>LR738709.1:536946944-537088770 GCA_902687465.1 Secale cereale | reverse complement strand
TCCTTTGATGGCAAAAGAAAAATGTTCTTGTCCCTTGGAGTACATCCTTTGATGGAAAATGAAAAAATTCTTGCCCCTTGGTTGATACATCCTTTGATGGCAAAAGAAAAATGTTCTTGTCCCTTGGAGTACATCCTTTGATGGCAAATGAAAAAATTCTTGCCCCTTGGATGATACATCCTTTGATGGCAAAATAAAAAAATGTTCTTGTTCCTTGGAGTACATCCTTTGATGGCAAAAGAAAAAGTTCTTGCCCCTTGGAGTACATCCTTTGATGGCAAAAGAAATCATTGCTCCTTGGATTGCACCCATTGATTGGCAAAATGAATCCTAGCCCTTTGGGTCGCATCCATTGATTGGCAAATATGGAGCCTGGCAGCTCGCAAAAAGCCTCGACTACATGGTCTTATTTGCAAACGGTGTTTTGTGTTTTGTGATTTTTCAAAGTTTTCTATGGTTTTTTGATCCGGAACTGGGCAACTTCAAAGTTGACCACGTATTTACAAAAGTCTGGGTCATAGAGCACCAGCATGATTTAAACCGGTAGTTACTATAACCCGGAACAATCATTGGGCAAATGCCAAGAGAGCCAAGAGCCTCATCAGAATCTACACATTCAATTATGCCTACCGGATTAAGGACATCAGGTACACTTAATCACATGTAAGATAATGACTGGTGTTTATTAAACCGGCCTGGCTTTGACTATAAGTCGCCAGTATGAGATAAGATAATGACCGGTGTTCATTAAACCGGCCTGGCTTTGACTATAAAGTTGCCAGTATGAGATAAGATAATGACCGGTGTTCATTAAACCGGCCTGGCTTTTGACTATAAGTCGCTAGTATAAGATAAAATAATGACCGGTGTTTATAAAACCCGACCTCAATGTGATCAAACATCACTAGAACCGGTCTTCAAACCGGATTATATTCATCAAATCTTTAAATAGCCGACATGGCTGGATGTTTATTATGGTTATCAATAACCAATATTATGATTGAGGTTTTCAAAGTCGCTTCAGCGCAATGGCTATCATATTGTCAATGGTATGATTTATTTTACAAAGGAATAGTCCCGAGTCGCTGCAGGCTTACAACCCGGCACTTGGGGGCTACATTATTCAAATTGAGATTACATCAAATACACAAGTCTCATGTCGCTGCAAGCATGCACCATGACACTTGGGGGCTAATGCAAAGTCATTTTTACTGGCCTTATAAGACGCAACTCATCATACTATAATGAGCCGGCCCTTGGGGGCTACAAATCGCTCCTATCAACAATTCAAGGTACACAAGTATTAATCCATTATATTGAAGGGTCCACTGCTCAGTTGGTAAAGCACAAAGCTCTTAACCTTGTGGACGTGGGTTCAAACCCCACGATGGAAGTTACATTATATAATGTTATTTTCAATGATTATATCTACAAAGTCCCTGCTCATTATTGCATAATGACCCGGCACTTGGGGGCTACATGTTGTTGTTCAAGTTTACATGATCATATTTTCAAAGTCCCTGCTCATTATTGCATAATGACCCGGCACTTGGGGGCTACATAATATGGAATATTCAGTTTTTGCTAGTGACAGGGATGAACAATCTGGATTTCTTCAAGGTTGCAACATTTATATTGAAACAAGTCTTAAGATATCACTATGTTCTCCTCTTAATACTTGGGGGCTACAGATAATATGCATATAAAGGAGGAACATTTGATAATTCTCAGTTTTGGGTAAGTCCGGGAGATTAACTGTGTGACCTGGTGTTGGCAACAATCATAACCCGGCGTCCATAAACAGTCATGACCCGGGATCATCAGTTTTTATAAACCGGCAATAGTGGTAATCATAAACCGGCAAGTTCTATATTTTCAACCGGCTGGATATCAGTTGAATATTTCAAAGACCGATATTTTTGTCAAATCGGATCATTGAAGGCTGACTCAAATGGATTCTTGATTTACAATATTTCTTATGCAAGCAAGTTGATTATGAAGCTGGTCTGTTGACCCGGATTTTCTAGAAGAAGGACAAGGATTTACGGATGGTCAGATGCCGGTTTACAAGAATTCTTAACCCGGAGCACAACCTATCAAATTTGTTCTTGTGTTTATTTTGCAACATAAGTTTACCATGGATAAATCCAAGCTAAACTGGGGGCTAATGTCGGGGATATACCCCGCGGCGTAACCCGGCCGGAATTATAACCCTGCCGGACTTGGCGTTTTACTTAAGACGGTTTACACTTGGCAATTTACTGGTAACCCGGCAGGCGGATCATGGATGACAAGGCCCAAGGCCCAGAAGGCCGGTTCATGTATGGTGGGCCGGTTTATGAATAAAGCGCAAGGAATATTCTCCTACAAAGGAAGCAAGACTAGGACTCCTTGTAATAGATCAATCCTAATCCTACTAGGACTAGTCATGTAACCCGCCCCTTCAACATATATAAGGAGGGGCAGGGCTCCCCAAAGAGGGACAAGTTAGACAAGCTACAAGCAGACAAGTTCTCACAAGTTTCTAGGGCTAGACACCAAGAGCCGGTTTACCGGCAACACCATGAGGGTCATAATGAGATCTAGCCTCAAACAGCACGTAGGGCTATTCCGGATGATGTTTCCCGGGGCCCGAAGCTGTCTAAATCTTTGTCTTGCGTTGCGTCTCTCGATTCCGCTCAACCCCTCTCAAGCTACTACATAGATGCGCGGCCTCACGACTAAGTCCGTTAATCCGGACATCTGCCATGCTAATTCCACGACAATTGGTATCTACTACATCCTTCCAATGGTATCTCGGTAACAAGTATGACCATCTACTTTATGCACACATTTCTTGCACCAACCTTGTGTAGGTTGTATCATGGCATGTTAGTCATTCCTTATTATGATACTTGTTTCCTTTCTCAAAGCATCCCAACAATGATCTCTTGTTGCTAGTTGTGATGTCTTTGATGCTTGTGTGGTTGGAACTCATTTATATACAATAAGAACATATATAGCCATGTGCTATGCCTTCAAGCAAATATCTTATTGGTATATTTATGACTTCCTTGGGGATATCTTATTCATTCCTTTTTGCAATAATTTTGTATGTACATCCTTCTTTGTGGATTGATATCATCATGATCTTCATCTACCTAGAATCTTATACACTTGAGAGAAGTTGCATATCTATTTGATATCCCCTTCTTTCACGTCCACCTTTTCGTTCTTGTTTTATTTATTTGGTGGCTCCGTGAAGGTGTGTGTCTCGAGTGCGGATCTTATATCGTTGCATCTTGATGCACTCTTTTGTGGTGAAGATCATTTTTTTCTCTTGCTTGTCTTGACGAGGCTTTTGCTATTTCTATTGGTATCCCTCCTCATGACAAAGCTATCCTTTTTATATCTTCACCACAGGTTGTCACAAGCATAGGTTATTTATATGATTAGTAGTGAGCTTGTGAACCCACTTGCTGTTGTGTGTGGGAATGATAGGCCTTGCACTATGTATCTCATTCATTCAAGAGTATATTGATGCTTAATGTTCATCCATACATTAATCTACTCAAGTGCTTTGCCATGACTCACACACATCATTTTGGTTGAGCCTACTCTTAAGTTAACTCTTTTATATATTGCTCAACCAGTTGTTTGTTGCAAGTGCCAGGCTTTGTTTCCTTCATGCTCACTTGCACTTGGTGTGAGTGTCTATTGATATTGGGGGAGTGATGATCCTATATTGTGCACTTGGTATCCTAATGAAAATATTCTAAGGAGTGCATAAATTATGGGGAGCTTCACTAGTGTCTTTAGACTCCGTTGCTATGTCGTGAGGTTCTATTGATCTTGGGGAGCGACGATCCTATTTTGTGCTTGTTGTATCCAAATACAAAACTAAAATTGTGCACAAATCATGGGTAGCTTCTCTAGTTTCTCTAGAACACTCCTTTGCTCTTATCATAATATCTTTTATTCATTTGGCATGTAGGATCATTGGTCTAGTTGGGTCAATTGGTATCTTTTGACAGCTTGATTCAATTGGTATCCTTTGATTGCTTGATTGCATGTTTTTTTCCTTTGTTATGCCTTTGTGGCATATCTTTCTTTTGCAATCTTTGGGCCTCAATATAGTTTGTCTTCCTCCAAGTATTTACAGTTGGTTATATGTATTGCATTCCACTCTCTATTTTGAGGAATACGCAATTTATGGAGGAACACAATTTATATTGGCCTTCTAAGCTATTCGCCCATTTTGTCAGTCGATGCCAATGGGGGAGAAGTTTCAGAGAGTTTAGTTTTGTGAGGAAGTTTAGAGAGTTGTCTCTTCTCTCTTCTTGCTTTGGTTTTGTTCCTAAGCTTTTGCATCACATGCGCATACATTATTGTTGCATGGTATGGTGATGCATAATTCCTTATATAAACTCTCTTGAAAGTGATTGTCATCAATTACCAAAATGGGGGAGATTGAAAGAACATGTGGTGCCCCCATGTTTGGTTTTGGTAATTGATGACAATCTCTATGGACTAATGGTTGCCTTGAGTTATATTTGAAGGGTTTGTCCATAGGCTTTTCTTGGAGTTCATTTGTTGGTTTCAAGGAGAGTTTGTGATGACCAAGGTGCTATTAAGGAATTATCCAAAGATTGGTCTTGTGGGTGTTGAGCTTGTTGCAAGCATGTCTTGAAGAAGAAGAGTTTGTGATCATTCATGTTTACCTGCAAGACATCATCCAAATGAAGAGAGTTGGAAAGATTAAAGGTTGATCAAAACTAAGTCAAAGAATGAATCAAGTTGATCAATACACAAAGTGTAGAAGATGTACCGAGAGGGTTCAAGCAATCCTATGGTATGGTAAGCATTGTCAATCACGCTTTGTGTACTAACCCATGGTCTTCGTGAGAGTTCTTTGTGGGGTTAGGTTGCGGTGTGCAAGTTCAAGTGGAGCATCACGAAGAGATCAAGTGCTTGAAGCTTGCCGTCCATTGTGGTGACAATGGACTTGTGAAGATATGCCGAAGAGTGGCTCACCCATAGTGGAGTATGGGGGAGCAATCTACTAGTCTTCACCGAGACAACACAATCAAGAAAGGTGGTCCAACTTGATGAAGTCAAGATCATCTACATCTAGCTCAAGTGGACTTTGTGCAAAGCAAAGGGTTGCCCTTGATAGGTTTTCCATTTTACCGGTCTCGTGGTGGTAGTTGGGAGACCGGGTTATAGGATCATTTGCCGTACTATCAAGGGGTGCTCTCAAGTTGGTAGCTTGATTGTATCGTTAGTAGAGAGCTCAAACCATTGCATCCTTGATCATGTTTCTTGGTTCTTGTTTGGTTCTTTTTGTGAGTCTTAGATCTTATGGTCATCTTGATGACAAGCTTGAGTTCATCGAAAACGGAGTTCACATGCATCTTCTATGATGTTTTCGGTGTTGGAGGTTTTACCGGTCTTATCCGAGAAAGGGTTCTCACCATTTTCTTATGGGCCTTTTCTAATTTTCTTATTATTGGTTTTTCTATCAAGATTGTGTTACCCCTTGTCACTAGCTCTCCAACAAACTTGGTTTCATCGAATTCGAAGTCCGTTTGCAAAAGTTGTGGCAGTTTTGGTGATCTGAAAAGGCTGCAGCGGTACTACCGCGAATTGGAGCGGATGTAATTTTTTACTACCGCTCCAGAGCAGTACTACTGTGGCTCCTACAATGGTAGTACCGCCCCGGACCAAAAACTCGTCCCAAGTCCCGCAGTGGTAGGCCCGGATGTAATTTTTTAGTACCGCTCGCAAGCAGTAGTACCGCTACCCCTAGCGGTAGTACCGTGAGGTCAAGCGGTACTACCGCTCCGACGGTTCTTTTGGCCTTTTTGCCTCCTCGTTGTTGTTTTTCAAAGGGGTACTACCTCCCTAGCGGTAGTACCGCTCCTGGAGCGGTAGTACCGCTCTGTGCGGGCTGTGAGCATAACGGTTGGATTTTTCCCCACCTATAAAAGGGGGTCTTCTTCCCCAATGAACCTCATCCTTTGAGCTCGTGTTCTTCCCCCATTGTTGACCTTCTTCGAGCTTGCTATCTCTCAATCCCTCCATGTATTCTTGCTAGTTTTGGGGGGAAAAGAGAGAGGAGATCTAGATCCACATTTCCACCAATCACTCTCTCCTCTTTGTGAGGGGAACCCTTTGGATCTAGTTCTTGGAGTTCTTCATGTTCTCTTCTCTGTTCTTCCTATCATTTCCCTCCCTAGCATTAGTTGCTTTGGTGGGATTTGGGAGAGAAGGACTTGGGCACTCCGTGTGCCCTTGCCACTGCATTTGGTGCATCGGTTTGAGTTCTCCACGGTGATACGTGGAAGTGAAGTTTGAGAAGCTTATTACTCTTGGGTGTTTGGGCACCCTAGAGCTTGTTCCTCTTGGGTGCCTTGGCGCCCTAGACGGTTGGTGTTGTTCGGAGCTCAATCATTGTGGTGTAAAGCTTCGGGCAAGCGTTGGGGTCTCTAATTAGGTTGTGGAGATTGCCCCGAGCAATTTGACGGGCACCGGTGAACGCCCCCAAAGGTTGCCAAAGTGTACGGGTTCGGTGACCGCCCCCAAGGGTTGCCATTTGTACGGGTTCGGTGACCGCCCTCAAGGGTCCCTTAGTGGAATCACGGCATCTTGCATTGTGCGAGGGCGTGAGGAGATTACGGTGGCCCTAGTGGCTTCTTGGGGAGCATTGTGCCTCCACACCGCTCCAAACGGAGATTAGCATCCGAAAGGGTGTGAACTTTGGGATACATCGTCGTCTCCGCGTGCCTCGGTTATGTCTTACTCGAGCCCTTTACTTATGCACGTTACTTTGTGATAGCCATATTGTTTCTTGTCATATATCTTGCTATCACCTAGTTGTTTATCTTGCTTAGCATAAGTTGTTGGTGCACATAGGTGAGCCTAGTTGTTGTAGGTTTTGTGCTTGACAAATTAACCGCTAGGTTTATTCCGCATTTGTTCAAGCGTAAACCATAATTTTTTTAAAGCGCATATTCACCCCCCCCCCTCTAGGCGACATCCACGATCTTTCACTAGTCATGATGAAAATATCTCATATAAGCATGTCAATTTTTGTGAAGTGCATAGAGTTTGCAAGTACACACCAAATAGGGAAGATAGATTTTGCAAGAGGTGTAAGCATTTAGAAACTAAATGGTTGCAAGAAAGGCTAGATGTTTGTGCTGAAGATTTAAATTTTCTTAGCCGTACTTGTGAACTTTGCAATGAACGTGGTCATTTAAATCTCCAATGCAGATTGTTTCATGATCGAATCGTGTCCAAAAATTGTGATGACTTGATTTCCCTAGCACATCATAATGAACTTAGTTTCCTTATGGGTTATGAAGAAATCCAACGTATAACTAAGAATATTCCAGAATTTGCCCTTGATAAAGTTCTTGATTTTGATCTAGAGGAAATTTATATGTATTGTGCGGTGAATTGCATTGAAAATCCTTATATTGCCAATCACATAAAGACAAGAAAACAAATAGAACATGAAGATAATACTAATGAAAGGGAAGAGATTTCCCAATATCCTCCTATTCTTTCTTATGATGAATCAAGTAACGAGGAGGAGCCTTCTATTCAACCAATCTCATTAATAAGGAGCTCCAAAAAGAGGATTAAACCCAGACATGATGTGAAGAAGAAAAAGAAAAGACGGAGAAGCAAAGATAAGAAGGTATCCCTTCCAAATGATGTTGCTCCTATTACTCATTGTGATGATGATAATTGCTATACTATCGGTGCTATCCATACTATTAATGATGAGAGTGATTATGCTTATGATATGAAAAGGCCCAAGCTTGGGGATGCTATGTTTGATGAGAATGGTATGTTTGAGAATTTATTTGTTGTAATTAATGTTTGTCCTAAGCATGGGGAGGCTACGTTTGATGAAGATGATATTTTTAGCCTCCCAAGTTTTGATATGCAAATCTATTATGATGATAGCATGCCTCCTATTTATGATGATTATTGTGATGATACTTATGCTATAAAAAGTAGTGATGATTATATTTATAAAACTTGGCATGATTATGATTACCCTTTTTCTGAAAATTACTCTTTTAATGTGGAAACAATTTATAGTATTTGAGTCTCTTATGATACTCCCACTATTCCGAATGAGAAGAATTTTGCTTATGTGGAGAGTAATAAAATGTATATGCTTCGGGATCATGAAAAGAATGCTTTATGTGATGGTTATATTGTTGAATTCATTCATGATGCTACTGAAAATTATTATGAGGGAGGAATATATGCTTGTAGGCGTTGCAATAATATCAAGTTTCCTTTCTATGTGTTGAAAATCTTGAAGCTATGCTTGTTTTGCTTTCCTATGGTAGTTGATTATTGTTTCCATAAGTTGTTTTCTCACAAAATCCCTATGCGTAGGAAGTGGGTTAGACTTAAATGTGTTAGTCATATTTTTCATGATGCTCTCTTTATGTTTCAATTCTTATCTTTTATGCGAGCATCATTGAAATCATCATGCCTAGCTAAAAGACATTAAAGAAAAGTGCTTGTTGGGAGACAACCCAATATTTACCCCTACTATTTTTGTGTGTTCACATGATTAAGCCATTGTAGTAATCATGTTTTATAGCTTTTGTTTCAATAAAGTGCCAAGTAGAACCTTTGGGAAGACTTGGGTGAATGTTAATGTGATCTTGCTGTAAAAAACAAAAACTTTTGCGCTCACGAGATTAGCTGCCATGTTTTACTGGAGAGTGATTTTATGTTGATTCTTTTTGAAGAAGATTAATAGACAAGTTTCTCACGTCCACCAATTTATTTCAGAATTTTTTGAGTTACAGAAGTATTCGAAAGTTACAGATTTCTACAGACTGTTCTGTTTTTAACAGATTCTGTTTTCTATGTGTTGTTTGCTTATTTTGATGAATCTATGAGTAGTATCGGCAGGTATGAACCATAGAGAAGTTGGAATACAGTAGGTATTACACCAATATGAATTTAGAATGAGTTCACAACAGTACCTAAGTGGTGGTTTTATTTTCTTATACTAACGGAGCTTACGAGTTTTCTGTTGAGTTTTGTGTTGTGAAGTTTTCAAGCTTTGGGTAAAGATTCGATGGACTATGGAATAAGGAGTAGCAAGAGCCTAAGCTTGGGGATTCCCAAGGCACCCCAAGGTAATATTCAAGGACAACCAAAATCCTAAGCTTGGGTATGCCCCGGGAAGGCATTCCCTCTTTCGTCTTCGTTCATCGGTAACTTTACTTAAGGCTATATTTTTATTCACCACATGATATGTGTTTTGCTTGGAGCGTCAATTTATTTTATTTTGTTTTGCTTGCTGTTTGAATAATATCCCAAGATCTGAAATTCTTAAATGTTAGAGACTCTTCACATAGTTACCTAATTATTCAACTACTCATTGATCTTCACTTATATCTTTCGGAGTAGTTTGTCATTTGCTCTAGTGCTTCACTTATATCTTTTTAGAGCACGGCGATGGTTTTATTTTGAAGAAATAGATGAACTCTCATGCTTCACTTATATTATTTTGAGATTCTTTTAGAAAAGGATGGTAATTTGCTTTGGTTATGAATTTAGTCCTAATATGATGGGCATCCAAGAGGGATATAATAAAAACTTTCATATAAAGTGCATTGAATACTATGAGAATTTTGATGCTTGATGATTGTTTTGAGATATGAGGATGGTGATATTAGAGTCATGCTAGTAGAGTAGTTGTGAATTTGAGAAATACTTATGTTGAGGTTTGCAAGTCCCGTAGCATGCACGTATGGTAACCGTTGTGTGACAAATTTGAAGCATGAGGTATTTCTTTGATTGTCATCCATTGTGTGGAGGTAGGGATCGCGCGATGGTTAACTCCTACCAACCCTTCCCCTAGGAGCATGCGTGTAGTACTTTGTTTTGATGACTTGTAGATTTTTGCAATAAGTATGTGAGTTCTTTATGACTAATGTTGAGTCCATGGATTATACGCACTCTAACCCTTCCGCCATTGCTAGCCTCTCTTGTACCACACAACTTTCGCCGGTACCATACACCCACCATATACCTTCCTCAAAACAGCAACCATATCTACCTATTATGGCATTTCCATAGCCATTCCGAGATATATTGCCATGCAACTTTTCACCGTTCCGTTTACTATGACACGCTTCATCATTGTCATATTGCCATGCATGATCATGTAGTTGACATCGTATTTGTGGCAAGGCCACCATGCATAATTTTTCATACATGTCAGTCTTGATTCATTGCACATCCCGGTACACCGCCGGAGGCATTCATATAGAGTCATATTTTGGTCTAGTATCGAGTTGTAATTTATGAGTTGTAAATAAATAGAAGTGTGATGATCATCATTATTAGAGCATTGTCCCAAATAAAAAAAAGAGGGGAAATGCCAAAGAAAAAAAGAAAGGCCCAAAAAAGAAAGAAAGAAGAAAAAGAAAAAAAGGGACAATGCTACTATCTTTTTCCACACTTGTGCTTCAAAGTAGCACCATGATCTTCATGATAGAGAGTCTCTTGTTTTGTCACTTTCATATACTAGTGGAAATTTTCATTATAGAACTTGGCTTGTATATTCCAACGATGGGCTTCCTCAAATGCCCTAGGTCTTTGTGAGCAAGCAAGTTGGATGCACACCCACTTAGTTTCTTTTGTTGAGTTTCATACATTTGTAGCTCTAGTGCATCCATTTCATGGCAATCCCTACTCACTCACATCGATATATATTGATGGGCATCTCCATAGCCCATTGATACGCCTAGTTGATGTGAGACCATATTCCTCCTTTTGTCTTCTCCACAGCCACCACTCTATTCCACCTATAGTGCTATATCCATGGCTCACGCTCATGTATTGCGTGAAAGTTAAAAAGGTTTGAGAATACTAAAGTATGAAACAATTGCTTGGCTGAAACCGGGGTTGTGCGTGATTTGGGTATTTTGTGTGACGAAGATGGAGCTTGCAAAACTATATGATTTTGTAGGGATGAACTTTCTTTGGCCATGTTATTTTGAGAAGACATAATTGCTTTGTTAGTATGCTTGAAGTATTATTATTCTTATGTCAATATTAAACTTTTGTCTTGAATCTTTCGGATCTGAACATTCATGCCACAATAAAGAGAATTACATTGAGAATTATGTTAGGTAGGATTCCACAACAAAAAATTTGTTTTTATCATTTACCTACTCGAGGACGTGCATAAATTAAGCTTGGGGATGCTTGATACGTCTCCAATGTATCTATAGTTTTTTATTGTTCCATGCTATTATATTATCCTTCTTGGATGTTTTATATGCATATATATGTATATATGCTATTTTATATGATTTTTGGGACTAACCTATTAACCTAGAGCCCAGTGCCAGTTTCTGTTTTTTCCTTGTTTTTGAGTTTTACAGAAAAGGAATACCAAACGGAGTCCAATTGACGTGCCAATTTTTGATGATTTTTTATGGACCAAAAGAAGCCCCCGGAGTAAAAGAGTTGGGCTAGAAGAGTCCCGAGCCGTCCACGAGGGTGAAGAGCGCGCTCTACCCCCCCGGGATCGCCCTCATATCTCGTGGACGACTCAGAGACCCCCTGACATGGGACCGATGCCAAAAATTCCTATAAATACATAAACCCCCGAAAAGAAATCGAGATCAGAAGTTTCGCCACCGAAAGCGTCTGTTCCCATCGAAAACCAATCAAGACCCGTTCGGGCACCCTACCGAAGGGGGGAATCCCTCTCCGGTGGCCTTCTTCATCATCCCGACGCTCTCCATGACGAGGGGGGAGTAGTTCACCCTCGGGGCTAAGGGTATGTACCAGTAGCTATGTGTTTGATCTCTCTCTCTCTCGTGTTCTTGAGATGGCACGATCTCAATGTATCGTGAGCTTTGCAATTATAGTTGGATCTTATGATGTTTCTCCCCCTCTACTCTCTTGTAATAGATTGAGTTTTCTTTGAACTTATCTTATCAGATTGAGCCTTTAAGGATTTGAGAACACTTGATGTATGTCTTGCGTGGGATACCCGTGGTGACAATTGGGTATTCTTTTGATTCACTTGATGTATGTTTTGGTGATCAACTTGCGGGTTCCGTGACCTTGGGAATCTATGCATAGGGGTTGGCACACATTTTCGTCTTGACTCTCCAGTAGAAACTTTGGGGCACTCTTTGAAGTTCTTTGTGTTGGTTGAATAGATGAATCGAGATTGTGTGATGCATATCGTATAATTATACCCACGGATACTTGAGGTGACAATGGAGTATCTAGGTGACATTAGGGTTTTGGTTGATTTGTGTCTTAAGGTGTTATTCTAGTATGAACTCTATGATAGATCGAACGGAAAGAATAGCTTCGTGTTATTTTACTACGGACTCTTGAATAGATCGATCAGAAAGAATAACTTTGAGGTGGTTTCGTACCCTACAATAATCTCTTCGTTTGTTCTCCGCTATTAGTGACTTTGGAGTGACTCTTTGTTGCATGTTGAGAGATAGTTATACGATCCAGTTATGTTATTATTGTTGAGACAACTTGCACTAGTGAAAGTATGAACCCTAGGCCTTGTTTCCTAGCATTGCAATACCGTTTACGCTCACTTTGACCACTTGCTACCTTGCTGTTTTTATATTTTTCAGATTACAAAAACCTATATCTACCATCCATATTGCACTTGTATCACTATCTCTTCGTCGAACTAGTGCACCTATACAATTTACCATTGTATTGGGTGTGTTGGGGACACAAGAGACTCTTTGTTATTTGGTTGCAGGGTTGCTTGAGAGAGACCATCTTCATCCTACGCCTCCCACGGATTGATAAACCTTAGGTCATCCACTTGAGGGAAATTTGCTACTGTCCTACAAACCTCTGCACTTGGAGGCCCAACAACGTCTACAAGAAGAAGGTTGCGTAGTAGACATCAGGTTCGTGCCAGAAATCGCATGTATTGGGCAGGGTTTGTCCAAGAGTTCGTCAAGAACGGACCTGTATCCCGTAAAGGGTTTATTTTTCTTACCGACAGGCTGATGATCGGATGCCCGGTTGGGGTGTGTCCATTTTACTTTAGTGGCATATTACTCGAAGATGGGCTGTTCCAGATGGGTGTTTTGGGCTTTCCATTTGCTTTCCATCGCGCAGTACTTCCGTACTAAGTGCGACAATTCCGCGAAACTCAATATGCGACGGCGGTTGAGGGCATTTAAAATTCCCTCGCTAGTGCAGTTGTGATGAAAAACCGGAACCGCGCCGTCGTCGCGGCAATCTTTAATCTTGTTTTTAACAAGTAGGAACCTAGCCTAGAAGTGATGGACCGTCCCCTGAGGTTGCTACCGCACATACATCAAATCATATATGTCTGGAGGGCCAGAGTTACTTGGAGAGTATTGATTGTGGTGGGTGGGTGTGGAAATATTTGAGTCCCGACCCAATATAGCATATGGAGTCCGCAAAGTCTCCGGTGTTGTCAATTCAGGCCCGGGAGGATCTAAGCGCTCCCCGGGCTTTGTGTCCAACCCTGAGCTCAGAAGATGTGGAGTCTCGCCCGAGGGAAGGGTATCCAGCTCAAAGGGTTCGGAGACCCAAACACAGCTGGTCTCCGATTCGAGAGGAGGAGTGTCTTCGGCCCGTTCTTCGACGACCGCCACCATATGAGTGATTGGTGAGGAATTGTCTTCGCCCTGGTCGGGTTTAAGCCTGATCCGATCGTTGGCCACTGAAAGCCCCAAGGTGGCGATGCGATCTAGTAGCTCGTGTAAGGACGAGGTATCCGCCGGATTCATCCTTTCGGAGTGTTCGAGGCCGATGTAGCGGTGATGGTTGGCGATCGCAAGGGATGCCGTCGGCTTAACGGCCATGTGGGCGCATATGGTGAATCCACTGAGCTGGATCTGACCCAAGGTCAGGCTCTTTTCCAGAAGTTATATCGTCATTGATGACGAGGTGAGCCAGAAATCGCTTTTCGTGACTACACGAGGTGATCCAGTGTCAAAACCGGCAGATCTCGGGTAGGGGGGGCCCAAGCTGTGAGTCTCAGGACTGGTGATAACAAGAGACGCTGGGACACGATGTTTACCTAGGTCCGGACCCTCTTAATGGAGGTAATACCCTACTTCCTGCTTGATTGATCTTGATAGATATAGAGGTTACAAGAGTTGATCTACCTCGAGATCGTAATGGCTAAACCCTAGCTTTCTAGCCTATGATTGTCCTGTTAGCCTCTACGGACTAAACCCACCGGTTTATATACACACCAGAGGGGGCCTAGGGTTGTACAGAGTTGACTTGCAAAGGAAGGAAACATTACACCCGTACATCTAATTTGCCTTTCTACATATATAGGAGTCCTACCCGGACACAGGGGATGGTCTTCTGCTTTATCTTCACGGCCCATCAGTCTGGCCCACAACAAGTACTCCAGACACTCGAGGAACCCCAAATCCAGGACTCCCTCACCCCCTCCCACACACATTTATCCCAGGTTCACGGAAGAAAGTACTTTCGGAACTCCCAGCGGACCGGTACATCTCCGCTTGGATGGCACAACACGTCCGGCACGCGGACTAGACATATGCGCGCGGTTTGAGGGTCAACTTTGAGATTCCCTTACAAGCAAATCCCTGATATATCAATATTTTTTAAAAGGTATAAAAAATTACAATTAGATCGATGTACCACTTACCGATGATTACAAGCACTAAAGTGAAGCAAGGACGTATCGTCGTCCCTCAACGGAGTAGCTCCTATCTTGAGGGAGCGACTATTTGTAAGTCCTCTAAAACCATATTTACATCGGCGGATTTCCCTCTTATTTTCTTCCACTTACACACTCCCTACCGTGTCAGCCGAACCGCCTTCCACCCCACCCAGCCAGCCCTAGCCATCCCTCTAACCTCATGTTCTTATCTAGTTGTGTAAGTCTCCACCCCGCCCCCGCAACCGAACCAAACAACCCCGGACTCCCCCCACCCGCCCCAACTGTGACTTCGGAGTTACATCTCCTCTTCTTTCCTAAAATTGACTGGCCGAATTCATTTTTAGGATAAATGCCACTTGTCCATTCATAACAAAGTAGAGGTACAATACACATGGATTCTCTCTAGAAAAGTCCAGAGAGACATCTCACCATAGAGAATTATACAGAACATCCCACACAAAGAGAAATCTTATGGATCCCTGCAACCACCAATAACTCGCCTGCCAATTCCAATTGCGGCCGTCGTCGCCGAAGCAACCGCCGGAGTAGAGGAAGGCGAAGTACCACATAGCCAACATCCAGGAGAGTGCCATAGCAGCGCAACTACATTGAGAGCCTCAAAACAGGCGTCGCCGCATATGTCGTTGTGGATCATCGGCCGGGGAATCCCACACCACCTGGATCCGGACCCCGGCGTTCCCAAACAGCATCATTGTCACTGACAAACCTGGATTCCGCGACCATCTTCCATAACCCAAACTCTAGGAAAGTTTCTTTCCGAACGAAACCGCCAGTGCTGCACCGATCTTCTCCTATACAACCTCCTCCGGCTCCACGCAAAGTTGGAGAAGGCCAAAGCGACACAGACGGAGCGAAAGAACAAAATCCCAAGACATGACCTCCACCGCAGCCTAGAAGACCCTGCCTGGAAAACCTAGCTTCGCCGGTCCAGACAAACGACGAAGAGATAGATCCACGACTCCTCAACCTCATCGAACGACATGGTTGAGGCGGTGGCGCGGAAAACTTTCTTCACAGTGGCGACCTCGGCACCAACCGAGAACCGTCACCCAGCACAACTATCCTACTATTTACACATCGGTTGAAAGGACCAGGGGCTCGAGACCCCCTGTACGATGCCCGCAAGCGTGAAACACCAGACCATGCAGGGGCAATCCTACTGGGTCGGCCCATTAAGTGGCGTCATAAAGAAAGCAAAAAACCTGGAGAAAAAATTGTGATACTTAGGAATCAAACTAACAAGCACACGTTGAAAAACAGGTGTTCCTTACCACTTGAGTTGCTGAGTGTAACCGATATTCAGGCAGATAGAAACTTCAAGAACTAAAAGCAGCGGCAGATTAAAAAAACAAAAATGTTCAACCATTTGTTGGGAAAATTGTGTGTTTTTTAAATGTGAATAATGTTTGTAATAGTGAAAAAAAATTGAATTTCAGACAAAATTTCAAAACTTGAACAACTTTGTAATATACACAGAACAATTTTCGAAATACACACTGAATATTTTTGTCATATACGCTGAAAAATATTTAAATACACATTGAACATTTTTTAATATACTCTGAACACTTTTTAAATACATATATAATTTTTTTTTGTGATGTACAATGAACAACTTTAAAATACACAGTGAACATTTTGTAATGTACACTGAATAATATTCAAATACACATTAAACATTTTTGTGATATACACTGAAGAATTTTTAAATGCACAGTGAACAATTTTTTAAAACATGTTGAACAGTTTCCTAGTATAGGACGAACATTTCCTTCAATATACAATGAACATTTTTTTTATGTAAACATGCAGTGAACTTTGTATAATGCACGAAACAGAAAAGGAAACAAAAACAAAAAAAAAGAAAAAAAAGAAAAAAAACAGGAAAGGTGGAGCGACGGTGGAACGGCCCAAACTGGGATGTCGGGGAGCCGAGCTTAACCGAAGCTATGTCCTTTTGACGCTCGCGAGCGTCAAACATGATCTGCCCCGGGGCGCCCCTACTCTCTCGCCACCCCAAGAGGGACGAGAGGAGAGAAGGAGATCCCACGGTCCACGGCCTCGCCGCCGGCGGACAAGGAAAAGTTATTCTGCTTCCTCTCGCCTGTGTCGGGTCTGTACAAACAAGCAAAGCTACATATAGCAAACGTGTTTTTTTAGGAAAGTAAACGTGGTTTTTTATTAGTACAAAATCTGCTTTATTACACGTCGTCGTTTTTCTATTGCTCATGGCAAATACGGGCCGACAGGTGAAGCTTCCATGCAGTTCAGAAGAAGAAGGCAGCCTATTGGATTAAGTGTACATGGACTTGTTGCTCCACCAGGATTAGCTCACCTCATCCCACACGGCCCATTAATCCATGACCAACCCGTATTTTCGTTTTCGCACGAATAGGGTGCACAATTTTTTGGATAGACCTGGCAGCTGGCATGGCTATCTTCTGTTCAGCTCTAAGTGTTCGGACAGAGTTATCAAGCATGCATAGCATACACCACCATCTTTTCGAGAGAAAAGAAGAAATAGAAAACACCACCATTTCTTATTTGTTACTCCAAGATTACCTCATTAAAACACTCGTCTCTTTTCTTTAGGGAATGAAACTCATCACTTTTTCTTTTCTTTTTGAGAAGATGAAGCTCATCACTGGGGCGCCAGATTTTGTTGCCTGCTGCAAAACCTACGTGCGTTAAACGAAAATCTGCCACCTTCGTTTCAAAAAGAAAAAAAAAACTGCCACCTGATTCTTATCCTGTGAAAAGGACTGACGCCTCCATGGCCAACTTGTTACGTGTGGGCACTGCTATTACAGAAAAGGTAGCTGATTTGGGCCCGCCGGTCGGGCTCAGGTACGGGCACGGGCGCGGTCTTTTTCTGCAGCCTTTGTCGAAAATGAAGGCTCCGAGACGGCCCCGCTCGGAGCAACAGCAGGAAACTTCTTTTATTTCGCTGAGGAAATCAGAGCGCTTTGTTTTTCGAGGGGGGCGGAAATCAGAGCACTTATGTCTGTCTGCGCTTTATTGCGGCCCACATTCTGGCCCGAAAAGATAGATGGGCTGCACCAGGCCCGTGGTTGACATTCAAGCCCGAGATGGATTATTTTTCCCCTGAGATAAGAAAAAGGAAAAAGTTCATTTTGAACCTTGAATTTGCAGAGCTTAGCTAAATTGAACCCTGAACTCCGAATCCCGGTCATTGGCACACAAAACTTATTGATCCCGGTCTAAATCGAACCGCGGAGCTGTTTGGTGCACCGGGAAAGTAACGATCCAGACAGGGATTAAATGCTACTATCACTGACAGTGAGGCCCATGTGTCATATTAATCTTCTTCCTCAATTTCTTCGTCTTATTCACTCCGGAATTGATCCCGATTGAGCAACCCGCCCCGAGCAGCAGGCATCCGACGGTTGCAGCGCAAGGCAACAACTAGCGCACACGACAGCAATCTGGACCGGGGGAACACCACATCGGGAGGGCGTGGCAATACAAAGCTAGCTGGAGTGCAATGGCGGGAAACATGACGGCTCAGATGCGAGCATAGGACATGCTGCCACGGGATAACCTCCGGCAGGCGCGCCTCGTCGGCGGAGAAGAGGAGCGGCAGGAGCGCCCGCGTCTTTGACAGTCAACGCGGTCAGGCTCGATGGCCGACTGTCCCATGGCGAGTAGCGGGCTAGCAGCACACGCCATGGCAGCATTGGCCCTGTTTGGATCCCTAGGTTAGAGTTTGTTTTGGTTAGTTGGGGCTCAAATAACCTAAAAGTATTCAAACATGATGGGTTAGTTTAGGTTAGTTGGATCTAACCCACCCCAAAAACTAGCCCACATTAGAGGAGATTATTTGGGTTAGTTCTTCTAGGCCCACTAAAAAAATTAGTAAAAAAAGTTACCCCTCCCACACTAGAGTAGTCAATCGATTGAGAAAAATCATTTATTGTAAATCTAACCCTACCATCCAAATAGCTCTCTGGTTAGAGTTAGTTTACGGTTAGTTTAGGGTTAAAATCTAACTCTAACCTCTAACTAAGTTAGAGTATCCAAACAGGCTAGCACTTGGCCGAGGACTGCTAGTCTAATCGAAGCACTTTTCTTTCGAGTGTGGTTTTCTGTAGCTTAGGCTACATGGTACCCTTTATCTTTGCCATCCATTTCTGCATCGCGATCCGTGCAGACGCATTTATTTTTTTATTTCTCTCAAACGACATAATATATGAACTTCAAACTTTGCAGATCGAACAAATATTAGAACATCAATGTGAGAAAAAACTTTCAAATTTTTTCATGCATTTTAAATACTTAAAATAGTATTTTTAGTCAAACAAAATCTCATTTTGTATACTCCCTCCATTCCCTTATACAAGGCCACTATGAAAAATACAATTTGCATCTATACAAGGCCACTAACTGTAATCGAGGCAAAAAATAATGATGTTTTCTTGTAGTACCAACTGTTTTAATACTTGCATGCATGTAGTCATAATGACATTGTGCTACTTTCTTCTAATTTCTTCCTTGCATGCAGGTGGGCGTATTAATGATCACAATTAACGAAAAGAAAAGTGGACATGTAAATCAGTCATTAAATTTTACCTTGGTACCTGTAATTTGAATTTGTGGTCTTGTATAAGGAAATGGAGGGAGTATTTATATCTGACCAAAAAATCAGATTTTTTTTTCGCACATTGATGCTCTGATATTTGTTCAATCCGCAAAGTTTGAAGTTCATATGTTGTGTCGTTTGAGAGAAACAAAAAAGAGAAATCTTCATGTTGTTAGTTAGTTGGAAAATACGGATTTTAAAGTAAGGCTGAAGGATTAAGGATAAGAGATTCCATGTAGCCTGAGCTACAAAAGAACTTTATCTTTTTCTATTTTGTGCTATGCGGATGCTCTCAGTTTGTGTAAGCTTTGCAATGGGATTAATCGTCTGACCATCAAACGAAGACCAGAGCAAAATATTTCCCGCAAAAAAAAAGACCAGAGCAAAATAAAAGGGGACCGGAGGAGGTATGCAACAGCCGCGATGTCCTCTGTACTGAGCAGCGTTGGTGATCCTTCGAGGAGGCCGCAAGCATGTTAATTTTAGTAGCGTGTACAGGATTAGGACAGCAATTAATTGGGGAGAAAGATTAGAGGTGGAACATAAATATGATAGGTGGGTCAAACCAGTCAGTGAGAGTGGCGAATTATCTCATTTGGCATATATTTTTTTCCTGTCGAGGAAAACAGCTCCAGGTTCGAGCCAATGACCGGGATTTAGAGTTCATGGTTCGATTTAGCTAAGCCCTACAAATTCGAGGATGAAAATGGACATTTTCCTAAGAAAAATCTACACGAGCATGGATTTTTTTTACCCTAAGATAAGAAAAAGCTCCACGACCACGTCCATGGACAACGGGATCGTTGTTGCAGAATGCAGACTCGGGGCTCCTGTCACCACCGTCAGGAAGCGAAATCCCCGCACACCCCTTCTCGCCTTCTCCGACGCGATCTTTCACCGCGAACAAACAAACATACCCCGTTGCCTGTGCACGCCGGCGGCCAACAGTTCCACTCCAGCAAACAGTAAAAACCTCCGGCAAGTGCAGACCTCCGTTCATTACGAAAAAGCCGAGCGTACCCGCTCACAGCGGGCCCGTGCTATTCAGTGAAGCTGCCACACCCTAGCCCCGCTCCTCACCGTCACCGGCCGAAAGAGGCCATTTCCTCATACCGCACACGGCCGGAGCCGGAGCAGGCCGGGGTGCGCCCTACCTACCTACTACCCGGTACGCGTCACGTCGCGTCGCGTCGTTTTGCTCTCAGCGCCGCACGTTAGCCCTAGTGGCACTACTCGTCCTCGCCGCAGGGAGGCCACTCCGCCGTGCCGGCCCGCCCGTAGCTCGTACCACCACCGGAAATGCAGCCCACGCCTGCCTTGGCCCTCCCGCGTCGCTGTCGGTGCGGCGAGTGGCTCGGTGGGGAGCGATGGCGACGGCGATGGAAGTACAATCAATTAAGCTCGCGGGGGGTCCCACCTGTCACGGGTCCGATCAGTCAATGCCCGCTTTGACCTGTCCGTCCCAGTGCCACAGGCGCGCCTCGGGAATTGGGGCCTCGTGAACACCCAGCATGGCTGCGTGGAGCAGCGGTAGTAGTACGGTCCTCTTGTCTCTGGGCGGATTAACTAAAACAAACGACGTGCCCCGATCAAGAAGAGAGGGGGTTTCCCATGGCGCGGGCGGACAAAAAGTCCTCGCTTTCGACCCGGGCTCACGTGCCGCCCTCCTTCTTCTCCAAGCACTAGCACAGCACTCCACCTCCGTTCTGCATGCCTCTCGTAGGCCTCAGTAATCTATCATAAACCCCGTAACCCTGTACTCTCTGCCTGCCGTAACAGCAGCGTTATGCTAGCACTACCACCAAATCACTCTAGTACTGGTGTAGTACCAGCCTGACGCCAACTCGTCCGTGGTTCCTGCTGTCCAGCCCAGATCTGGATCGCATTATGCAGGCTGCTAAGCTAGCCCAGCCCCCTTTTCTCTCTCTCTCCGCGCAAGCATATGGAGCTTGCAGAGGCCGCAATGGCCCGGCGTGATGATGAGATGCGACTGCAAGGCGATCTCCACATCACACTACACTACAGACGTAACGTACGATCCTGAAACTAAAACGTTATCTCCGGCCGGCCTCCTCCATCCCCCATCCCCCATGTGTTACTTGATTCCTTGTTCGCCATGAGTGATTAGCGTGACATGCATGTGCCTGCCTCTGGCCTCCTTTCAGACCGATCCATCGATTAGCTACCTAGCCCGGACGGAAAAGCACGGCGAGAGAGAGAGCATCTGCCCGCCGCCTACGAGGCTACGAGGCTGTCAACGGGCTACTACCTGTTGTTTTTTTGACTGAAAAACTGCAAGGGAATCCCTACGGTATAATTGGTGTAAAACCGAGCCAAGCCAAACAGCCGTGCCACGCTCGATGCGGCTATACTTAGCCAACCGATCGGCAACTCTATTTTGAAGTCTATTAATCTTTTGAGAAAAAAACTCCCTATTATCTAAGAGTGACTTGATCTCCAGGATGATCTGTCCATAAGCCGAGCGAAGAAGTGCATCATTTGTCAAGCTAGACAATGCTTCAGAGGAGTCCGTTTGAACCACCACCGGTAAATCAGAGTGTTGTAATGCTAGGGCCGTCCCCTGCATGATAGCGTGCAATTCCGCCTCGAGTGGGTCATTACGATAGAAGATGAACCGGTAGGCTGCCATTAGGATCTCGCCTCTGTCGTTCCGGAGCACCATACCGACGCCCGCAGAACCATCCTCCTGCAGAAAGGAACCGGCGACTGACAGCGCCAGCCTGCCAAGCGCCGGCGCCGGCCAGGGATCCGCCGGCGGCTTGACTCCGGGGACTGGCAGCGCCACCGCCGAGGTCGACATCTTTCCTTTAATGATCTCCTCCGTAGAGTAACGCACATCGAGCCTTATAGACTTGTAGTAACTGTCCAGAAATTCGACAGTGGCTGGCACAGGGGGCACCTCCTTCCCGTGTGTCAGATCATTACGAAGCTGCCAAATCCGCCAGAAAAACATAATCAGCATATCCTGTACATCCGGAGAGCATTTCGACAACAGAGAGAGTAGCCACTCCCTCCCATCATGGATAAGGAGATCATCATCTGGAAGTGGCCAACGAAGACGCATATTTGTCCAGAGCATTCTCGCATGAGGGCGAGTTATCATTGCATGGAATGAATCCTCCTCCTCCATGCCGCAAAGCATGCAGGTTGAGCGTGTCGCCAAGTGTCGGAAGGCTTTATAACTCTGTGTAGCCAACGTACCTGTCACACATCTCCATGCATGGATCTTCATTTTCTGCGGTACCCCGGACCGCCAAACATAGTTCCACCCCGCTCGATTACCCTCTGGTGCTGCACTCGACGCACCATTAGCAGCGGCAGCATTATGATCACATGTAGCCAACTTGTAGGCACTTCTCACCGTAAACCCCCCACTCTTTTCCGGGTACCATGCCAAGAAATCATCTCTCTGGTGAGGCGAAGTTCTTATTTTCAGAATGTGATCAATATCCATCAGCCAAAAGAATTCCCTCAACCGGTCCTATTTCCACGCTCCATTGTCGTCTAAGAAATCAGAGACCCTGTGGAAACGACAGTTTTCCTTCGGAGTAATCGGACGGAATGACAAAGGCCGAGGCAGCCAAGGATCACGCCAAGTACGAATCTTCATGCCATTACCGACTCGCCAAATGACGCCCTTCTTGATCAACTCAAGGCCATGCAGTATTCCCTTCCACACCTCAGACCCGGAGCCCGGGAACACAGTATCAAAAAGCTGACCAGATGGATAGTATCTCGCCTTCATCAGACGCGCACAAAGGCTATCCGGCCGATCCAGTAGCCTCCAGGCCTGCTTAGCAAGCAGCGCCTGGTTAAACGCCCTCATGTCCCTAAATCCCATACCGCCCATGGCTTTAGGCAAACACAATTTATGCCAGCTCATCCAGGCCATCTTCTTCTTCCCGTTCTCCACCCCCCACCAATACTGACGTATCATCCTTATGAGATCATCACAGACAGATGCCAGGAGTTTGAAGACGCTCATAACATATGCTGGTATGGCATGTGCCACTGATTTGGTTAGTATCTCCTTGTTCCCTGAAGGCATGTACTGCTCACTCCAGTCCACAAGGATTTTCCTCAACCGCTCTTGGATAGTCTCAAAGCGCCCTTTGTGCATCCTCCCCTCCGGAACCGGCAAGCCCAAATATTTAGGCTCAAACGCCTCCTGGGTGATGTCCAGCGTGTCTTTGACCTCATTGGCCATATCAGGTTGATATTGATTTGAGAATAGAATGGAACACTTCGACAGGTTAATAAGTTGTCTTGTCGTCGTCGTAAATGTGTTCAACACCCCTTTCACTAATAATGCCTGCTGATTATTTGCTTGAAATAATAGAAGTGAGTTATCCGCAAACAAAAGGTGTGTAATCTCTGGAGCACCTCTACATATTCTGACCCCAGTGACACCATCTTCCCTTGCAGACTTTTCAATCAACGCAGAAAGAGCATTAGCTACAAATAAGAAGAGGAATGGAGACAGTGGATCACCTTGACGGAGTTCCCTCGAGGGGGAGAAGGACCCCAGTAGCTTCCCATTAAATTTTACTGAGTACTTCACCGACGAAACACAATCCATAACCCGAGCAATCCAGTTGGGCGAGAAGCCCCATTTAGCCAAAGCTTTCTAAAAAAAACCAGTCCACCCTGTCATAGGCCTTGGAATGATCTAGCTTGTAAGCACAGAGGCCGGTTGCATTGTTTCTTACCGACTTAATATGGTGAAGACATTCAAACGCAATAATAGAGTTGTCAGAAATCAGCCTCCCCGGGATGAAGGCGCTCTGATTTTCAGAAATGAGATCAGACAGGATGGGTCGTAGCCTGTTTACCATACACTTAGAGATTATCTTGTATATAACATTGCACAAGCTTATCGGTCTAAAGTCCTTCAGATCATTCGGATGAGGGATCTTAGGAATTAGCACAATAGCCGTGTTATTAACTCCATCAGTCATAACACCAGAAGCAAAGAACTCGTGGACCGCCGCAACAATCTCCGTTTTCAATAGTGCCCAATTCCGCTGAAAGAACCTAGCAGGAAGTCCATCACACCCCGGGGCTTTCAGTGGCCCGATATGAAATAAAGCATTAGAGATCTCCTCGTCTGAGTAGGGCCTGCATAAAGAAGCATTCATCTCCTCTGTTACTTTTGGGGCAATACAGTCCAACACCGCGTCCGGGGAGAGGGTAGGATCTTTGGTGAAAATATCCTTAAAGTAAGATTGAGCCATTCTTTCCATCTCTGAAGGAGCACTAGACCACATTCCATCTTGTTTCCGAAGACGTTGAATCAGATTCCTACGAGCACGCCATACCGCTCTCCGGTGCAGATATTATTGGAAATATGCCCTAGAGGCAATAATAAAAGGATTATTATTATATTTCCTTGTTCATGATAATTGTCTATTATTCATGCTTGAATTGTATTGTACGGAAACAACGATACATGTGTGAATACATAGACCACAACGTGTCCCTGGTAAGCCTCTAGTTACTAGCTCGTTGATCAACAGATGGTCACGGTTTCCTGACCATGGACATTGGATGTCATTGATAACGGGATCACATCATTAGGAGAATGATGTGATGGACAAGACCCAATCCTAAGCCTGGCATAAGATCGTGTAGTTCGTAATGCTTAAGCTTTTCCAGTGTCAAGTATCTGTTCCTTAAGACCATGAGGTTGTGCAACTCCCGGATACCATAGGAATACTTTGGGTGTGCCAAACGTCACAACGTAACTGGGTGGCTATAAAGGTACACATCGGGTATCTCCGAAAGTGACTGTTGAGTTGGTACGAACCGAGACTGAGATTTGTCACTCCGTATGACGGAGAGGTATCTCTGGGCCCACTCGGTAAGACATCATCATCATGAGCTCAAAGTGACTAAAGAGTTAGTCACGGGATGATGGATTACGGAACGAGTAAAGAGACTTGCCATGACGAGATTGAACAAGGTATCGGTATACCGACGATTAAATTTCGGGCAAGTACCGTACCGATAGACAAAGGGAATTACATACGGGATTAAGTGAATCCTTGACATCGTGGTTCATCCGATGAGATCATCGAGGAACGTGTGGGAACCAACATGGGTATCCAGATCCCGCTGTTGGTTATTGACCGGAGAGTCATCTCGGTCATGTCTGCATGTCTCCCGAACCCGTAGGGTCTACACACTTAAGGTTCGGTGACGCTGGGGTCATAGAGATATATGCACACGGAAACCCGAATGTTGTTCGGAGTCCCGGATGAGATCCCGGATGTCACGAGGAGTTCCGGAATGGTCCGGAGGTAAAGAATGATATATAGGAAGTCCAGTTTCGGCCATCGGGAGAGTTCCGGGGGTCACCGGTAGCGTACCGGGACCACCGGAAGGGTCCAGGGGGTCCACTGGGTGGGGCCACCCATCCAGAAGGGCCCCGTGGGCCGTAGGGGGAGGGGGACCAGCCCCTAGTGGGCTGGCGCACCCCACATGGGCCTCCCCCCATGCGCCTAGGGTTGAAACCCTAGGGGTGGGGGCGCCCCCTTTGGCTTGGGGGGCAAGATACCCCCCCTTGGCCGCCGCCCCCCTAGGAGATTGGATCTCCTAGGGCCGGCGCCCCCCTGGCCCCCTATATATAGTGGGGGAGAGAGGGCAGCCGCACCTCAGCCCCTGGCGCCTCTCCCCCCCCCCATTACACCTCCTACTCCTCCCGCAGGGTCTCGACGAAGCCCTGCAGCTTTTCTCGTTGCATCCACCACCACGCCGTCGTGCTGCTGGATCTCCATCAACCTCTCCTCCCCCCTTGCTGGATCAAGAAGGAGGAGACGTCGCTGTATCATACGTGTGTTGAACGCGGAGGTGCCGTCCGTTCGGCGCTGGGACCATCGGTGACGAGGATCACGACGAGTACGACTCCATCATCCACGTTCCCTTGAACGCTTCCGCTCGCGATCTACAAAGGGTATGTAGATGCACTCCTTAATGCTCGTTGCTAGATGAACTCCCTAGATTGATCTTGGTGAAAGCGTAGAATTTTTTTGAATTCTGCTACGTTCCCCAACATTGGTATCAGAGCTAGGTCTTTGCGTAGCATCTTGCACGAGTAGAACAAAAACAAGTTGTGGGCGTTGATTTTGTTCAATTCTCTTGCCGTTACTAGCCCAATCTTGACTCGGCGGCATCGTGGGATGAAGCGGCCCGGACCGACCTTACACGTACGCTTACGTGGGACTGGTTCCACCGACTGACATGCACTAGTTGCATAAGGTGGCTGGCGGGTGTCTGTCTCTCCCACTTTAGTCGGATCGGATTCGATGAAGAGGGTCCTTATGAAGGGTAAATAGAAATTGACATATCACGTTGTGGTTTTGGCGTAGGTAAGAAACGTTCTTGCTAGAAACCTATAGAAGCCACCTAAAAACTTGCAACAACAATTAGAGGACGTCTAACTTGTTCTTGCAGCATGTGCTATGTGATGTGATATGGCCAAGAAGATGTGATGAATGATATATGTGATGTATGAGATTGATCATGTTCTTGTAATAGGAAATCACGACTTGTATGTCGATGAAAATGACAACCGGCAGGAGCCATAGGAGTTGTCTTATTTATTGTATGACCTGCGTGTCACTGAATAACGCCATGTAATTACTTTGCTTTATTGCTAAACGTTAGCCATAGTGGTAGAAGTAATATTTGGCGAGACGACTTCATGAAGACACGATGATGGAGATCATGGTGTCATGCCGGTGACAAAGATGATCATGGTGCCCCGAAGATGGAGATCAAAGGAGAAAAATGATATTGGCCATATCATGTCACTTTATTTGATTGCATGTGATGTTTATCATGTTTATGCATCTTGTTTACTTAGAACGACGGTAGTAAATAAGATGATCTCTCACTAAAAATCTCAAGAATTGTGTTCCCCCTAACTGTGCACCGTTGCTAAGGATCGTTGTTCCGAAGCACCACGTGATGATCGGGTGTGATAGGCTCTAACGTTCGCATACAACGGGTGTAAGCCAGATTTGCACACGCAATACACTTAGGGTTCACTTGACGAGCCTAGCATGTACAGACATGGCCTCGGAACACGGAAGACCGAAAGGTCGAACATGAGTCGTATAGAAGATACGATCAACATGACGATGTTCACCGTTGATACTAGTCCGTCTCACGTGATGATCGGACACGGGCTAGTCGATTCGGATCATGTATCACTTAGATGACTAGAGAGATGTCAATCTGAGTGGGAGTTCATTAAATTTGATTAGATGAACTTAATTGTCATGAACTTAGTCTAAAAATCTTTACAATATGTCTTGTAGATCAAATGGCCCACGCTCAAGTTGCCCTCAACTTCAACGCGTTCCTAGAGAAAACCAAGCTCAAAGACGATGGTAGCAACTATACGGATTGGGTCCGTAACCTGAGGATTATCCTCATAGCTGCCAAGAGATCATATGTCCTTGAAGCACCGCTAGGTGATGCACCGTTCTCCCGGCGACCCAAGACGTTATGAACGCCTGGCAGTCGCGTTGTGATGATTACTCCCTGTTTCAGTGCGGCATGCTTTACAGCTTAGAGTCGGGGCTCCAAAAGCGTTTTGAGCACCACGGAGCATATGAGATGTTCCAAGAGCTGAAAATGGTTTTCCAAGCTCATGCCCGAGTCGAGAGATATGACATCTCCGACGCATCCTACAGTTGTAAGATGGAGGAAAATAGTTCTGTCAGCGAAAACATACTCAAGTTGTCTGGTTGCACAACCGCTTGTCTCAGTTGGGAATGAATCTCCCAGACGAAGCGGTCGTTGACAGAATCCTTCAGTCGCTCCCACCTAGCTACAAGAGCTTCGTGTTGAATTTCAATATGCAGGGGATGGAGAGGTCCATTCCCGAGGTGTATTCAATGCTGAAATCAGCGGAGGTGGATATCAAGAAAGAACATCAAGTGTTGATGGTCAATAAAACCACTAAGTTCAAGAAAGGCAAGGGTAAGAAGAACTTCAAGAAGGACGGCAAAGGAGTTGTCGCGCCCGGTAAGCCAGTTGCCGGGAAGAAGCCAAAGAATGGACCCAAGCCTGAAACTGAGTGTTTTCATTGCAAGGGAATTGGTCACTGGAAGCGGAACTGCCCCAAATACTTAGCAGATAAGAAGGCCGGCAACGTCAAAGGTATATATGATATACATGTTATTGATGTGTACCTTACCAGCGCTCGTAGTAGCTCCTGGGTATTTGATATCGGTGCAGTTGCTCACATTTGTAACTCAAAGCAGGAGCTGCGGAATAAGCGGAGACTGGCGAAGGACGAGGTGATGATGCGCGTCGAGAATGGTTCCAAGGTCAATGTGATCGCCGTCGGCACGCTGCCTCTACATCTACCCTCGGGATTAGTTTTAAACCTTAATAATTGTTATTTAGTACCAGCTTTGAGCATGAACATTGTATCTGGATCTCGTTTGATACGAGATGGCTACTCATTTAAATCCGAGAATAATGGTTGTTCTATTTATATGAGAGATATGTTTTATGGTCATGCCCCGCTGGTCAATGGTTTATTTTTGATGAATCTCGAACGTGATGATACACATATTCATAGTGTGGATGCCAAAATATGTAAAGTTGATAATAATAGTCCCACGTACTTGTGGCATTGCCGCCTTGGCCATATTGGTGTCAAGCGTATGAAGAAGCTCCATACAGATGGGCTTCTAGAGTCTCTTGATTATGAATCATTTGACACGTGCGAACCATGTCTTTTGGGCAAGATGACCAAGACTCCGTTCTCTGGAACAATGGAGCGAGCAACCAACTTATTGGAAATCATACATACCGATGTGTGCGGTCCAATGAGTGTTGAAGCTCGCGGAGGCTATCGTTATGTTCTCACCCTCACAGATGACTTGAGTAGATATGGGTATGTCTACTTGATGAAGCACAAGTCTGAGACCTTTGAAAAGTTGATGCGGAGCATCCAAAGGTCATCCCCATGGACCCTTCATCGCCTCACCAAGTGCCCAAAGTACCAATGACTCGAGCCCGTGCAAGAGCTCTCGAGACCGAGGTGACTTCGCTCCTCTCTAGACATCTTTCCGATTCACACGAGACATGGCTTCTACCCTCATCAGAAACTCTGTGCATACTCAGGTACTTGGATGAAGGCCACGGGACAGCTCTGCACAGCGGTCAAGACGGCGAGATCGACAAGTGCTTGGAACAAGAAGAAGGAAGGCTGACGATGCTACAGGCACCGGACGTCCGACCCACACCGGACGACCGGCGACTTCCAGGCACCGGACGACCGGCGTCCACCGGACGACCGGCGACTCCCAGACGACCAGACGACCGGAGGCCACCGGACGTCCGTGACACCGACCATAGAACGTAATTAGCGGAAATCCGAGGATTACCGGACGTCCGGTCCCTCCGGAACCACCGGACGTCCGGTAACCAGCGGACGTCCGCCCCGACGGCGTCATCCCATGTAATATATACTCGTTGACTTCCATCCTTTCGAGGTAGCCTTTGGATAGCTCATCATAGACCTTTGTGGTTCCTCTCCTACGAGACCGCGGCCTCTTCGGAGAAGATCCACCTTGGATTCAAGGCCTCCGCATCGGAGAAGATCCCACGGGATACCCAAGACCTCCTCCGGGAGAAGACTATCTTTGTATCACCGTTGTTGACTATGGATCGTGTATCTTGATGTGTATCATGGATCTAGCACCCGTGTGACCGTATTTGTGTTGATTTGAGTGTTTTCCCTCGTGTTTTCCTCCGTATCCTCCTTGTGTTCTCCGTGTTCGTCGTGGGATAACCTCGTTTCGTGAAAGATCTGCTGACTAGGGTTCCACCCTACATCATATTATTGTTGGGGATCGTAGCAGAAAATCAAAAAATTTCGTACGCATCACCAAGATCTATCTATGGAGTAATCTAGCAACGAGGGAGAGGGGAGTGCATCTACATACCCTTGTAGATCGCGATGCGGAAGCGTTACAAGAACGCGGATGAAGGAGTCGTACTTGCTGTGATTCAGATCGCGGTTGATTCCGATCTAAGCGCCGAACAACGGCGCCTTCGCGTTCAGCACACGTGCAGCCCGATGACGTCTCCCACGCCTTGATCCAGCAAGGAGAGAGGGAGAGGTTGGGGAAGACTCCATCCAACAGCAGCACGACGACGTGGTGGTGGTGGAGGAGCGCGGGACTCCAGCAGGGCTTCGCCAAGCACTGCGAGAGACGAGGAGGGAGAGAGGTAGGGCTGCGCCAAGCGACAGAGGTCAAAACGTGTTATGGGCAGCCCCAAAACTCACATATATATAGGGGGAAGGGAGGAGCTGCGCCCCCTTTAGGGTTTCCCACCCCTAGGGGTGCGGCCACCCTAGATCCCATCTAGGGGTGGCGGCCAGAGGGGGAGAGGGAGAGGGGGGCGCACCAGATTGGGCCCTAGGGCCCATCTGCCCTAGGGTTTGCCCCCCTCCCCTCTTGGAGGCGCCTTGGGCCTTGGTGGGGGGGGGGGGCGCACCAGCCCACCTGGGGCTGGTCCCCTCCCACACTTGGCCCATGCAGCCCTCTAGGGCCGGTGGCCCCACCCGGTGGACCCCCGGGACCCTCCCGGTGGTCCCGGTACGCTACCGATAGCGCCCGAAACTTTTCCGGTGACCAAAACGGGACTTCCCATATATGAATCTTTACCTCCGGACCATTCCGGAACTCCTCGTGACGTCCGAGATCTCATCCGGGACTCCGAACAACATTCGGTAACCGCGTACATACTTTCCCTATAACCCTAGCGTCATCGAACCTTAAGTGTGTAGACCCTATGGGTTCGGGAACCATGTAGACATGACCGAGACAACTCTCCGGCCAATAACCAACAACGGGATCTGGATACCCATGTTGGCTCCCACATGTTCCACGATGATCTCATCGGATGAACCACGATGTCAAGGATTCAATCAATCCCGTATACGATTCCCTTTGTCTATCGGTATAGCACTTGCCCGAGATTCGATCGTCGGTATACCGATACCTTGCTCAATCTCGTTACCGGCAAGTCTCTTTACTCGTTCTGTAACACATCATCCCGTGATCAACTCCTTGATCACATTGTGCACATTATGATGATGTCCTACCGAGTGGGCCCAGAGATACCTCTCCGTCATACGGAGTGACAAATCCCAGTCTCGATTCGTGCCAACCCAACAGACACTTTCGGTGATACCTGTGGTGCACCTTTATAGCCACCCAGTTACGTTGTGACGTTTGGTACACCCAAAGCATTCCTACGGTATCCGGGAGTTGCACAATCTCATGGTCTGAGGAAAAGATACTTGACATATAGAAAAGCTTTAGCATACGAACTACACGATCTGTGCTAGGCTTAGGATTGGGTCTTGTCCATCACATCATTCTCCTAATGATGTGATCCCGTTATCAACGACATCCAATGTCCATGGTCAGGAAACCGTGACCATCTGTTGATCAACGAGCTAGTCAACTAGAGGCTTACTAGGGACATGGTGTTTGTCTATGTATCCACACATGTATCTGAGTTTCCTATCAATACAATTCTAGCATGGATAATAAACAATTATCATGAACAGGGAAATATAATAATAACCAATTTATTATTGCCTCTAGGGCATATTTCCAACAATCTCCCACTTGCACTAGAGTCAATAATCTAGTTCACATCGCCATGTGATTAACACTCACAGGTCACATCGCCATGTGACCAACATCAAAGAGTTTACTAGAGTAAATAATCTAGTTCACATCAATATGTGATTAACACTCAACGAGTTCTGGGTTTGATCATGTTACGCTTGTGAGAGAGGTTGTAGTCAACGGGTCTGCAACATTCAGATCCCTATGTACTTCGCAAAAATTTATGTCATATCATAGATGCTGCTACCACGTTCCACTTGGAGCTATTCCAAACTATTGCTCCATTATACGTATCCGGTATCTCTACTCAGAGTTATCCGAATAGGTGTTAAGCTTGCATCGACGTAACTCTTTACGTCGAACTCTTTATCACCTCCATAACCGAGAAACATTTCCTTATTCCTCTAAGGATAATTTTGACCGCTATCTGGTGATCTACTCCTGGATCACCTTTTGTACCCTCTTGTCAGACATGTGGTAAGGCACACATCAGGCGCGGTACTCAGCATGGCATACCGTATAGAGCCTATGACAAAAGCATAGGGGACAACCTTCGTCCTTCCTCTTCCTTCTGCCGCGGTCAAGCTTTGAGTCTTACTCAACTTCACACCTTACAAGTCAGGTAAGAACTCCTTCTTTGACTGATCTCTATTGAACTCCTTCAAAATCATGTCAAAGGTGTGTGTTCTTTTGAAAGTATCATTAGGCGTCTTGATCTATCTCTATAGATCTTGATGCCCAATTTTATAAGCAGCTTTATCCAGGTCTTCCTTTGAAAAAACTCCTTTCAAACAACCCTTTATGCTTTCCAGAAATTCTACATCATTTCGGATCAACAATATGTCATTCACATATACTTATCAGAAATGTTGTAGTGCTCCCACTCACTTTATTGTAAATACAAGTTTCTAACAAACTTAGTATAAACCCAAAACTATGATCACTCCATCAAAGCGTATATTCTGACTCCGAGATGCTTGCTCTAGTCCATGGAAGGATCGCTGGAGCTAGCATACCTTTTAGCATCCTTAGGATCGACAAAACCTTTCTGATTGTATCACATACAACCTTTCCTTACGAAAACTGGTAAGGAAACTTTTTTTGACATCCATCTGCCAGATTTCACAAATGCAGCTTATGCTAACATGATTCTGACAGACTTAAGCATCGCTACGGGTGAGAAAATCTCATCGTAGTCAACTCCTTGAACTTGTGAAAAACTTTTTGCCACAAGTCAAGCTTCATAGACGGTGACATTACCATCCACGTCCATCTTCTTCTTAAAGATCCATTTATCTCAATGGCTTGCCAATCATCGGGCAAGTCCACCAAAGTCCGTACTTTGTTTTGATACATGGATCCTATCTCGGATTTCTCGGTTTCTAACCATTTGTCGGAATATGGGCCCACCATCGCTTCTCCATAGTTTGTAGGTTCATTGTTGTCCAACAACATGACATCTAAGACAGGATCACCATACCACTCAGGAGTAGTACATATCCTTGTCGACCTACGAGGTTCGATAGCAACTTGATCCGAAGCTTTATGATCACTATCATTAGTTTCCTCTTCAACAGTCGCAGGTTCCACAGAAACATCTTTCTGTGTTGCACTACTCTCCGGTTGAAGTGAGGGTTCGACAACCTCATCAAGTTCTATCTTCCTCCCACTCAATTCTTTCGAGAGAAACTCCTTCTCGAGAAAGGACCCGTTCTTAGCGACAAACATTTTTGCCCTTGGATCTGAGATAGGAGGTATACCCAACTGTTACCTTTGGGTATCCTATGAAGATGTATTTGTCCGCTTTGGGTTGGAGCTTTTCCCGGCTGAAGCCATAAGCATCGCAGCCCCAAACATTGAGAAACGACAACTTTGGTTTCTTGCCAAACCATAGTTCATACGGTGTCATCTCAACGGACTTAGATGGTGCCCTATCTAAAGTGAGTGCAACTGTCTCTAATGCATAACCTCAAAATAATAGCGGTAGATCGGTAAGAGACATCATAGATCGTACCATATCTCATAAGGTTCGACTACGACGTCCGGACTCACCATTACACTGTGGTGTTCCAGGTGGCTTCAACTGCGAAACAATTCCACAATGTCTTAAGTGATTGCCAAACTCACAACTCAGAAAATCTCCCCTTGATCAGATCGTAGGAACATGATCTTCTTGTTACGATGATTCTTAACTTCACTCTGAAATTGCTTGAACTTTTCAAACGCTTCAGACTTTTGCTTCATTGAGTAAATATACCCATATCTACTCAAATCGTCAGTGAAGATGAGAAAATAACGATATCCACCACACGCCTTAATTCTCATTGAATCTCACACATCAGCATGTATGATTTCCAACAAGTCACTTGCCCGTTTCATTGTACCTGAAAATGGGATCTTAGTCATCCTGCCCATGAGGCATGGCTCGCATGTGTCAAGCGATTCAAAATCAAGTGACTCCAAACATCCATCAGCATGGAGTTTCTTCATGAATTTTATGCCAAAATGACCTAAGCGGCAGTGCCACAAGAAAGTGGTACTATCATTATTAACTCTACATCTTTTGGCATTAATATTATCATCATGTGTATTACTATGATCGAGATTCAACAAACCATTGGGTGCATGACCATAAAGGTATAATTCATGTAAACAGAATAACCATTATTCTCTGACTTAATGAATAACCGTATTGCAATGAACATGATCTAATCATATTCATGCTCAACGTAGACACCTGATAACATTTATCTAGGTTCAACACTAATCTCGAAAATAGAGGGAGCGTGCGATGGTGATCTTATCAACCTTGGAAACACTTCCAACACACATCGTCACCTCGCCCTTAGCTAGTCTCCATTCAGTCCGTAGCTTTTGCTTCAAGTCACTAATAACAGCAACTGAACCGGTATCCAATACCCTTGTGCTACAAGGAGTACTAGTAAGGTACACATCAATAACACATATATCAAATATACTTTGTTGAAGTTGCCAGCTTTTCTTATCTACCATGTATTTGGGGTAGTTCCGCTACCATGTGACCGTTCCCCTTACAATAGAAGCACTTAGTCTCGAGGTTTGGGTTCAACCTTGGGTTCCTTCATCAGAGCGACAACTGGTTTGCCATTCATGAAGTTTCCCTTCTAGCCCTTGCCCCCTTTGAAACCAGTGGTCTTGTCAAACCATCAACACTTGATGCTCCTTCTTAATTTCTACTTTTGCGGTCTTAAGCACCGCTAATACCTCCGGGATCATCTCCATCCTTTGCATGTCATAGTTCATCACGAAGTTCTAGTAGCTTGGTGATAGTGTCTAGAGAATTCCGTCAACCACTATCTCATCTGGAAGATTAACTCCCACTTGGTTCAAGTGATTTTAGCACCCAGACATTCTGAGCACATGCTCACTAGTTGAGCTATTCTCCTCCATCTTTTTTGGCAAAAGAACTTGTCAGAGGTCTCATACCTCTCAACACGGGAATGAGCCTGAAATCCCAATTTCAGCTCTTAGAACATCTCATATGTTCTATGGCGTTCAAAACGTCATTGGAATCCCAATTCTAAGCCGTAAAGTATGGTGCACTAAACTGCCAAGTAGTCATCAGGACGTGTCTGTCAGGTGTTCACAACATCCACAGACAATGTTGTAGGGGTCTGCACATCGAGCGGTGCATCAAAGACGTAAGCTTTCTGTGTAGCAATGAGGACACTCCTCGGACTACGGACCCAGTCCGCATCATTGCTTACAATATCTTTCAACTTAGTATTTCTCTAGGATCGTATTAAACAAGGAGCTACAACGCAGTTATTGGTCTACAACATAATTTGCGAAGACAACTTAGACTATTGTTCATGACAATTAAGTTCATCTAATGAACTCCCACTCAGATATACATCTCTCTAGTCATCTAAGTGATACATGATCCGAATCGACTAGGCCGTGTCCGATCATCACGTGAGATGGACTAGTCATCAACGGTGAACATCTTCATGTTGATCGTATCTTCTATACGACTCATGTTCGACCTTTCGGCCTTCCGTGTTCCGAGGCCATGTCTGTACATGCTAGGCTCGTCAAGTCAACCCTAAGTGTATCGCGTGTGTAAATCTGGCTTACACCCGTTGTATGCGAACGTTAGAACCTATCACACCCGATCATCACGTGGTGCTTCGGAACAACGAACCTTAGCAACGGTGCACAGTTAGGGGGAACACAATTCTTGAAATTTTAGTGAGAGATCATCTTATTCACTACCGTCGTTCTAAGCAAATAAGATGTAAAACATGATAAACATCACATGCAATCAAATAGTGACATGATATGGCCAATATCATCTTGCTCCTTTGATCTTCATCTTCGGGGCTCCATGATCATCATCGTCACCGGCATGACACCATGATCTCCATCATCGTGTCTTCATGAAGTCGTCTCGCCAAACATTACTTCTACTACTATGGCTAACGTTTAGCAATAAAGTAAAGTAATTACATGACGTTATTCAGTGACACGCAGGTCATACAATAAATAAGACAACTCCTATGGCTCTTGCCGGTTGTCATTCTCATCGACATGCAAGTCGTGATTCCTATTACAAGAACATGATAAATCTCATACATCACACATATATCATTCATCACATCCTTTTGGCCATATCACATCACACGGCACATGCTGCAAGAACAAGTTAGACGTCCTCTAATTGTTGTTGCAAGTTTTTACGTGGCTCCTATAGGTTTCTAGCAAGAACGTTTCTTACCTACGCCAAAACCACAACGTGATATGCCGATTTCTATTTACCCTTCATAAGGACCATTTTCATCGAATCCGATCCGACTAAAGTGGGAGAGACAGACACCGCTAGCCACCTTATGCAACTAGTGCATGTCAGTCGGTGGAACCAGTCTCACGTAAGAGTACGTGTAAGGTCGGTCCGGGCCGCTTCATCCCACGATGCCGCCGAATCAAGATAAGACTAGTAACGACAAGTAAATTGACAAATCGACGCCCACAACTACTTTGTGTTCTACTCATGCAAGATACTACGCATAGACCTAGCTCATGATGCCACTGTTGGGGATCGTAGCAGAAAATCAAAAAATTTCGTACGCATCACCAATAGCTATCTATGGAGTAATCTAGCAACGAGGGAGAGGGGAATGCATCTACATACCCTTGTAGATCGCGATGCGGAAGCGTTACAAGAACGCGGATGAAGGAGTCGTACTTGCTGCGATTCAGATCGCGGTTGATTCTGATCTAAGCGCCGAACAACGGCGCCTTCGCGTTCAACACACGTGCAGCCCGATGACGTCTCCCACGCCTTGATCCAGCAAGGAGATAGGGAGAGGTTGGGGAAGCCTCCATCCAACAGCAGCACGACGGCGTGGTGGTGGTGGAGGAGCGCGGGACTCCAGCAGGGCTTCGCCAAGCACTGCGAGAGACGAGGAGGGAGAGAGGTAGGGCTGCGCCAAGCGACAGAGGTCAAAACGTGTTATGGGCAGCCCCAAAACTCACATATATATAGGGGGAAGGGAGGAGCTGCGCCCCCTTTAGGGTTTCCCACCCCTAGGGGTGCGGCCACCCTAGATCCCATCTAGGGGTGGCGGCCAGAGGGGGAGAGGGAGAGGGGGGCGCACCAGATTGGGCCCTAGGGCCCATCTGCCCTAGGGTTTGCCCCCCCTCCCCTCTTGGAGGCGTCTTGGGCCTTGGTGGGGGGGGGGGCGCACCAGCCCACCTGGGGCTGGTCCCCTCCCACACTTGGCCCATGCAGCCCTCTAGGGCCGGTGGCCCCACCCGATGGACCCCCGGGACCCTCCCGGTGGTCCCGGTACGCTACCGATAGCGCCCAAAACTTTTCCGGTGACCAAAACGGGACTTCCCATATATGAATCTTTACCTCCGGACCATTCCGGAACTCCTCGTGACGTCCGGGATCTCATCCGGGACTCCGAACAACATTCGGTAATCGCGTACATACTTTCCCTATAACCCTAGCGTCATCGAACCTTAAGTGTGTAGACCCTACGGGTTCGGGAACCATGTAGACATGACCGAGACAACTCTCCGGCCAATAACCAACAGCGGGATCTGGATACCCATGTTGGCTCCCACATGTTCCACGATGATCTCATCGGATGAACCACGATGTCAAGGATTCAATCAATCCCGTATACGATTCCCTTTGTCTATCGGTATAGCACTTGCCCGAGATTCGATCGTCGGTATACCGATACCTTGCTCAATCTCGTTACCGGCAAGTCTCTTTACTCGTTTCTTAACACATCATCCTGTGATCAACTCCTTGATTACATTGTGCACATTATGATGATGTCCTACCGAGTGGGCCCAGAGATACCTCTCCGTCATACGGAGCGACAAATCCCAGTCTCGATTCGTGCCAACCCAACAGACACTTTCGGTGATACCTGTGGTGCACCTTTATAGCCACCCAGTTACGTTGTGACGTTTGGTACACCCAAAGCATTCCTACGGTATCCGGGAGTTGCACAATCTCATGGTCTAAGGAAAAGATACTTGACATATAGAAAAGCTTTAGCATACGAACTACACGATCTGTGCTAGGCTTAGGATTGGGTCTTGTCCATCACATCATTCTCCTAATGATGTGATCCCGTTATCAACGACATCCAATGTCCATGGTCAGGAAACCGTGACCATCTGTTGATCAACGAGCTAGTCAACTAGAGGCTTACTAGGGACATGGTGTTTGTCTATGTATCCACACATGTATCTGAGTTTCCTATCAATACAATTCTAGCATGGATAATGAACAATTATCATGAACAAGGAAATATAATAATAACCAATTTATTATTGCCTCTAGGGCATATTTCCAACAATTATGGTATCATGAGCATAGGTTGATCACGAATTTGGAGCCCCACACCCTGTTTTCTAGCTTGTTTTTGTTGTGTTCTTCCCAATTTCGAAAATTCTCCACAAAAATAGCCCCAATTTTTTTTGTGATCTGTTGATTTGGCAAGATTTTGTTGACTTTGTTCCATGGATTTTCCGTGCCACGAGTGGATCTAGCTTTTCCCCACCTTCTCACCGATTTTCTTCCGCAAATTCGGGCAAGTTTGACCATTTTGTCCACGGATCCGCGAGCCCTAGCCCGGACCTACCGGACGACCGACGGTTTACCGGACGTCCGGCCCCCCTCTAGACACCGGACGTCCGTTAAACACCAGACGACTGGCACCCCACCTAGAGAGACTTTTACTGGATTTCCGGGACTTACCGGACGTCCGACCCCTTCCGATTGACCGGACGACCGGCAACCTACCGGACGTCCGACGAACCCTGACGACGTTGAATTTGTTCAGTTTTGTTCCACCTTCCGCTACCACCTACCTTTCTATACCACCACCAATTTCCGCAACCACCATCTCTTAACCGCTACGATTCGGAACATCGTGTCTCCCTTTGCCTTGGATACTTGAGTTGTGGTTTCACCGTTTCCTTGAATGTTTAGGCTACCTTGGAACGGCAAGACTTCGACAACACCACGACTCAACTTCGGCAAAGACGGTAACACCGACGACACTTTGTTCATTCTACCTTGCAATTGCATTGTCACCCTATGGACCATCTTTGCGTAGCTTTCCCATCGAGACTAGCCATTTGAGTATTGCCGGGCCACGACACTTGTGCACATTAGTGATAGTCATAGATATTGCATACCATATCATCATATCTCCGTGTGCCACAAGAGTGATCCGCATACACAATAGCTACCTTGATACGAGAAGCATGCATAAGTATCCAAAGAAAGAGCTCACAAGCTTTTAAGCAAAAGAGCCAACCAAAGCTTATAAGCAAAAGGACAATAGCATCATACGCCTTGCATCAAAAGAGATCATATGTCATAGCAATAACATCTTGTGCTCAAGCATCGGCATATCATACACTCATATCCTACTTGTGATAGATAGCCGTTACGTTTTGCCTCTTATAGGTCGTGCACAAGTGCGTATCCGCCTATTAAGCAATCGGTTAGCGCCTCTCTAGCGTTGTGCAACACGAGCATTTTCCGTGGCTTCCACATTTTCGCTCACCCTTGGTTGCACAACCACATTTATCTATCCGTGTGTGTGTTCCGTGTGCTACTTTGCTAGTGATCTACTTGTTGCATGAGCAAATTGTAAACCATTTTCAACATCTTTGAGTCACTTTGACGATTGCATTGAATTTATGCCACCATCCTAACCAAGCTCCTCTCAAAGCTTTACTTGTGTAGGTGTGAGAATCGACACGAAGTGGTACCAATAGTGCTATTTCCGGGTTACATTATTGAGTGATCATTGATCCATTTTCAATTTTGGTTAAGGTACATTTGGTATTGTCTTCTCCTTTCTCCCACTCACATACTTGCTTGTGATGATGGATAGGCCAAGTACATCTTCGAACCCGCCTTTCGACGATCCACATGAAGCGAACAACTACGTCACCAAACTACATCTCTTCGGTGTACAATGAGCTCTCCATCAAGAAAGTGAAGCTATGCGCGAGTACATTGGTCAAGTCGCCGAGGACGCGCGCCAATTTGAAGCAAGAACAAGAGAGCAATTCGACATCATCAACACCAACATGTCTACACAATTCGACGAGCTACGGACTTTGATAGTCAACCGACGTTCTTCGTCCACATCATCTCAAAGACGAAGCCGCTCAAGTCGACATAGCGACTCCACGCATGGCTCAAGTACCCCTACATCCAACACACTTCGTCAAGCCGCACGTCAAGCTCAACATGACAACCGGAATCCACTTCATGACAAGAGTTCACAAGAGCTATTTGACGAGCAAGAGAGTCGACATCGCCAAAACCAAGCTACACTTGAGCAAGCACAAGAACGGCAACGACTACGCCAACAACAACAAGAGCGAGCATGTCAATTCCAAGAAGAACAAGATGCCGAGGCTAATTGTCAAGCACAACAACGTCGAGAAGCTCAAGCTCTTGAGGCGCAACGAGCATTACATGATGCACATCGCAATGTGGCAGCTCGCACTCGTCACACTCGTCAAGAAGAGGATTTCCTTCACGATGAGATGCAAGAGAGGCGCCACCAAGCAAGAATGCAAGAAGAAGCTCCTCCTCAAGCGCGACAAGAGCAACAACCCCAACAAGAACAACAAGCTCGGCAAGTACACCATGACAATGGACATCTACTTCATCAAGAGCAACATGAGATTGTCAATCGACCCAACCAAGAACGCCCTCCCAATAGGCAAGGAAACAATGAAGAGCATCGCTATGGCAAGCTTAAGTTCACCATGCCAAAGTTTTCCGGAAGCATTGATCCCGAAGACTATCTCTCATGGGCATTGAAGGTTGACAAGATCTTTCGCCTTCACAACTTCGATGAAGAGAAGAAGATCGCAATGGCATCCCTTGAGTTCCAAGACTATGTTCTCATTTGGTGGGAGCAAATCATAGAGAGAAGAGAAGCAAAAGGCGAACCTCCTATCACCACTTGGGCTCAAATGAAGGAAGTCATGAGAGCACGCTTTGTGCCCACACACTACAACCGTGACTTGTTCAAGAAGCTACAACTCCTCAAGCAAGGTACCAAGTCCGTTGAAGAGTACTACAAGGAGATGGAGATTGCCATGATAAGAGCCAACATCAAGGAAGATGAAGAGCAAACAATGGTGAGATTCTTGAATGGACTCAACTATCCTATCAAGAAGATTGCGGACTTTCAGCCATACAACAACCTCCTCGAGCTAGTACATCAAGCAACCAAAGCGGAGCGACAAGTTCAAGAGGACTACAAGTACTCCAAGTTCAACTCCAAGAACTTCGGCTCCTACAACCAAGCTTCAACGACTTCGGCTACTCCTCCTACCTCTACCACGCCATCCACAAACTTCGGCGACAAGTCAACCTACAAGAATGCGACTACATCAAGTCAGCCCCCTTCTACCAACAACTTCAAGTCAAGAGCTTCATCATCTACAACTCCAACCGAGGACAACTCCAAGACGAGTTCCATCAAATGCTTCAAGTGCCAAGGACGAGGCCACAAGTCATTTGAGTGCAAGACCGTTTGCACCATGATCATCAACGATGACGGTTCTTATGACTCAATGAGCGACGATGAGATGGAAGCACTTGAGCATGTAGCTATGCATCGCCAAGTGAATGAAGAAGAAGACCATCAAGTGTTTTGCGACAATGACTCAAGCCCCAATCTTGTTGTGTCCAAGGTCTTGACACTCCAACACCAACAAGATGACGACCAACGATGTCATATCTTCCATACCAAGGCCAGCATCAATGGACGCTCCGTCAAGGTTATCATCGATGGAGGAAGTTGTCACAACTTGGCAAGCGAAGAGCTATGCGACAAGCTTCAATTGGTCAAGACGAAGCATCCTCACCCCTACAAGGTCCAATGGCTCAACGACGCCGGAATTCTTCGAGTCGAGCACACCGTGCAAGTCTCTTCCAAGATAGGCGCCTACGAGGACACCCTTGAATGTGATGTGATCCCCATGTCTGTGTGCCACATTATTCTTGGACGTCCATGGCAATATGATCGTGGAGTCACACACAATGGACGGACAAATCACTATAACTTCAAGATGAAGGGCAAGGAATTCGTGCTACGACCAATGTCTCCAAGTCAAGTAGCCTCCGATAAGCACTTACCTACCAACCATCGTGGAGAGAATGGTGAGAGAGTGAGCGACCAAAAGGAGAGTGAGAGCCACAAGCCAAATATGAGCGACTCCACGATGAGCGACAAGAAACAACTAGTGCTATTTGCCACCAAAAGTGAGATGAGAGAAGTGTGTGAGAACCCATCGAGTGTCTTTCACCTTGTGCTTTTATGCAAAGGGGAAGCCAAACCTACTAACACTTCACCACCTCTACCTTTAGTGTTGTCTCAATTGTTGCAGGAATTCTCGGACGTCTTTCCCGATGAACTACCTCCGGGTCTACCTCCACTTCGCGGAATCGAACACCGCATCGACCTCATACCCGGCACACCACTTCCAAACAAGGCTCCTTACCGCGTCAACCCCGAGGAAACCAAGGAGATACAACGGCAAGTGCAACAACTCATCGACAAAGGTCATGTACGTGAAAGCTTAAGCCCTTGTGCCGTTCCGGTTATTCTCGTGCCTAAGAAAGATGGAAGTTTTCGCATGTGCTCCGATTGCCGCCCCATAAATGCTATAACCGTTAGATACCATTATCCTATTCCACGCTTAGACGACATGCTTGATGAATTATGTGGTGCCACCATCTTTTCGAAAATTGATCTTAAAAGTGGTTACTACCAAATTCGCATTCAAGAGGGTGATGAGTGGAAAACGGCTTTCAAAACCAAGTTTGGGTTATATGAGTGGCTTGCCATGCCAATGGGTTTATTGGAAGCACCCGGTTCATTTATGCGTCTTATGCATTTTTGTCTTCGACCTTACATAGGCATCTTTGTAGTGGTTTACTTTGATGACATCCTCATTTTTAGCAAGTCGCTAGAGGACCATGTGACACACATCCATATGGTTTTACAAACCCTTCGGAAAGAGCGCTTATATGCTAATATGGAAAAATGCACTTTTGGCGTTGACAAGGTTGTCTTCCTAGGTTTTGTCGTTTCTTCATAAGGCGTTCACGTTGATGAAACTAAAATTGAAGCAATTAAAACTTGGCCACAACCAACGAATCTCATGCAAGTGCGTAGTTTCCTTGGTATAGCCGGTTTCTACCGACGTTTTGTGAAGGACTTTAGCACTATTGCTATGCCTCTACACGCTTTGATCAAGAAGAACGCACCCTTCATTTGGGGTCCTTCGCAAGACACCGCGTTCAACGAGCTAAAAAGCTTGCTTACACACGCACCACTTCTAGCCCTACCAAACTTTGATAAGCCGTTTGAGATTCATTGTGACGCTAGTGGTACTGGCATAGGTGGCATGCTCATGCAAGAAAAGCGCCCAATTGCATACTTTAGCGAGAAGCTATCCGGAGCGCAACTTAACTATCCCATCTATGATAAAGAGCTTTATGCCTTGTTGAGAGTTTTACGTGTTTGTGAACATTATCTTAGACCTCATGAATTCATTCTTCATACGGACAATGAGACTCTCAAGTATCTCAAGGGTCAAACTAAGTTGAACAAGCGTCATGCTAAATGGAGTGAGTTCATTGAGTCGTTTCCCTATGCCATCAAGTACATCAAAGGCAAAGAAAATGTTGTGGCGGACGCGCTTTCCCGCAAATGCATGCTTGTTACGCAACTTGAGTTGAATGTTATTGGCTTTGAGCACATAAAAGATTTATATGAGCATGATCCTTTCTTTGCAAATCCTTATGCTAAGTGTTTGACTCACACTTCTTGGGAACGTTACTACATAAAGGACGGATATCTTATGAGAGCTAACAAACTTTGCATTCCCGAGTCTTCGCTTCGTTTGCTCCTTTTGCAGGAATCGCATGGAGGAGGACTCATGGGACACTTTGGACGCGACAAGACATTTGCTACGCTCTCCAAGAACTACTTTTGGCCCAAGATGCTACGTGACGTCTCACGCCTCACCAACTGATGTTCTACATGCCACAAAGCTAAGTCCAAAGCTCAATCTCATGGTCTTTACATGCCACTCCCTATTCCATACCATCCATGGGAAGACATAAGCATGGACTTTGTACTTGGATTGCCTAGGACTCAAAATGGCAAAGATTCCGTGTTTTTTGTCGTCGGTAGATTCTCTAAAATGGCTCATTTCATTCCTTGTAACAAGATCGATGATGCTTCACATGTTGCAAATCTATTTCGTAGGGAGATCATCCGTCTACATGGAGTGCCCAAGTCGATCGTGTCGGACCGGGACGTCAAGTTCTTGAGCTACTTTTGGAAAACCCTATGCGCCAAGCTCGGAATCAAGCTACTCTTCTCTTTGGCATACCATCCACAAACCGACGGCCAAACGGAAGTGACGAACCGCACGCTTTCGAAGCTTCTTCGCGTGTTGATCAAGAAGAACATCAAGGAATGGGAGCAATGCTTACCCATCACCGAGTACGCCTACAACCGCGCAAGACATTCAACCACCGGCAAGTCCCCTTACGAGGTCGTCTACGGCTTCAACCCGTTGTCCCCATTGGACATCCTACCTCTACCTCTCCAAGAGCGCATCAACATGGACGGAAGTGCACGAGCAAGCTATCTCAAGAAGGTGCACGAAGATACAAGGACAATGATCGAGCGACAAGTCCATCGTCTCACCACCAAGATCAACATCAACAAGGCACCAATGGTATTCCAACCGGGAGATCTTGTTTGGCTCCATCTTCGCAAGGACCGTTTCCCACACGAGCGCAAGTCCAAACTTCTACCTCGCGCCGACGGACCCTTCAAGGTGCTAGCACGCTACAACAACAACGCCTACAAGATCGACATCCCACGAGACAAGTACTCCGTGAGCGATACTTTCAACATCAAGGACCTATCTCCTTTCCATGGTGATGAAGATTTTGATCCGAGGTCGGATCTTTCCCAAGGGAGGGGAGATGACGCGGAGCATCCAAAGGTCATCCCCATGGACCCTTCACCGCCTCACCAAGTGCCCAAAGGACCAATGACTCGAGCCCGTGCAAGAGCTCTCGAGACCGAGGTGACTTCGCTCCTCTCTAGACATCTTTCCGATTCACATGAGACATGGCTTCTACCCTCATCAAAAACTCTGTGCATACTCAGGTACTTGGATGAAGGCCACGGGACAGCTCTGCACAGCGGTCAAGACGACGAGATCGACAAGTGCTTGGAACAAGAAGAAGGAAGGCTGAAGATGCTACAGGCACCGGACGTCCGACCCACACCGGACGACCGGCGACTTCCAGGCACCGGACGACCGGCGTCCGCCGAACGACCGGCGACTCCCAGACGACCGGACGACCGGAGGCCACCGGACGTCCGTGACACCGACCACAGAACGTAATTAGCGGAAATCCGAGGATTACCGGACGTCCGGTCCCTCCGGAACCACCGGACGTCCGGTAACCAGCGGACGTCCGCCCCGACGGCGTCATCCCATGTAATATATACTCGTTGACTTCCATCCTTTCGAGGTAGCTTTTGGATAGCTCATCATAGACCTTTGTGGTTCCTCTCCTACGAGACCGCGGCCTCTTCGGAGAAGATCCACCTCGGATTCAAGGCCTCCACATCGGAGAAGATCCCACGGGATACCCAAGACCTCCTCCGGGAGAAGACTATCTTTGTATCACCGTTGTTGACTATGGATCGTGTATCTTGATGTGTATCGTGGATCTAGCACCTGTGTGACCGTATTTGTGTTGATTTGAGTGTTTTCCCTCGTGTTTTCCTCCGTATCCTCCTTGTGTTCTCCGTGTTTGTCGTGGGATAACCTCCTTTCGTAAAAGATCTGCTGACTAGGGTTCCATCCTACATCAAAAGTTCAAGGAATTTCAGAATGAGGTTGAGAATCAACGTGACAGAAAAATAAAGTTCTTACGATCAGATCGTGGGGGTGAATATTTGAGTCATAAATTTGGCACGCACCTAAGGAACTGTGGAATTGTTTCACAATTAACACCACCAGGAACACCTCAGCGTGATGGTGTGTCCGAACAATCGTACTTTGTTGGACATGGTGCGATCTATGATGTCTCTCACCGACTTACCGCTATCTTTTTGGGGATTTGCTTTAGAGACTGACGCATTCACTTTAAATAGGGCTCCGTCAAAATCCGTTGAGACGACACCGTATGAACTTTGGTTTGGCAAGAAACCTAAGCTGTCGTTTCTGAAAGTTTGGGGTTGCGATGCTTATGTCAAGAAACTTCAACCTGAAAAGCTCGAACCCAGATCAGAAACATGCGTCTTCATAGGATACCCAAAGGAAACAATTGGGTACACCTTCTACCTAAGATCTGAATGCAAGACTTTTGTTGCCAAGAATGGATCCTTTCTGGAGAAAGAGTTTCTCTCGAAAGAAGTAAGTGGGAGGAAAGTAGAACTTGATGAGGTGATAGTCACCCTTCCCGAACCGGAAAGTAGCTCAGCGCGGGAAATCGTTCCCGAGGTGCCTGCACCGATAAAGGAGAAGGTTAATGATGATGATCATGACGATGAAGATCGAGTTACTACTGAACTTCGAAGGTCCACAAGGACACGTTCCGCACCAGAGTGGTACGGCAACCCTGTCTTGGAAAGCATGTTGTTAGACAACGGTGAACCTTCGAACTATGAAGAAGCGATGGCGGGCCCGGATTCCAATAAATGGCTTGGGGCCATGAAATCCGAGATAGAATCCATGTATGAAAACAAAGTATGGACTTTGGTGGACTTGCCCGATGATAGGCACGCCATAGAAAATAAATGGATATTCAAGAAGAAGACAGACGCGGATGGTAATGTGACCATCTATAAGGCTCGGCTTGTCGCTAAGGGTTATCGACAAGTTCAAGGGATTGACTACGACGAGACTTTCTCTCTCGTAGCGATGCTAAAGTCCGTCCGAATCATGTTAGCAATTGCCGCATTCTATGATTATGAGATATGGCAAATGGACGTCAAAACAACATTCCTTAATGGCTTCCTCAAGGAAGAGCTGTATATGATGCAGACGGAAGGTTTTGTCAATCCAGAGAATGCTAACAAAGTATGCAAGCTCCAGCGCTCGATCTACGGGCTAGTGCAAGCATCTCGGAGTTGGAATATTCACTTTAATGATGTGATCAAAGCGTTTGGCTTTATACAGACTTGGGGAGAAGCCTGTATTTACAAGAAAGTGAGTGGGAGCTCTGTAGCATTTCTCATATTATATGTGGATGACATACTGCTAATGGAAATGATATAGAATTCCTGGAAAGCATAAAGGCCTACTTGAATAAGAGTTTTTCAATGAAGGACCTTGGAGAAGCTGCTTATATATTAGGCATCAAGATCTATAGAGATAGATCGAGACGTCTCATTGGTCTTTCACAAAGCACATACCTTGACAAGATATTGAAGAAGTTCAATATGGATCAGTCCAAGAAGGGGTTCTTGCCTATTTTACAAGGTATGAGATTGAGCACAGCTCAGTCCCCGACCACGGCAAAAGATAGAGAAAAGATGAGTGTCATCCCCTATGCCTCAGCCATAGGTTCTATTATGTATGCCATGCTGTGTACCAGACCTGATGTGAACCTTGCCATAAGTTTGGTAGGGAGGTACCAAAGTGATCCCGGTATGGAACACTGGACAGCGGTCAAGAACATCCTGAAGTACCTGAAAAGCACTAAGGATATGTTTCTCATTTATGGAGGTGACGAAGAGCTCGTCGTAAAGGGTTACGTCGATGCTAGCTTCGACACAGATCTGGATGACTCCAAGTCACAAACCGGATACATGTATATTTTGAATGGTGGAGCAGTCAGCTGGTGCAGTTGCAAGCAGAGCGTCGTGGCGCATTCTACATGTGAAGCGGAGTACATAGCTGCTTGCGAAGCAGCGCAAGAAGGAGTCTGGATGAAGGAGTTCATCACCGACCTAGGAGTCATTCCAAGCGCGTCAAGCCCGATGAATCTCTTCTGTGACAACACTGGAGCTATTGCCATTGCCAAGGAGCCTAGGTTTCACAAGAAGACCAAGCACATCAAGCGTCGTTTCAACTCCATCCGGAATTATGTTCAAGATGGAGACATAGATATTTGTAAAGTGCATACGGATCTGAATGTCGCAGATCCGTTGACTAAACCTCTTCCACGGGCAAAACATGATCAACACCAGAACACTATGGGTGTTCGATTCATCACAATGTGACTAGATTATTGACTCTAGTGCAAGTGGGAGACTGTTGGAAATATGCCCTAGAGGCAATAATAAAAGGATTATTATTATATTTCCTTGTTCATGATAATTGTCTGTTATTCATGCTTGAATTGTATTGTACGGAAACAGCGATACATGTGTGAATACATAGACCACAACGTGTCCCTGGTAAGCCTCTAGTTACTAGCTCGTTGATCAACAGATGGTCACGGTTTCCTGACCATGGACATTGGATGTCATTGATAACGGGATCACATCATTAGGAGAATGATGTGATAGACAAGACCCAATCCTAAGCCTGGCATAAGATCGTGTAGTTCGTAATGCTTAAGCTTTTCCAGTGTCAAGTATCTGTTCCTTAAGACCATGAGGTTGTGCAACTCCCGGATACCGTAGGAATACTTTGGGTGTGCCAAACGTCACAACGTAACTGGGTGGCTATAAAGGTACACATCGGGTATCTCCGAAAGTGACTGTTGAGTTGGTACGAACCGAGACTGAGATTTGTCACTCCGTATGACGGAGAGGTATCTCTGGGCCCACTCGGTAAGACATCATCATCATGAGCTCAAAGTGACTAAAGAGTTAGTCATGGGATGATGGATTACGGAACGAGTAAAGAGACTTGCCATGACGAGATTGAACAAGGTATCGGTATACCGACGATCGAATCTCGGGCAAGTACCGTACCGATAGACAAAGGGAATTACATACGGGATTAAGTGAATCCTTGACATCGTGGTTCATCCGATGAGATCATCGAGAAAACGTGGGAACCAACATGGGTATCCAGATCCCGCTGTTGGTTATTGACCGGAGAGTCATCTCGGTCATGTCTGTGTGTCTCCCGAACCCGTAGGGTCTACACACTTAAGGTTCGGTGACGCTGGGGTCATAGAGATATATGCACACGGAAACCCGAATGTTGTTCGGAGTCCCGGATGAGATCCCGGACATCACGAGGAGTTCCGTAATGGTCCGGAGGTAAAGAATGATATATAGGAAGTCCAGTTTCGGCCATCGGGAGAGTTCCGGGGGTCACCGGTAGCGTACCGGGACCACCGAAAGGGTCCAGGGGGTCCACCGGGTGGGGGCACCCATCCCGGAGGGCCCCGTGGGCCTTAGGGGGAGGGGGGCTAGCCCCTAGTGGGCTGGCGCACCCCACATGGGCCTCCCCCATGCGCCTAGGGTTGAAACCCTAGGGGTGGGGGCGCCCCCTTTGGCTTGGGGGGCAAGATAACCCCCCCTTGGCCGCCGCCCCCCTAGGAGATTGGATCTTCTAGGGCCGGCGCCCCCCCTGGGCCCCTATATATAGTGGGGGGGGGAGACGGCAGCCGCACCTCAGCCCCTGGCGCCTCTCCCCCTATTACACCTCCTACTCCTCCCGCAGGGTCTCGGCGAAGCCCTGCAGCTTTTCCCGTTGCATCCACCACCACGCCGTCGTGCTGCTGGATCTCCATCAACCTCTCCTCCCCCCTTGCTGGATCAGGAAGGAGGAGATGTCGCTGTACCATACGTGTGTTGAACGCGGAGGTGCCGTCCGTTCGGCGCTGGGATCATTGGTGACGAGGATCACGACGAGTACGACTCCATCATCCACGTTCCCTTGAACGCTTCCGCTCGCGATCTACAAAGGGTATGTAGATGCACTCCTTAATGCTCGTTGCTAGATGAACTCCCTAGATTGATCTTGGTGAAAGCGTAGAATTTTTTTGAATTCTGCTACGTTCCCCAACAGATATTTGGTATTGCGCTCACCTTCCTTAAGCCAGGTGATGCGTGACCTCTGGAGCCATAGCATCTCCTCCATGTATAAGAGCTCGTCGAGCTGGTTCATTTTGTCCCGTACCTGAGCACGGTCCGCTCCAGCCAGTTGCAGGTCTGCGAGTTGCGATCAGAGCCTCATAATATCCTTCAACACATTGCCAAACTTCAATCTACTCCACTCCTTCAACTCCTTTAAAACCTCCCGAAAGGACGTGGCTACCGAACCCAAGCTGCCAGGGGACTTATGTTTATTCCAAGCTTCAGCTATTACATTGGGTAGGGTATTATCGCGTTCCCACATGATTTCATAGCGCAAACATGGGCGCCGACGTTGCTGGTCCTGCATCCCCTCTAGTTGTATCAAAACGGGGCAATGATCTGAATATGAGGTGGTCAAGTGGACCACCTTTGCAAGCGGAAAAGTATCACGCCAAGCTTCATCTGCAGAAGCACAGTCCAAGCGGACCTGAACATTGCGGTCTGAATCCTGGCCATTGTTATATGTGAACGGAATACCCGAAAAACCAAGGTCCTCGAGCTCGCACCTCTCCAAGCAATCTCTGAAAGCCACCATTTGAGCCTCCGAGCGCTCGGTCCTCGACAGATGCTCGTGCTGCCACAAACCTTCATTGAAATCACCACACACCATCCACGGCTCACGCGAGTATGCACGAAGCCTAGAAAGGTGCTCCCACATGCGATGACGATTTTCAACCCGAGGCTCCCCATAGACAAAGGTGCCTCGCCAAGAAGTGCCTGACCCACCATCGACCACCCTAACATCAATAAAACGATTGCAAGAATCAATCACCGTGACAGAGAGGGACTCATCCCAGAAAAGTGCTAAGCCCCACTTCTTCCATCACTACTCACTCTGTGAAAACCTTTCAGACCGAGTCTCCATCGCAGCTTCTCTACTTTCAGAGTAGCTTGCCTTGTTTCACACAGAAAGACAAGCTTGGGGTTATTGGCTTTTGCGAGGGCCAAAACCTCACGAACTGTCCCCCCCGGCAATTCCAAACTAAGGTATTCATTGTGTCCGGCGGTCTTCCTTGAGGGAAGCCGCCAATCTCTCCGTGGTAGCATGATCCTTGGTTAGCTTGACCCGTTTACTACTCGACGAGCTGCTTGTTGGTGAGGCGTTCTCTCCCAGGTCTTGAGCACTGCCATCCGTGATGGCCAAAACCACATCCTTACTTTTCGGTCTGTTCACAGCATGAACTCCAGCACTATCCATGTTCAGTCTCTTCCTCGCATCTCTATCAATTTCCATGAGTGCACCCGGTGTCTTCACCGGGCTTGTGGCAGTGTCGAACGTCTCAGGATCCATAGCCTTGAGGCCAGGGTCCAATGGAGCACTAGGGCTGCCGTTCTTCTTCTGCTGACGAGGTGCATCTGCTTTGCTGGGGTTTTGGTCAGGCCTCGGCCGACTAGGGCCATCGGCATATAGCCAGTCACCAAACTTGAGATTCTTCTTATCATGGACACCAGGTCAGCACTCCTTATGCTCATGTCCTATCCGACCGCAGAAACTGCAAAAACGGGCCAAGTTCTCATACCACACCAGATAAACTTGCCTCTCCTGCGCACGAACAATGCTCACAAACTTTGTAAGAGGCTGCTTAATGTCATGGTTAACCCTAACCTTAACATAGTCCCCACGGGTGTTGCCGTTTAAACGCATCTCCAAGATCTCGCCGGCCCCCTTTAGGAGCCACTCCACAATACCCTTCCTGTAGTAGTGAGCAGGTAATTTATGTATCTGTAACCAGATGGGCATATGATCAAAAACCACATCATCCGCCTTGGTGAAACCATCGTACGGACACATCAGAACCGACATATTGCGGAAGAGCCAAGGGCCTTGCATCATCATCCTCTCCCAGTCGACCAAGCAAGAAGCTTGGACAACGAATCTGTTAGGACCGACCGGGCGAAATCTTACCCGTTGCGCCAGATTCCAGGCCACCCTCATATCCTTATAGAAAGCTGTCGGTGTGAACCCTAGCTAGGGCTAGCCATCGTACCCTCTCTTTGATTTCGGGATCCTCTTCATCAATCTCAACATCATTGAACTCCTCGTCGTTCAGATCCAGTTGATCGAAGAATTCTTCCAGGGCGGCGTTAGCGGCCGCCGAAGCACCTCCGCTCGTGGCTGAGTTAGCATTCGAGGGGGAGGCCATCCTGACGTGGTTGGGTGCTGCGCGATCGACAAGGACGTCGATCGAGCCTTGCGGTGGGTGAGGGTACTCAGGGGCGATCAAATCGCCCGAGACGAGAAAAACCCTGCCTTGAACCTGGGTATAGAAAGGCATCAGAGCATCTCTACTCGCCCCCCAACATGCCCCACGAGGCGTGTTTTTGTAGCGTCGACGATGAAAAAACGGCCGAGTCGCGCCCCCAGGCCCTTGTTTATCACCGGTTTGGGCCGAAATAACAGTTGACGAACCCGAGCCGAATCCAACACTCCGGGGAGCGCATGGGGGCGCCGGCCAAAGCAAAAAGGCGCGTGGGTCCGCTCTGTCAGCGACATACATGCCTTTTCCCGCCGCTTCCCCGCTTTTCCCTCCATTTTACCATTGCTTCTCCCTCCTTCCCCCCTTCTCACGCCATTCCCCTATCGCTCCCCCGTCATTCGGCCGCCACCATCCCGTCAAAAAAGTACTCAGCTCCTCACGCCGCTGCCGCCGGTGAGGCCAGCCAGCCGAAGCAGAGGAAGCCGAGGGCGCCGATTGCAAAAACGACGGGCATGTCGAACGCCGACTGGAGGGCGGAGATTCAGCGCCGGGTATACCTGGCCAAACCTCGGGCCGGGCCGGGCCTAGCCAAGCCCGAGCTAAAAAACCTAGGCCCGAGCCCGGCCCGGCCCGGCCATCAGGCCTAGTTTTTGGGCCCAAGTGCGGCCCGAACACGGAAAAGCTCGTCGGGCCTCGGGCCGGGCCCCTTCAGGAAAGTGCAAAAACGTCGGGCCCGGCCCGGCCATCGGGCTCAATATCTAGGCCCGAGCCCAGCCCAGAAGCAGCGTCGGGCCGGGCCAGGTCGGGCCGGGCGGGGCTGCCCATGGCCAGGACTAGCGCCGGGAGGCCGTCACCATCGACCGGCGCAACAGGCACAACGCCAAGAACGCCCGGGACACGGCCGCGGCGGCGGATGTAAAGGCGTCTCGCGCGGGGATGATGAATACGCACGACGGTCATGGCCCGCAAGCTACGCGGAGCCAACTGAGCGTCGCGTCGCCCGCAAACTTCTTGTCGTCGTCGGCGGCCTCGGGGTAAGCTTCCTCTCCTGGCTACGCCGATGACGACGCACATGGCGGATTCAACCCCAACATCACCTTTCCACATGGCCAGTGCGCCTCACCCTCCGGTATGAACCCCGACCAACGCACTCCCTCGTCTACGTTCGCCGAAGTCGAGTACCCCATGTAAAACTACTCGCCGCCAGCGTACATAGCCTCACCGACGCTGCCTTTACTCTGTGGCGCTTTTCCCTTCTCGCAAGCCTCGGCGTCACATTTTGGCCACCCTGAAGCGACGGAAGCCGACATGAAGGAGATCATCACGAGCGGCTCGGTCGCCGCTGCGTCCTCCCCCGGGTTCCACGTGCAAGACAACACAATGGACCCAATCGGTGACATGGACGACGAGCTCGACGACCCCGAGGAGGAGGAGGACATGGAGACGGCACCGGCGAGGAAAGGGAAGAAGAAGAAGCGGGGGATCAGGACCGGCGAGCTGCGTGTCAAGTGGACGTTGATGTCTACACACGCTTCTATTCTTGTAGACTATGTTGGGCCTCCAAGCGCAGAGGTTTGTAGGACAGCAGCAATTTCCCTCAAGTGGATGACCTAAGGTTTATCGAACTCAGGGAAGTAGAGGTCGAAGATGGTCTCTCTCAAGCAACCCTGCAACTAAGATACAAGAAGTCTCTTGTGTCCCCAACACACCTAATACAACTAGGAGTTGTATAGGTGCACTAGTTCGGCGAAGAGATGGTAAAATATGGATGATAGGAGTGGCAAAGCAAAGTAATATAAATCTATAATAAAAAGTGCAGCAAGCAAACAAGTGGTAGACGTGAGCACAAATGGTATTGCAATGGTGGAAACAAGGCCTAGGCTTCATACTTTCACTAGTGGCAACTCCCAACAACATTAACATAATCGAATCACATGATATTTCCCATAATGGAGATGCACTTGGAGGTCATTCCTTTGTGGTCAAGAGAGGACTAGAATTATGTAGGGCTACAAAAGCACACCTCAAAGTTCGTAGTTCTCAATCTATGGATTTCCCAATGTCACCGCGGCCATCCAAAGAGAGTACCACAATCACCACAACATATCTCAAGGATAGTCAAAGACAAGCACCAAGAGACTCTCAATCTTCAATCAACACACAAAAGAGGAAATCACTCATGAAAATATTCTTCTAATCCATGTCCAATAGACCGTTGTCACCTTGGTCTCGGGGATTATACTAGATAAAGACAAGTGAGTACATCAATCCAATACATAGAGGAAGGGGAAATATCATGGGATCACCCTAGATTAACATAGCCTATGATCACAACGAAGATCACATCATGGGAGAGAGAATTGACCACATAGCTACTGGTAGAAACCTCAGCCCCGAGGAGGAACTACTCCCGCATCATGGAGGGAGGAAGCAACGTCGATGGAGATGAATCCGGGGGCACTTCCCCGTCCCGGCAGGATGCCGGCACAGGAATTCTGGTCCCCCGAAACTTCGTGGCGATGGCGGCGGAGATCGGAATTGCTTCTGGAGAAAAGGGGTCTGGAATCAGGGTTTTCGTGACGGGAGATAAATATATGCGAAGGGGGGCAACCAGAGGCGGAGAGGGGGGCCCAGGCGCCCCCCTAGGGCGGCCAGGGGTGGGGCCGCCTGGGGTGGCCGCCTGGGCTGCCCCTGGCTCCCCTCTGGCCCCACTTCTGGCGTATGGCAGCTTTTGGAGCGCTGATTTTTTATATATTTTTCCCGGAATTTTTCTGGCGATTTAAGTAATGGGAAAAACTGAAATACAAAAACAGTAGAAAACAGAAACTGGCACTGGGGTGCACTGAGTTAATAGGTTAGTCCAAATATGATCAAAAGTGTATGGAAGTGCATAAATATCATAGCAATATCACACAAAAGAAGCATGGAGCAAGCAGAAATTATAGATACGTTTTGGACGTATCAACATCCCCAAGCTTAATTCCTGCTCGTCCTCGAGTAGGTAAATGATAACAAGCATAATTTCTGTGGTGACATGCTACCAAAGAGTCTTTCACAATCACATGACAAATGCTTATTGAGATAATGAATCTTTAGTAATTAAGTTACCTCATGAGAATATCACAAAGAACTGAAAGTTTACAATATGATACTGAAACACCCAATAGATTTGTAGTGAGCATGGTGCGCAAACATGACAAAGTGATACCTCGCTTGTCTCCTTTAGTGAAGCAAAACATAAATGCAGGAGCACCTCCGAAGTTTAAGTGACGACTAGATACAATGATTTCAGAATAAGCGCTATCACAATCATGCAGAAGACAATGGTACTTTGGGACAATGCGCTCTCAATAGTTGGTGCTTTGAAAAAAGAAGGTGGAGACTCTCGAAGCATGGATTTTGATGGCAAGGTTGAAAACCCGTGGCTGGAAGCAAAGACTAAACAAGTACCAGAGCTCGTGGTTTTAAAAACAGAGATAAAAAACTTTTGGGAGGTGCATAATTCGTCAACGAATGCTAATGGATAAACCAATTACTTATGCTGGACAAGTTTCGAGGAACGGCTCCCACGCGGGGACGATCACATCCCCTTAATCTCCTTTGTTTATCACTGCCAGAGTTTTCTGATTTCTCATGAACAAAGCGTGAATGAGGGTTTGTTTGTTGCTATCATCTTTTGTGAGCTAGGCGCACTCATGCCAGTCCCTCCTCGTATTAGGGGTTTGCAGATTAGACATGCAATCCCGGGGTAAAATTTGTCCAACATAAGAAGATCATGAATTACCTACTACTTCCTCATGAGCTAAAACAAAGGCACAAAAGAGAAATGCTTTTGAATAATTTTGAGATGGTACAAGAAAGTCTTCGTTAGGAATGGCAAGTAAATACCATATATAGGAAGGTATGGTGGACTCATATGGCATAACTGGTTTCAAGGATTTTGGATGCACACGCAGTCAGTCCGCTTAGTACAGGTGAAGGCTAGCAAAAGACTGGGAGCGACCAACTAAGAGAGCAATGACGGCCATAATCATGCAGAGAGACAAAGCAACATTGAATCGGGCATGGAAGTTATATCACTACTCAGAAATTAAAGATCATCAAGGCTTGATAGACTTTCTTTACAGTCTTAAATATGCGTGAGCATATGCCAAGTCAATCAAAATAAATTCTTGGAGGAAGATATCACTAAACCATACCACATCATAGGCAAACAAATCATGCTGGTACTTCAATAACACATTAAGAACCCCCAGCTATTTGAGACTAACCATAAGAAAACATGAACTACTAAGCACCATTATGCACATAGCATTTTTATCATAGACATATCAACCAGTGCCACAGAAGCCAACTCTCTTAACAAGATAAGCATGATAACTCAAGAGAGTTCCAGAAGCAACAACCTAAACAAAAGCTCTTAAAAAAAGCATGAAAACTAAGAGCTAAACATGACAGCAGCTATGGAAAGACAAAGAACACACACAACAAAGATAAGCATGAAAATCCTATGTTGTGTTCTAGGTTGAAGTGGAGCGTGTTTCTCTCCCACACAAAGAAAGCTGGGTTCTAACTTGTTATGAACAGCAAGCAAAGCTAAAGAAAACTAAAAAGGAAACTAAGAGCAAGACGCTCCAAGCATAGCACATAACGCATGAAGTGATTAAAATATAGTGGAACGAAAGACGAACTGATAATTGTTGATGGAGAAGGGGATGCACGGGGGGCATCCCCAAGCTTAGACGCTTGAGTCTTCTTGAATATTTCTTGGGGGTGCACGGGGGCATCCCCAAGCTTGAGCGTTTGACCCTCCTGAATCTCCTTTTATCATCTTCCCTCGCACACTTGAAAACTCCCTTCATACATAACTCATCATAATCTGATTAGCGAGGTTAGTACCCACCAATGTTGAGGATATCGCTTATCGTTATCGTCTCGGGCAGCTGTGGATTAGAGATTAATCGGAAATCGGCCGATTAATCGATTTTATCGGTCGACTATTAATCGGCCATTTTTTGCAAATCTCAGGTTCCCAACACTAAAATATGCTATGTTCAACACCAAAACAATATTTGACAGAAGTGTTACCTTGATTCCTAGCCTTTGAATCCTTGTATAATGATGAACAAAATATGACAATAGTACAAATTACATAACAAGGTCCAAAAACCACAAATAAACATAGTTTTTGCAAAATTAGTGCTATGAATAGGCCTGATTTATCGGTAGATTCCAGATAAATCGCTTGTCATAGCGATAAATCGGCCCAAACGATAAATGACGAAGATAAGGCATAATCTTATCGGTCACCCCAAGAGTAGCGATAAATCGGATGATAAATCGCTGAATCGGAAGATTTCTTGAACAGTGGTACCCACAATAAAATAATTTTTCCCTACTGGAAATAAGGATAATCTTTAAGAGCTACTGTTTCTCAAGATTGCCAAAAGGTTTTTGCAAAGAAAAAGCAAGCTCAAGGTTTGCAAAACGAAGAAAAGGCAAAACAGGACAGAATCTGTGAAAAACAGACCAGCAGGTAGTAAATACTTTTTCCGGGGCACTTCTGCAACTCAAATCAAAAAACTCAGAACAGATGCTCGAAAGCCAATTGTATAAAGCACGCTGTCAAAAAAATTCAGATCAAAAAGATGATCTGGTGATTTTATTCGAATTTTTCTGTCCAAGGACAGAATCTGTTTTCTGGACAGCACGTCACAACTTTTGAACTTTCTTGCAATCAGAGGCTAAACTTGGCACAAAGCTGAAAAGAAAAGATACAATGATGTTGCTACAGTAGTAACAAACATCAAGACCACTAAAAACTGAAAGAACAAACTGAAAGCAAAGATAACAAGGGTTGTCTCCATAGAGCTCTTTCTTTATAGCCATAAAGATAGGCTTAAGACTTTAATGATGCTCTCGTAGGAATAAGAGTTGAAGAACAAAAGAGAGCATCAAGAAGCAAATACCAAACACATTTAAGCCTAACATGCTTCCTATGCATAGGAATATTGCAATAGAATAATTCATTGAAGCACAAAGCAATAAGCAGAGGAAGACAAAACAAGTGCAGCTTCAAAACCTTCAACATAAAGAGAGGGAACTTGATATTATTGAAATATCTATAAGCATATGTTCCCTTCTCATAATAATTTTCAGTGGGATCACGAATAAACTCAACAATATAAGCATCACATAAAGCATTGTTACTATGATCCACATGCAAAAAGGTACTCTTACTCTCCACATAAGCATAATCTTTCTCATTGGTAATAGTGGGAGTAGGACTATCATAAACAACTTGAACACTATAGATTAATTGTGTTTTAGGAAGATGGTGTTCAACAAGGGAGTAATTCCCTCCATGATTATGAAAAGTTTCATAAGGATAATTTCTCCTTATGTCATAGGTACCTTTATAATCACTATAGATTGGAGTTATAACATCATCATAGTAGAGAAGAGCATTATCATTGCTAGCAACTATATATGTAATCATGTTGTCTTTATTCTTACTAGCAAAAGAATTATCAATTATCACATCACTAGTGGGTAAAGGATTTGCAATCCTATCATCCCCAAGCTTAGAGCTTTCCATATCCTCACTTTCAGAGTTGGTACCAAAAAGATTTTCAAGATCATAAGTAGCATTATCATCATTTTCCCAATCACAATAAGTAACATGCATATCATAATCAAAATCATCTTCAATAGTACCTACGGACGTATCATCAGGATGATAATTAAGGCAATAAACTTCACCTTCTTCTTTAAACTTACAACCGTTAGGATAAAAGTTGATGGGAGGAATATGCTCAGGCCAGGTTGATACCCATTCTTCTTCCTTCTTGCTCCTCTTCCTCCTCCTCTTCTTTTTCTTCTTCTTCACCTTAGGAGGGAGTGGTTGGAGATGAAGCTTCTCCACATATCCTGGTTTATCATTAGAAACAATAGGGGAAACTTGGGAGAAACTCTCCTTTTTATTAGCAGAAATATAAGAGACATTTTTATACTTTGGTAAAGTTCCCTCCTTTCTAATCTTACTTATGTAATCATTTTTATGGCAATTAACAACACAATAGAGATGGCAATTTTGCAAAGTGTTTTTTATTCCTATGGCATTAACATCTAGCCAAGAAGTCTTTTCTGTTAACTCTTCACACATCAAAAATAACATAAGCTCATCATAAAGATCAGGGGTGATCATGTTATCACACAACTGGTTAACAGTTATGTTTTGAAAGTGCATGCATTGAAAATTAAAGTGACCCTCTATACAGCAAAGTTCACAAGTAAAAGGATAAAGGTCACACAATTCTCTAGCAATTTCATTTAAATCTTTGACCCAAGTGATGGCTTCTCGCCCCTCGTTGGTTACCCCAAGTGGAAGGTTTGAGATGTGAGGGATCGAAGAAGGTGAGAGTGTCTAGAGGGGGGGTGATTAGACTACTCGACAAGATAAAAATTCTGTCTTTTATCAAGGACAGATTTTGGCAGATTTTGCATAACACACAAGTCAAGTAGCACACTACACATGCAATTCTAGAGTATGGGCAGCGGAAAGTAAATTGCACAAGTAGTAAAGAGAAGTGGAGAAGATCAAACACAATTTGGAGACGCAATGATTTTTCCCGTGGTTCCGATAGGTGGTGCTATCGTACATCCACGTTGATGGAGACTTCAACCCACGGAGGGTAACGGCTGCGCGAGTCCACGGAGGGCTCCACCCACGAAGGGTCCACGAAGAAGCAACCTTGTCTATTCCATCATGGCCTACGCCCACGGAGGGCTAGCCTTACTCGGGGTAGATCTTCATGAAGTAGGCGATCTCCTTGCCCTTACAAACTTCTTGGTTCAACTCCACATCTCGATGACGGAGGCTCCCAAGCGACACCTAACCAATCTAGGAGGCACCACCCTCCAAAAGGTAATAGATGTTGTTGATGATGATGAACTCCTTGCTCTTGTGCTTCAAATGATAATCTCCCCAACACTCAACTCTCCTCACTGATATGGCTGTGGTGGAAGAAAGGTTTGAGTGGAAAGCAACTTGGGAAGGCTAGAGATCAAGTTTCATATGGTAGGAATGGAATGGCTTGATCTCAACACAAGGGTAGGTGGTTCACTTCTCAGAAAGTGTATGGTAGGAGTGGTAGACTTTCTGATGGCTCTCCTCACGAATGAAGAGGGGGTGGAGGGGTATATATAGCCTCCACACAAAATCCAACCGTTACACACACATTTGACCAATCTCGGTGAGACCGAAGTAAAAACTCGGTCAGACCGAAAGTTCAAATATAGTGAACGTTGGGATTTTCGGTGGGACCGAAAATACCATCTCGGTGTGTCCGAAGTGAGTCAAAGGTTGGAGCTTGCCATCTCGGTGGGACCGAAAATAACAACTCGGATATTCCGAAGTGATGTCAATTGGTTACAGAAGGTTGGCAGTCCATTTTCGGTGCGACCGAAACTCAAAATCGGATGGACCGAGAAATTAGGGTTTGGAAGAATAACTGAGGTGGTTCATCTCGGTGGGACTGAGTTTGCAGAATCGGTTTGTCCGAGATTACTTATGAGTGTGTTAAGTAGTGAAGAGTGCTGATAGTTGAGGGAGCTAGATCACTAAGCACTTGAGCAACCAGATCATTAACACAACCTCATCCCCTTTTAATAGTATTGGCTTTTCCTATGGACTCAATGTGATCTTTGATCACTAAACCAAAAATAGAGTCTTGAGCTTTTGCCAATGCTTGTCTTAGCATTTTGAGGGGTCCACTTCTTCAGACATTTCCATACCCATATCATCGAACTTCTCTGAAATGATTCTCAAGTAAATATTAGTTCAATGATATATATGTTGTTATTAATTACCAAAACCACCAGGGGATTAGTTGCACTTTCAGTATGTAGCCGAGAACTCATGTAGAATCCCTTCCTCATCGAGAAAAGAGTCTACATTGGCATTCTTGAACTCCGTTCCATTGTCACTCCGAACTTTCTTGATCTTCACTTCAAATTGATTTTGGGCCTTTTTGGCAAAGGTTTTGAAGATTCTCTGAACCTGCGATTTGTCATCAAGGAAAAATACCCACGTAAATCTGGAATAATCATCAACTATAACTAGACCAAAGGAGTTACCACCAAGGCTTTTGTAAGCATTGGGACCGAAGAGGTCCATATGAAGAAGCTCAAGCGGTCTCCTTGTGGTCATGATGTTTTTCACGGGATGACTTCCACCTACTTGTTTTCCTGCTTGACAAGCACTACAAAGTCTATCTTTGTCAAAGAAAACATCTTTAACGCCAAGAATATGATCACCTTTGATCAACTTGTCTAGATTACGCATACCAACATGTCCAAGCCTTCTATGCCATAACCAACCTTTAGAGGATTTAGCAATGAAACAAGCTCTAGGTTGGGCTTTCTTAGTGAAATCAACAATATATAGATCACCTCTACGGATACCGATAAATGCCATGTTTTGATTGTCACGACGAAAGACTTGGCAATCTACTTTGGTGAACAACACATTGAATCCAAAGTCAGCTAATCTAGACACGGAAAGTAAATTGTATCCAAGAGATTCTACAAGCATGACATTTTGAATAGAGCTATCATGAGATATGGCCACCTTACCAAGGCCAAGTACCTTACCCTTGGAGTTGTCTCCAAAAGTCACATACTTGCGTGGACCATCGTTCTTTGCAAGCTCTCCAAACATGTCTTTGTCTCCGGTCATGTGGTCGGTGCATCCACTATCAAGAATCCACTCTTTTCCGCCGGACATGTAGTCTCTCAGATTTGCCATAAGATTGAGACTCTTCATGATCTTGTCTAGCTCGGTGTCCGAGTCGGAGTAATCATCATCATGCTCATGCTTATCATCATATTGACCCATAGATTGTTCATCATCAACACCTAGGTCAATTTGATAACCACTTGCATTAGTTTTGTCAATGTGACAATAATCTTGGGAATGTAATGCAAGAGCATTTCTAATTAAAACATTGATAAGACCGGGATCACCCTTCTTTTTCATAAGATCACGAAGCTCAAAGAAGCATTTATCAAAGTTGGGATCATTGGGGCGCATCTTATCAAATTCAATAGTCTTGTGTAGAATTTCATCAAGACTTCTCAAAGAGTAGTCCGGATAAAGTTCTTCCAAGAACTTCCACATAGCATAGGCGCACTCAAAGTTTGTAACAAGCTTAAGCAAGTCATCGGGTAACCCTCTAATGATAAGATTTACAGTCCTAAGGTTACGAAGCAAATCAAGCTCTTCATCCATGGTAGGGTGCAAGGGATCAAAAGGAGGCACATAGGGGGTCTCAACATATTTGCACAAATTGTACATCTTAAAGATACTAAGCATTTCAGACCTCCATGAGTTATATGACTCTCCATTAAGAATAGGCACTCTATGGCTAACACTCCCAAACGTAGACACGTCCATCTTCCTCCAATGGTGTGTAAACCAAAGCAATGGAGACCAAAGCTCTGATACCAATTGAGGGATCGAAGAAGGTGAGAGTGTCTAGAGGGGGGGTGATTAGACTACTCGACAAGATAAAATTTCTGTCTTTTATCAAGGACAGATTTTGGCAGATTTTGCATAACACACAAGTCAAGTAGCACACTACACATGCAATTCTAGAGTATGGGCAGCGGAAAGTAAATTGCACAAGTAGTAAAAAGAAGTGGAGAAGATCAAACGCAATTTGGAGACGCAATGATTTTTCCCGTGGTTCCGATAGGTGGTGCTATCGTACATCCACGTTGATGGAGACTTCAACCCACGGAGGGTAACGGCTGCGCGAGTCCACGGAGGGCTCCACCCACGAAGGGTCCACGAAGAAGCAACCTTGTCTATTCCATCATGGCCTACGCCCACGGAGGGCTAGCCTTACTCGGGGTAGATCTTCACGAAGTAGGCGATCTCCTTGCCCTTACAAACTTCTTGGTTCAACTCCACATCTCGATGACGGAGGCTCCCAAGCGACACCTAACCAATCTAAGAGGCACCACCCTCCAAAAGGTAATAGATGTTGTAGATGATGATGAACTCCTTGCTCTTGTGCTTCAAATGATAATCTCCCCAACACTCGACTCTCCTCACTGATTTGGCTGTGGTGGAAGAAAGGATTGAGTGGAAAGCAACTTGGGAAGGCTAGAGATCAAGCTTCATATGGTGGGAGTGGAGCAACTTGATCTCAACACAAGGGTAGGTAGTTCTCTTCTCAGAAATGTAAGGTAGGAGTGGTAGTTCTTTCTGATGGCTCTCTCCACGAATGAAGAGGGGGTGGAGGGGTATAAATAGCCTCCACACAAAATCCAACCGTTACACACATATTTGAGCAATCTCGGTGGGACCGAAGTGGACAACTCGGTGAGACCGAAAGTTCAAATAATGTGAACGTTGGGGTTTTCGGTGGGACCAAAAATACAATCTCGGTTAGTCCGATTCGTGCAATGACAAGAGCATGCCAGTTTCGGTGGGACCGACTTCATCATCTCGGTGACACCGATTTGATGACAGAAGGTTACAGAAGCTTGGCAACTCATGTTTCGGTGAAACCGAGTTCAGAATCGGAATATCCGAAATTACTAGGGTTTGGCTTATGGCTGAGGTGGTTCATCTCGGTGTGACTGAGTTTGGAATATCGGTGGGACCGAGATTACTTATGAGTGTATATGGCAGTGAAAGTTGCTGATAGTTTAGGAGATGTATCACTAAGCACTTGAGCAACCAGACCATCATCATAACCTCATCCTCTTTTAATAGTATTGGCTTTTCCTATGGACTCAATGTGATCTTGGATCACTAAACCAAAAATGGAGTCTTGAGCTTTTGCCAATGCTTGCCTTAGCATTTTGAGGGGTCCACTTCTTCAGTCATTTTGCCATGCCAGTGTGATTGAATTTCCTGAAACATACCATATAAAAGCATTAGTCCAACCACAAAGTATGTTGTCATTAATTACCAAAACCACCCGAGGAGCAAATGTGCTTTCAAGATGCAGTGTAGCGGAAGTTTTCCCTTGGCAAGGATACCAAGGATCGATTTCCCTGAGACTCCCAGTTTCAACAAGAAGGTGTCAACTGCTAACGGCGTCAGATATTAGCAATCAACGTGGACCTGCACACAGATACAAATAACTTTGCTCCCAACGAGTACAAAGAGGTTGTCAATCCCTCCGGCCTTGTTGTTTACAAAGGATTAAACGCAAGTGATAATAGTGATAGATATTGCTGCAATAGTAAGTAAAAAGCGGAAAGTAAATAGCGGATGTGATCAATGATGGTAATATGGACCGGGGTCCCATGATGTTCACTAGTGATGTCTCTCTCCCAAAAGACGATAAAACAGCTATGTGAGGTAAACGAATTACAACTGGGCAATTGACAGAACCATGTGCGCAAACCAATGCTAACTATGTTGCAAGAAAGGTAGAGGTTCAAAGCATGGGCGGTACGCCAAGGCAAGTAGACCGAAATCCATCTGCATCTACTACTAATCATCCACCTTGAGATATCTATCCAGAACATCTCGCTAGTATTAAGTTGCGAGTCCCACCCATAGTGTAAACTCAAAGCAACAGACAACTGCATTAAAAGAACTTTGCGTAAAGTAAACAGTCCTTGCACCCGCGGGCAGAAGCACCGTTGTTTTCCCGCTTGTGGCAACAGCACATCCCCTAGACTCATGTTTCTGTCACTCAAGCTAGTCATCGAGGGGCATGAACCCACAATCAAGCATAACGTTCCCTCTTGGAGTCACTACCTACTACTTGGCCAAAGCAATAAATAACAACGGAGAACATGCAAGAATTACTTACGAACATAAATATAAAAGAGGTAGATCAAATATATTACTCAAACACAATCTGAACATAATCTCACAATTCATCGGATCCCAGCAAACTCAACATAGCAACAGCATAAGGATTACATATGTGCCTCGATCATGTAGGGCAGCTCACGAGGTCTAATTAGTGAAGCACAAGAATGGGAGGAGAACATCACATAGCTACTGGTCATGGACCCATGTTCCAAGGGAGACTACTCACAACTCATCCGGGAGGCGTCCATGGTGGTGGAGAAGCTCCTGGTGGTGATCCTCCCTTCGGCAGGGTGCCGGGAAGAGTTCTCCTGGTGCTCCCGATCTTGGAAGCGCGGCGGCGGCGGAACAGAGATGAGATCGCCGAAAAGGGTTCCTGTCTCGAGGGTTTCGGGACACGTTATAAATATATGCCAAAGGGGGGCATCAGCGGAGGCCTGGGGGGCCCAGGCGCCCCCCCCGGCGCGGCCAGGAGGGGGACCGCGCCACCAGGGCGCCTGGAGCCCTGGTGGCCCCCCTCCGGCTCTACTTCGGGTGCCGGGAAGCTTCTGGAACGCTGATTTTTTATATAATTTTTCCGGGATTTTTCTGGCAGTTCTCGTAATGGGAAAACCTGAAATACAAAAACAGCAGAAAACAGAAACTGGCACTGGGGTGCACTGAGTTAATAGGTTAGTCCAAATATGATCAAAAGTGTATGGAAGTGTATAAATATCATAGCAATATCACCCAAAATAGGCATGGAGCAAGCAGAAATTATAGATACGTTTTGGACGTATCAACATCCCCAAGCTTAATTCCTGCTCGTCCTCGAGTAGGTAAATGATAACAAGAATAATTTTTTTGGTGACATGCTATTAACCATATAGGACTTTTCATAGTCATATGACAAAAGCCTACTGAGGCGATGAATCTGTAGTAATTAAGTTGCCTCATGAGAAAATCACAAAGAACTGAAAGTTTTACAATATGATACTGAAACATCAAATAGATTTGTAATGAGCATGGTGTGCAAATATGATAAAGTGATATCTCGCTTGCCCCCTTTAGTGAAGCAAAACATAAATGCAGGGGCACCTCCATGGTTTAAGTGATGACTAGATACAATGATTTCAAAATAAACAATATCACAATCATGCAAAAGACAATGCTACTTTGGGACAATGCACATTACACTCAGAATGACAATCATGCTCTTAATAGTTGGTGCTTTAAAAGAAGGTGGAGACTCTCGAACCGTGGCTTTTGTTGGCAAGGTTGAAAACCCGTAGTCAGAAACAAAGACAAAATATGTACCAGAGCTCTTGGTTTTAAAAACAGAAGTAATAATTATTTTTTTGATTATGCATGTTCCGTCAACGAATGCTAGCAGATAACTCATCACTTCTTGAGATGGACAAGTTTCGAGGAACGGCTCCCGAATGAGGACGATCACATCCTCTTAATCTCCTTTGTTTATCACTGCCAAAGTTTTCTGATTTCTCATGAACAAAGCGTGAAGGAGGGTTTGTTTGTTATATTATTTTTTAGCCGGGCGCACTCAATGCCAGTTCCTTCTCGTATTATGGGTTTGCACATTATACATGCAATCCCGGGGTGAAGCTTGTCCAACTTAAAAAGATCATGAATTAACTACTACTTCCTCATGAACTTAAAACAGAGGCACAAAACAAGAATTTTTTTTTTGAATAATTTCGAGATGGTACATGAAAGTCTTCGTTAGGAGTGGCAGGTAAATACCATGTAGGAAGGTATGGTGGACTCATATGGCATAACTGGTATAAAGGATTTTGGATACACAAGCAGTCAGTCCGCTTAGTACAGGTGGAGGTTAGCAAAAGACTGGGAGCGACCAACTAAGAGAGCAATGACGGTCATAATCATGCAGAGCGACAAAGCAACATTGAATCAGGCATGGAAATTATATCGCTACTCAGAAACAAAAGATCATCAAGGCTTGACAGACTTTCTTTACAGTCTTAAATATGCGTGAGCATACGCCAAGTCAATCAAAATAAATTCTCGAAGGAAGATATTACTAAACCATACCACATCATAGGCAAACAAATCATGTTGGTACTCCAATAACACATTGGGAACCCCCCAGCTATTTGAGACTAACCATAAGAAAACATGAACTATTAAGCACCATTATGCACGTAGCATTTTTATCATAGACATATCAACCAATGCAACAGAAGCAAACTCTCTTAATAAGATAAGCATGATAACTAAAGAGAGTTCAAGCAACCAACTAAACAAAAGCTCTTTAAAAAGATAAGCATGAAAACTAAGAGCTGAACATGATAGTAGCTATTGAAGGACAAAGAACACACACAACAAAGATAGACATGAAAATTCTATGTTATGTTCTAGGTAGAAGTGGAGCGTGTTTCTCTCCCACATAAAGAAGGCTGAGTTCCGACTCGTTATGAAAAGCTAAAGAAAACTAAAAAGGTAACTAAAAGCAAGACGCTCCAAGCATAGCACATAACACATGAAGTGATAAAAATATAGTGGAACGAAAGACGAACTGATAATGTTGATGGAGAAGGGGATGGACGGGGGCATCCCCAAGCTTAGACGCTTGAGTCTCCTTGAATATTTCTTGGGGGTGCATGGGGGCATCCCCAAGCTTGAGCGTTTGACACTCCTGAATCTTTTTATCATCTTCCCTCGCACACTTGAAAACTCCCTTCATACATAACTCATCATAATCTGATTAGCGAGGTTAGTACCCATAATAAAATAATTGTTCCTTTCTGGAAATAAGGATATTCTTGAAGGTCTACTGTTTCTCAAGATTGCCAGAAGGTTTTTGCAAAGAAAAAGCAAGCTCAAGGTTTGCAAAATGAAGGAAAGGCAAAACAGGACATAATCTGTGAAAAACAGAACAGCAGGTAGTAAATGATTTTTTCGGGGCACTTCTGCAACTCTAATCAAAAAACTCAGAACAGACGCACGAAAGACAATTATATAGAGCACGCTGTCGAAAAAATTCAGACCAAAAAGATGATCTGGTGATTTTATACGAATTTTTCTATCCAAGGACAGAATCTGTTTCCTGGACAGCACGTCACAACTTTTGAACTTTCTTGCAATCAGAGGCTACACTTGGCACAAAATTGAAAAGCAAAGATACAATGATGATGCTACTGTAGTAACAACATCAAGACACAACAAAAGCAAAATAAAAATTTATTCATGTGGGCTGCCTCCCAAAAGCGCTTTCTTTTATGCCTTTAAGCTAGGCATAATGCATAGAGATCAAGTTTTATCAAGAGTAAAAGAATAGCTAGCCCGTATAACGGACTCAAAAGGTAACTTAATCTTCTTTCGAGGGAAGTGTTCCATCCCTTTCTTGAGAGGAAACTGGAATTTTATATTCCCCTCTTTCATGTCAATGATAGCACCAACGGTGCGTAGAAAAGGACGTCCCAAAATAATTGGACACGAAGGTTCACATTCAATATCCATAATAGTAAAATCAACGGGAACATAGTTGTCATTGACAATGATAAGAACATCGTCGATCCTCCCCAAAGGTTTCTTTATGAAAGAATCAACGAGACGAACACCAAAAGAACAAGAATCATAAGGTTTCAATTTAAGCATATCATATATTCTTTTGGGCATAACAGAGGTACTAGCACCAACATCACATAAAGCATAGCAAGAGAAGTTATTCAACTTAATTTTAATCATAGGATCCCAACCATCTTCTAGATTTCTAGGTATGGAGGCTTCTACTCTAAGTTTCTCCTCCCTAGCTTTGATGAGAGCATTAGTGATATGCTCTGTGAAGGCAAGGTTGAGCGTGCTAGTGCGGGGATCTCTAGACATCTTGTGAAGGAAATCAATAACTTCGGTAAGAGTGCAATTATCAAAATCAAGGTCACTACTATCAAGTAAGGTGGTAGTGGTGTCCTTTAGGTTCACTTGTTTGGTAGTTTCTATAGTCATAGCATCACCATTAATAGGTCCAATGGGACCAGGAGTGCATTGGGTGCTAAGAGTTTGGATATCCTCAACAACTTGGATAGTAGCAACAGTGTGGTGGGTAGGAAGGTTCTTAATTCTAGCTTCTTCCTCCCTTTCTCTAGCCCATCTCTCTTTAAGTTTAGCCAATATCCTAATGTTTTCATTAATTTGCACTTGAATAGCATTCATAGGAGTGACCTTCCTCTCCTCAAGAGGAGAAGTTCTAATTTTAAGCAATTCTACCTCATTGGCTAAATTGTCTACCTTCGAAGAGAGATCATCTAGTTTGTTTAGTTTTTCTTCTACACTCTTATTAAAGGCTTTTTGGGTAGTGATGAAATCTTTAAGCATAATCTCTAGTTCAGTAGTGGAGTTCTTGGTGCTAGGATAAGCATTGTTGTTCCCATAAGAATTAGAGGGGAACGGTCTAGGATTGCTACCAAAGTTACTCCTATAAGCATTGTTGTTGAAATTGTTTCTAGAGATAAAGTTCACATCTACTTGTTCTTGAGCAATCAAAGAATTTAAAGGAACATCACGAGGATCAACAGAAGATTGCTTCGAAAGTAGAGACATGATCAAGTCAACTTTTTCATTTAGGGAGGAAATCTCCTCGACAGAGTTTACCTTCCTACCTATTGGAGCGCGTTCGGTGTGCCATTGGGAATAGTTGGTCATCATCTCGTCGAGAAGCTTTGTGGCAGCACCAAGTGTAGTTGACATAAAGGTTCCTCCCGCGGCTGAATCTAACAAGTTCCGCGAGGTAAAGTTCAAGCCTGCATAAAAAGTTTGGATAACCATCCAAGTAGTCAAACCATGAGTAGGGCAGTTCTTGATAAGAGATTTCATACGTTCCCAAGCTTGGGCAACGTGTTCATTATCCAATTGTTTAAAATTCATTATGTTACTTCTTAGTTGGATAATTTTAGCAGGTGGATAGTGTTTTCCAATAAAAGCATCTTTGCACTTGTCCCATGAATCTATGCTATTTCTAGGCAAAGACTGAAACCAAATTTTAGCTCCTCCTCTCAAGGAGAAAGGAAAAAGCTTAAGCTTAACAATATCACCATCTATTTCTCGGTACTTTTGCATATCACAAAGTTCAACAAAATTGTTTAAGTGTAAAGCAGCATCATCTCCAGCACCGGAGAATTGATCTTTCATGACTAAGTTCAGTAAAGCAGGTTTAATTTCATACAAAGGTGCTGAAGTGGTAGGTGTAGTGATAGGTGTGCAGATAAAGTCATCGTTGTTGTGACTAGTGAAGTCACACAACTTGGTGTTCTCGGTGGAACCCATAGCAGCAAGCAAGATAACTATTTTTGTGATTTTCGATAAAAGATACTAAAGCAAAACTGAAAGGTAAACTTAACAAGACTAAAAAGCAAAGGTAAAAGATAGCGTGCAACTCCCCTATCCTGAAGAGTGGAGTCCCCGGCAATGGCGCCAAAAAACTTTGCTTGATGGCTTCTCGCCCCTCGTTGGTTACCCCAAGTGGAAGGTTTGAGATGCAGTGTAACGGAAGTTTTCCCTTGGCAAGGATACCAAGGATCGATTTCCCTGAGACTCCCAGTTTCAACAAGAAGGTGTCAACTGCTAACGGCGCCAGATATTAGCAATTAACGTGGACCTGCACACAGATACAAATAACTTTGCTCCCAACGAGTACAGAGAGGTTGTCAATCCCTTCGGCCTTGTCGTTTACAAAGGATTAAACGCAAATGATAATAGTGATAGATATTGCTGCAATAGTAAGTAAAAAGCAGAAAGTAAATAGCGGATGTGATCAATGATGGTAATATGGACCGGGGTCCCATGATGTTCACTAGTGATGTCTCTCTCCCAAAAGACGATAAAACAGCTATGTGAGGTAAACGAATTACAGCTGGGCAATTGACAGAACCATGTGCGCAAACCAATGCTAACTATGTTGCAAGAAAGGTAGAGGTTCAAAGCATGGGCGGTACGCCAAGGCAAGTAGACCGAAATCCATCTGCATCTACTACTAATCATCCACCTTGAGATATCTATCCAGAACATCTCGCTGGTATTAAGTTGCGAGTCCCACCCATAGTGTAAATTCAAAGCAATAGACAACTGCATTAAAAAAACTTTGCGTAAAGTAAACAGTCCTTGCACCCGCGGGCACAATCACCGTTGTTTTCCCCCTTGTGGCAACAACACATCCCCTAGACTCATGTTTCTGTCACTCAAGCTAGTCATCGAGGGGCATGAACCCACAATCAAGCATAACGTTCCCTCTTGGAGTCACTACCTACTACTTGGCCAAAGCAATAAATAACAACGGAGAACATGCAAGAATTACTTACGAACATAAATATAAAAGAGGTAGATCAAATATATTACTCAAACACAATCTGAACATAATCTCATAATTCATCGGATCCCAGCAAACTCAACATAGCAACAGCATAAGGATTACATATGTGCCTCGATCATGTAGGGCAGCTCACGAGGTCTAATTAGTGAAGCACAAGAATAGGAGGAGAACATCACATAGCTACTGGTCATGGACCCATGGTCCAAGGGAGACTACTCACAACTCATCCGGGAGGCGTCCATGGTGGTGGAGAAGCTCCCGGTGGTGATCCTCCCCTCTGGCAGGGTGCCGGGAAGAGTTCTCCTGGTGCTCCCGATCTTGGAAGCGCGGCGGCGGCGGAACAGAGATGAGATCGCCAAAAAGGGTTCCCGTCTCGAGGGTTTCGGGACACGATATAAATATATGCCAAAGGGGGGCATCAGCGGAGGCCTGGGGGGCCCAGGCGCCCCCCCGGCGCGGCCAGGAGGGGGGCCGCGCCACCAGGGCGCCTGGAGCCCTGGTGGCCCCCCTCCGGCTCTACTTCGGGTGCCGGGAAGCTTCTGGAACGCTGATTTTTTATATAATTTTTCCGGGATTTTTCTGGCAGTTCTCGTAATGGGAAAACCTGAAATACAAAAACAGCAGAAAACAGAAACTGGCACTGGGGTGCACTGAGTTAATAGGTTAGTCCAAATATGATCAAAAGTGTATGGAAGTGTATAAATATCATAGCAATATCACCCAAAAGAGGCATGGAGCAAGCAGAAATTATAGATACGTTTTGGACATATCACCAAGTGATTGTTCTTTCATGCTTATGTTGCTTACAATACTTCTCTTCTTCAATCATAGGCCTTTCACAAGGTCTATCCACTCCACAAAAATTAACATGCTTATATAAAACTTCATTTTTAGGAGTTGGATCATGCATGTTGCAATCATCGTGAACAATTTCATTTTCTTTGCAAATCTCTGTAAAAGGTTCATGATGCTTGATCCAATCCTCCTTAGGCATATTAAGATGTGAAGCAAAAGATTTGAGGAAATCAACAAGGAGTTGAGAATCAAGCCCAAACTTAGCGCTAAACTTATTAAAACTTGTAGTTTCAACAAAGGACTTAATGCAATCATACTCATAAATTATACCTGACTCTTTACCTTTGTCGATCTCCCAATCTTCAGTGTTGCGTTGAATTCTTTCACGGAGTTCCCATTTAGCATCAATCTTTTCGTTTGTGAAAGAACCCATAGAGGAAGCTTCGAGCAAATCTTTATCCTGTCGAGAGAGCCTCGCATAGAAATTAGTAATAATCATATCTTTGGGGAGCCCACGGTTAGGACATTTTAGCATTAACGTTTTCAGTCTCCCCCAAGCTTGAGCTATGCTCTCTCCGTCATGAGGATAGAAATTATAAACATAATTCCTATTCTCATGGGCTTCATGAAGAGGATAAAACTTGGAGTAAAAGAGAGACTGGATCTCTTCCCAATCCAGCAGGTGAGAGTCATCTAGTAGCCTATACCATTCCAATGCTTTTCCTTTCAGTGACAAGGCAAATAATTTCCTCATGACTCCATCTCTTGTCAAACCTGAAATCTTAAACAACTCACAAAGTTCTGTAAGTTTCAACAAATGAATACTAGGATTGACTGTCCCATCATAACAATCATTCCTAATTATTTCAATTATCCCAAGTGGTATTCAGAACGGGATACATTCAGTAGGTGGAGGAGACTTCTCTACCACGGGTGTGGTAAAGCGGCCTTCCCCAAGCAGCGAACTAAGAGTGCGGTTTTCCATAAACATAACTAGTGAAACTAAAAACAAGAAACGAAAAGATTTAATTGCAAGATCTAAAGATATACCTTCAAACACTTACTTCCCCGGCAACGGCGCCAGAAATAGCTTGATGTCTACACACGCTTCTATTCTTGTAGACTATGTTGGGCCTTCAAGCGCAGAGGTTTGTAGGACAGCAGCAATTTCCCTCAAGTGGATGACCTAAGGTTTATCGAACTCAGGGAAGTAGAGGTCGAAGATGGTCTCTCTCAAGCAACCCTGCAACTAAGATACAAGAAGTCTCTTGTGTCCCCAGCACACCTAATACAACTAGGAGTTGTATAGGTGCACTAGTTCAGCGAAGAGATGGTAAAATATGGATGATAGGAGTGGCAAAGCAAAGTAATATAAATCTGTAATAAAAAGTGCAGCAAGCAAACAAGTGGTAAACGTGAGCACAAATGGTATTGCAATGGTGGAAACAAGGCCTAGGCTTCATACTTTCACTAGTGGCAACTCCCAACAACATTAACATAATCGAATCACATGATATTTCCCATAATGGAGACGCACTCGGAGGTCATTCCTTTGTGGTCAAGAGAGGACTAGAATTATGTAGGGCTACAAAAGCACACCTCAAAGTTCGTAGTTCTCAATCTATGGATTTCCCAATGTCACCGCGGCCATCCAAAGAGAGTACCACAATCACCACAACATATCTCAAGGATAGTCAAAGACAAGCACCAAGAGACTCTCAATCTTCAATCAACACACAAAAGAGGAAATCACTCATGAAAATATTCTTCTAATCCATGTCCAATAGACCGCTGTCACCTTGGTCTCGGAGATTATACTAGATAAAGACAAGTGAATACATCAATCCAATACATAGAGGAAGGGGAAATATCATGGGATCACCCTAGATTAACATAGCCTATGATAACTACGAAGATCACATCATGGGAGAGAGAATTGACCACATAGCTACTGGTAGAAACCTCAGCCCCGAGGAGGAACTACTCCCGCATCATGGAGGGAGGAAGCAACGTCGATGGAGATGAATCCGGGGGCACTTCCCCGTCCTGGCAGGATGCCGGCACAGGAATTCTGGTCCCCCGAAACTTGGTGGCGATGGCGGCGGAGATCGGAATTGCTTCTGGAGAAAAGGGGTCTGGAATCAGGGTTTTCGCGACGGGAGATAAATATATGCGAAGGGGGGCAACCAGAGGCGGAGAGGGGGGCCCAGGCGCCCCCTAGGGCGGCCAGGGGTGGGGCCCCCTGGGGTGGCCGCCTGGGCTGCCCCTGGCTCCCCTCTGGCCCCACTTCTGGCGCATGGCAGCTTCTGGAGCGCTGATTTTTTATATATTTTTCCCAGAATTTTTCTGGCGATTTAAGTAATGGGAAAAACTGAAATACAAAAACAGTAGAAAACAGAAACTGGCACTGGGGTGCACTGAGTTAATAGGTTAGTCCAAATATGATCAAAAGTGTATGGAAGTACATAAATATCATAGCAATATCACACAAAAGAAGCATGGAGCAAGCAGAAATTATAGATACGTTTTGGACGTATCAGACGTCCAAAGAAGACGAGTGTGTCTCGTCGAAGCATGGAAGACCGTCTGCATCGACACAGTCACTGGTATGAATCAGAACGATGACACGTACCGGATGCGCATCAAGTCGGGTAAGATGAGCGAAAGCTTGTCGACCCCTACTTCGCCACCATCTACATGCAATGCGGCCAGCCCCCTGGGGCGGCGGATGGACGCCCTGACGGCAACAAAAGGGCCAAGACGGCGAAGGACGCCTCACTAGCTGCCGAGCTGCTGCAATCGTTGATCGAGCTGTGCATCGTCGACGCCCAGAACAACGCCGCCAAGAGAAAGGAGAAACCCGACGCGCGTTGGTCGGGTTGATGACGAAGCAGGACGTGAAGCTCGATCCTACTCCGGACCAACATCGCCGCGAAAAAGAGGAACACCGACCTGGCGTTCTTGATGGGGGCGTACATGTCGACGATGGACGACCAGGTCAAGGCGTGGTACCTGGCCGAGCGTGGCCTCATCTTGAACTAGATTTCGTCGACGACCGCGCCTACTCCCACGCCGACCCCAACGGCGCCACCCAGCCCGACGGATGGCTGCCACGACGCCTAGCACAGATGCTACGCCGAGCACGGAAGCTACGTCGACGCTGAGCCCGCCTTCATCGCCAGTCCGAGATCGGAGGAGCCCGTCGTTGTTTGATGCAGTGCCTACGCGTTCTTTTTTTAACGCCGAACTTTCGAGTATGTTTTGATCGCGAAACTGTGTGGCAGCCATTGATCGTCGAACTTGTGGCGTTTTTTATAGCAGAAAATGGCAAATTTGAATTTATACGCGTCTTGGGATCGAAACATAGGGTCTTGGCTGGGAATTGGATCGTCACAGGACCAAACCACAATCGCCAGATGCGCTGGACGAACGAGTGGAGATGCTCCGAGCCCCTTCCCACCGCTAGGCTACTACTACCTGTTGTTATGCCAACTCCAGCGCACGACCCCAAACGAACGTCCGGTTTGGTCTGTTTTCATCCGTTTGGGGCGGCAATGGAGACGTCCGGTTTGGTCTGTTTTCGTCCGTTTGGGCGGCAATGGGGTCGCCCATGTCCGCTTGCGGCCGTTGGGTTGTCGGTGCGCGCAACGCGCGGCCGCACCACAAATCATTTTCGGGGTGGACGTGATTAGAAGAACGCAAAAACTAAAACAAAAATGCCAGGAGGTGGTGGTGGCGACGGAGAGGGCGACTGCGAGGGCGTCGGCGTGATGCCGCGCACCACCCTACGCCCGCGCACTTGGGGAGGGCTCGGAGCGCGCGCGGCGCTCACCTAGCCGCCGTGGCCCCGACCACGTGCCGGCAAAGAAAGATGCGCGCGTTCGGCTGTGCGGATGACAGATGGGGCCGACCGCGCGTGCGCATTAATATCGGGCAGTGGAAGGTAGGTGGCCGCCGCCACGCGGCCCGGAAGCGGATGGGCGACGCGTCCGTTTGCTGTCCGCCGCTACACAAATCCGGTGCATGTCTGCGCTTGAAATGGGTTGGTCCGAATACAAAACGAACCCGATGGATCCAGGCCGTCGCGCACTGGACCAAAGGGTTTGTCCATTTTACCTCAAACGGAAAAGGGGTCGCGCGCTGAAGTTGGCCTCTTAGGCCCTTCCCAGTGCTCCATGTTGGACAGGTGCTAAGCATGCCACATAAGCTAAAAAATGACATGGCACAACAATTAAAGAGGAGAGAGAGCACTTTGGTAACTTCAGGAAGAACCAATGCCAAGCACGTGAACCTAGGCAAACTACTTAAATGAAAGAAGTTGACCAATGCATGAAAGAGTTTAGGTGCTAAATCATTTAATAAAGTGGCCTTAGCAACAACAAGTTAGGGCATCTCCAATAGTTGTAAGATAGCTGTTCGTAAATTTGCCACCTAGGACATAGTGATGATGTGACATGTAATAAATGCGGAGAGAGAGCATAGTTGTATGTAGATTAACCAACAACCTTTGCACAAGCTCCAAGGTGAAATAGAGAGCAATCACATTTATTTTCTCACCATCTATTGGATTACTTAAATACAATCCATTGGAGTAGTTGTATGATAGCTTGTTGGTTGATGACATGGACATTTTATAAAACAAGACTAACAACAACCTATTGAATATGCCCAGTTAAGTTGCTAAGCTATGAAATGCACTTAGCACCTCGTCTAAGGCTGGTCACAATGGGGTGGAACTTAAGAGTAACATCACATATTTCAATACAACGTTACTTATGTGGCACATATTTAATGAAGAGTGAGGTGCTTGTGGTAACTAGCTAAGTTACCGGAACATCACACACTTCAAGAAACAATGAGTCTATAAGCTAATAAATGCATCGTTGCATGACACTAACTACATGTTCCTACCCACTGTGGAGGTAATAACATAGTCTAGATAAGTGTGTATGTAACCACCTTATATTCCTGCCCATTGTGACCAGCCTAAGCACCTCTGCATTGGAAGTGGTCCTACGAGCACTCTCGTCTAAATAGTCTCCGGTAGTAATTGGTACGGGCATCTGCGCGCGTGTCGCTCGCCAGAATCTAGAACAGTGCTAGCCCTTGGATTTACTGAGAAGAGGTCACAGTGGAGTGGTGTTTGTTCCACACACACAAACAAGGTGGAGGGGTGGCGTCCTCGATGCGCTCCAGCGAGCCACGTGATTCGATTTTGTGTGCGTGGACGGAGTTCGTAATTGGATCGAGATGCGTGGTCATGTGTGCGCGCGTGCGCGGGTGAGGGAGACGGAGCGCGGGAGTTCGGAATTAGCGAGCGTTCAGTTCAGTGGGACAGAATCTTTGACCATCAATGCCGTGCCCCTGCACGATGAGGGTTTAGCTTACTGTATTTCTCTTACGGTTTGAGCAAGCGGTTCTTATCTAGTAGAACAGGACCAAATCACCGTACGGCAGCGGGCGCCGAATGTAATCGTGGTAAAATCTTTCGGCGATCTCTGCTCGGCAAAGACGGCCATGGCCATGATGGAGGAGCATCGGCTAATTATCACGCCAGATTCGCCACGGAGCACAGATTTAACGCCCGGAGTAGTAGTGGAGTAGTACTCTGCGGGGGCGCAGAGGGAGTAAATATTACACTGTCACCGTCGCGCACAGAAATGGGAGTGACACGCAATGATGTTACTGCTGCTGCGCTGAAACTTACCTACCTACTCCTCTCTGTCGTTCCACGGTAAAACGCGTTCTGCCAATTTACCACGGCGGTAACAAATCGCCAGCCCTTCTTCTGGCCTCTCCATCTCTCCCTCGCCGACCCATACACAGGTCTGACCGTGATCGGCACTGCTCCTTCGCGAATGAGTCCATGGCCCCTCCCCGTCTCCGGCAGCCCCGAGACATCTTTCCGGTGATGTGAGCGAAGAGCAAGCGCCTTTTCGCTCATCCTGCTGTACCGAATGAGCAGTGCATTGCATCTGCTTTTAACCCCCAGCCCGTCGCCACTGCCAGTGTCAGTGCCTGCTCATGCTCATGCTCAATAATAAACGTACCTCGTCGCAGCTCCTCCACGTGCCCGTGCCGTGCCACGCTCGCGCTCGCGTCGCGCGCGAGCGCAGCTCGGTGGCTAGTGCTCGCCCCTGCCTCTCGCGTCGTACCTAGCTCACGAGTCACGAGCCCACGCCACCTTTGCTTGCTCCCGCGCGCTTGTTCCGTGGCTCTTCTTACCGGCGGGCGGGGCACGGACTTGGCGGCGTCGGGGGCGGGCAATGCCGTCGCGGGCGAGGGCGTAGCGCAGGATGGGGTGCCGGAGCTCGCGGCTGGACGCGGCGGACGTGTCCCCCGTGGCCGCGCTCTGTCGGGAGCGCCGCGACCTGATGCTCGCGGCGGGGGACCGCCGCGCCGCGCTCGCGGCCGCGCACGCCGCCTACTTCCGCGCGCTCCCGCGGGTGGCCGACGCGCTCGCGCGCTTCGCGCACGAGCACCACGCCGCCTCGCCGCCCGGGTCGCCCGTGCTCACGCTGCCCCCCTCCGACCACGACGAGCCCAAGAAGCCCAGCGCCTCCAGCTCCACCCCGCACACCGACTCCGGCCACTCCCACCTCCACTTCCACTCCGACGCCTCCGACTCTGATCCCGACTCTGCCGACGACTGCGCCTGCGATGCCCCCGGGCACGGGCACGACGCCCGCGGCGGTGGCAGTGGCCGCGGCGAGATCCCGCCGCCGACTGGAGTGCCCCAGCAGCGTCACATCCCAGAGCCTGCAGCGGCCAGGCCGGCCATGCCATGGCAGGGCAGGCCCGCCATGCCCTGGGATGGCAGGCCAGAGATGCCGTGGGGCGGCATGCCCCAAATGCCGTGGGACGGCAGGCCCGAGATGCCATGGGAGCACGCCTCCTACGACGCCTACCCTTCTTCGTTCCCAATCCCAGATGCCCCAATCCCCAATGCCTACTACATGAAGGCCAGTTCGGCGACGGCGAACACGGTGTACCAAGAACCCTACGGCTACAGCAACTTCGCCACCAATGTGCCTTCTTACATGGGGTACGAATACGGGTACAACAACCCAATGTACGGCGTGCCGGAGGGGGGCCGGCCGGCGGAGCATCGTGGCCGGGAGGCGGCGGCGCCGGCTCCGGCGCCGCCGCCACCAATGCCGATGCCGGAAGCGTCGCCGTGGGACTTCTTCAACCCGTTCGACTCCTACAACCAGGACCTTCCGCACTACAATCAAAAGGGGTTTGCTCCGGACGACTCGTTCTCCAGTAGCCCCAACTCCAGCGAGGTGAGGGAAAGGGAGGGGATCCCGGAGTTGGAGGAGGAGACGGAACACGAGTCGTCGATGAGGGAGTCACTGAAGGCGAGGAAGGCGGTGGAGAGCACGGCGTCGAACCGGATCGACAATGCGGATGTCAGTGCCAAGGTGAAGGTGTCAATGGAGCACACGGAGTGCGAAATTGACAGCGTCCTCAGTGCTTCGGTTCTCGAGTCGGGGGAGGGGAGCGTGTGTAGCTGTGACTGCGACAATGCCAATGCTGGAGGAGGAGGGGCAGCGCCGGTTGGGGATGATCCGGCGAAGGTGAAGAGGGTAAGCTCGGAGGAGCACTCATCCATGGTGGTCGGTGAGAATGCGCCGCTGCCGAGCTTTGGGACGAGGGATGTTGCAGAGGTTGTGGAGGAGATCAAGGAGCAGTTCAATTCCGCCGTCGCCTGTGGAGATGATGTTGCCAGGATCCTCGAGGTCGGGAGCATTCGGTACAGACCGCGGAGTAGGATCTTGAAATGTGAGTATACCCACTTCTCTTTTCAATTGATTGTACATACATGCTCAATTGCTATGAGCATATGACACTGAAAGTGTACTCTGAATTCCTAACAGTTTCAGACATCCGGACCCTAATGCAAGCTCAAGTCACTAATGCTTTTCTTTTCCTAATGTTGATATATGAGATATAGTATTGTGTATGTTTCTTCTGATTATATTGATCTGTCCACGAAAAGAAATTCTTCCTCACCTTGCCTGCTCTTTTTCAGTGATATGTCTTGATAGGCTAACTAACTTGGCCATTACCTTGACGCAGTGATAGTTTCACGGATGATGGGAACCTTTGCCTTGTTGTTCTCTGAACCTCCGGTGAAGAATGCGGAACAATCAGCAATTGGTTCATCCAGCAGAACTCAGAATTCAAGTAAAAGAATCGGTAGTACCAGCGGTGTTGAAATCAATACCCTGTCTTCTATAATGGACAGATTGTATGTGTGGGAGAAAAGACTTCATAAGGAGATTATGGTATGCTACTCCTCATTATAAGAAGTGTGTCTTTATTCCTGTTCTCATGATTCCGATAATGATAATCTCAGAAGTTCAAAGCCTGATAGTGCTCTCAACTCACCGTAATTTTCTCCATCTGTCGAACTCGTATGTTCTGAAATGCATTGGTTGACTCGATATGTGTAAAAATGGGGCTCATAGTGGTGTTAAATTTAATTTTATGTCTATCCATGGAGTGACGCTTTACATTTGTCATGCAATTGTTTTTTGTTAGCATCTTATTAGCATTTTTCCTTGAATTTTGTTAGGAGGAAGAAAAGTTGAGGATTACATATGACAAAGAATGGAAGCGCCTTAAAGAGTTGGATGAGAGTGGTGCAGAACCATATAAAATTGATTCCACACGGGCCTCAATAAGGACACTGCTCACCAAAATCAATATTGCAATTAGATCAGCCAAAGTTATTTCTAGGAGAATCCACATACTACGGGATGATGAGCTACATCCGCACCTCGTTAAGCTCATTCAAGGGTATGTGAAGTCTAGTTCAACTGTTTTATCCTATTGAGTTGATCTTGAAATGGTTGAAATTCCAAGCATTTATTGTGTATGTGAAATTGTTAGGATGACATTCATTAGTTTTTTTTTGCAGTCGTAAGGAACATTGTTGCCGTTGTTTAAACCATGCTACAATGTGTTAATATCATGTCCAGTATTTGAATTATTACTACTGAATGTTGCAACAGTTTTAATACATTTTTTTTCCATGAGAACCATTGCAACATTACCTATGATTAGCTACTTTTAGTATGTGTTTATAATCACAGTTTAAGTGAATAAAATTCTGATTGCGCCACTAAACTAAGCTTCAGTTAGGACATCCTAAAGTTTGGTTATCTTGTTTTGTTTTGAGCAGGGCACTTATCATGCAAACAGATATGGCCTTGGCCTCTTATGTGACTTGCTTTAATAAAACAAAAGATTCCTTGGCAGATAGCTATTGCCTCAAACAGTATTTTTTGCACATTTATATCTTGCAAAGATTCTTGATCTCATACTGTATTGCAAGATAAGGTTTTTCAGCGGACTGACCATAAATTGTTGTCATTATGGTGCAGGCATGTTAGAATGTGGAAATTCATTCTTGAGTGCCACAGGAAGCAATTTCACTCCATACTTGAAACTAAATCTCATATTCTCATCCCTAAGAATGGACCTGAAAGAAACTCCTCCAAGGTTACACTGGAACTAGAAATGGAACTTCTGAATTGGTGTTCCTGTTTCAGAAATTGGATCATATCCCAGAAGGCGTATATCGAAACCCTCAACGGCTGGTTACTCAAATGGCTTCCTCAGGAAAAGGAGGAAACGTCCGACGGCGTCGCGCCGTTCTCTCCTGGTAGACTTGGAGCTCCTGGTGTGTTCATCACAGCAAATGATTGGTGTCAAACCATGAAAAGGATACCAGAAGGTGCTGTCGTAGATGCGATGGAGGCTTTCGCTGTTAATGTGCACATATTATGGGAGCGACAAGACGAAGCGCATCAGCAGAAGATGAAAACCGAGTATCTATCTAGAGATTTCTCAAAGAGGCTCAAATCTCAACAAAAGGATCAAATCTTGCCTGGGCATCCTAAAGCTGGTAAGGCGGTTTTACCCGACGGCGACAATGGCAGGGCGGTCGATAGCCGCATGGTAGCTTTGGATGCATTGCACACAAGATTGGATGAGCAGAGAGCTAGGCATGAGGAGACTGTGAGAGAAATCCAAGAGTCAAGTGCAACTGACCTGAAAGCAGGCCTGGCTCCAATATTTGAAGCGTTGGAATCTTTTACTCAAGAGACACTGAAAGGTTATGAGAATGTAAGGGTTCCAGACAGTGGTATGGCCTGATTTCAAGGTCTTCTACCTTTGGTTCTGAATGATGGTCTGTACAAGAGATGATCTCAGGGGTCAATGGTAATAAGATATGCCAATCACAATGCTATTGCACCGAACGTTATCCAGAAATGATTGCAGCTGATTCTAAACAAACACTGGGGCAGTTTCCTCATTAGCTATTGCTGCTTCTACCCAATGATCTGCCGGGAGCCAGGAGTGAATTTAGTTGGAGCGCCTCAAAGGAGGGCCAGGAAATTTTGTAGCAATTTCAGCTTTGTGTACATATGTTAGTTCAGTTAGTGATTATGCAGAATAGATTATTGCTTCTGTAGAATTTGACCTGTACATTGTAACAGCTGTATTTATGCGCTGGTCTCCACTAAAAAAAATGCGCTACTGAATGCAGATGTTCTCCGCCTTCTGCTTTGTGGTGTTGTCTCCTTGGAGTTCGATGTTTCAGTAAAGTTGACTAAAAACTTGTCTCCTTAGAGCAAGAAGAAGGGATTGTTGAGGGAGAGGATTTTTTTTTTCTCAAATACATCACTGATTTTAATTAAAAAAAAGGCTTATTTGGACAGACTGATGGATCTTCTATTTTTTTAAACATCCAAGAGGCTCAGAAAATCTCTGGCCGGATGCGGAGAGGTTGACTGAGCCTTGGAGAAGTTACACTCTGTAGTGTTCTCAGTGGAAAGAATAAATAAAGTCCTGGTCCAGATGGACTCCCTGTTGACTTTATCAAACAATTTTAAGATGTTGTTAAGTGGGATTTGAAAGAATCAATAGATGATTTTCATAAAGAAATATTACATATTAATAGACTTAATTATGGGATAATCACCTCACTTCCAAAAACCAAGGATGCTAAGCAAACAAGAAGTTTACAACGCGTTTGGTTCAGCTCCTGTAACATATTGGGTTTCTCGTATCCGAAAGCACCGCTTCCGATTTATTTTTTCCCGAATATGGCCTTTGTTTGGTTTGTGCAACTAGCGCCAGTTTTATGAACCGTATCGGAAAACGCGGCGACACAAACCATCATTCACGAAACAAACGCTGGCTATTCTTAAAAAAGAAAAAAAACGCTGGCTGCCGTTTCGGAAAGCACTGCAATCGGGAACCGTGATATTTTCTCCAAACCAAACGCGTTGTTAGACAACTTTGTTTATTAAATATAAAATCATTAGTACTCGCTCCGTCCGGAAATACTTGTCATCAAAATGAATAAAAGGGGATGTATCTAGATGTATTTTAGTTCTAGATACATCCATTTTTGTCCATTTTGATGACAAGTATTTTCGGACGGAGGGAGTACTAAGGTCGTAATGAACATCCTTACTCCCATCGGATCCAAACTGCATTTATTAAAGCTAGATATATCATGGAAGAGGTGGTTGTGCTGCATGATGCCTTAACTCTATCCGACATAGGAAATAGAGTGCTTTCCTTTTTAAGGTTGATTTTAAAAAGGCTTATGATAAGATCAAATGACATTTTGTGCATCAAATGCTGAAGCTTAAAAACTTTCATGACTAGTGGTGTGATTGGATTATTCATACTATGAGGGGGTATGTGGGAACTAAAGTCAATGATATGATTGATCCTTATTAAAGACATATAAAGGTTTGAGGCAGGGGATGATTTATCTCCCCAATTATTTGATTTGGCAACTGATGCCCTGACCATTATTTTATAGAAAGCCAAATTAAATGGATACGTGAAAGGGGTGCTAAGTGAAAATTTAAATACATGGTTTAAGATGTTCACTCGACCCAATACACATATACAATCACATGATGCCGAACGAAATATAGTGCATAATTAAGAACAACCAATATGTAGGTATGAGTTCTTTGCTTCTAAACCTTATAGGCCGAAGTAGAGGAGCCAACATATGTCTGAAGTGAAGCCTGGACACTCATCTGGCGACTGTCCGCTGCTTTTGATACCCACGCCTGTGGTGAATATTTATGGTGTCTGCAACAACAAGCTTATGTTCTTCAAGACTCCACGTACGATCCCGGTGACCCTGAATGCGCTACTGAATGCAGATGTTCTCAGCCTTCTGCTCTGTGGTGTTGTCTCCTTGGAGTTTGACGTTCCAGTAAAGTTGACAGTAACTCTTACCTAAAAAATTGTCTCCTTAGAGCAAGAAGAAGGGATTGTTGAGGGAGAAGAGCTCCTAAGCCTTTTTCCATGGAGAAGTTACACTCTGCAGTTTTCTCAATGGAAAATAAATAAATAAAGTCCTGGTCTAGATGGACTCCCTGTTGATTTCTATCCAACAATTTTAAGAGGTTGTTAAGTGGGATTTGAAAGGATTACTAGATGTTTTTCATAAAGAAATTTTAGATATTAATAGACATTATGGGTAATCACCTTAGTTCCAAAAACAAAGGATGCTAAGCAAATACAGAAGTTTAGACCAATTTGTCTATTAAATGTGATTTTTAAAATCATTACTAAGGTCCTAATGAACATGCTTAGTAAGTGTTAGATAATAACGAGAATAAACGAGACACGAGAGACACGGATTTTTACGTGGAAACCCTTGCGGGAGAAAACCACGGACGCACGAAGGCGCAATCACTATGAGGAGGAGTATTACAAGCACGAGACGACAGACCGTCTTAGGTGCGACTACATGGGGTATATATTGAGGGCAATACATAAGAGTCCTTGGAGGACAAGTAAACGAGTTGTACTCGTACACGTTGACGTCAACGGAAAAGGCCCACACCTGTTGTACTACGTCTAGTACAACACGGTATAATTTGGATCATAATTTAACAGTAAGGTAGTTAATCCCATCATATCACAGACGCAAATTGCATTTATTAAAGCTAGATATATCATGGAAGATGTGGTTGTGCTACATGAGGTCTTAACTCTATCCGGCATAGGAAATAGAGTGGTTTGCTTTTTAAGGTTGACTTTCAAAAGGCTTATCATAAGATCAAATGGCCTTTTGTATATCAAATGTTGAACTTAAAAAATGTCATGCCTAGTGGTGTGATTGGATTATGCATACCATGAGGGGGTATGCGGGGATTAACGCCAGCGATATGATTGATTCTTATTAATAAAGACATATAAATGTTTGACATACAAAGGTTTGAGGCACGGGATGCTTTATCTCCCCCTTTATTTGATTTGACAGCTGATGTTGTAGCCATTATTTTAGGATGCGTGAAGCCTTTTGATTGCGTCGACGGTGCAGTGTCTTGGCTTGGTTTGGCTGGCCAATGCCGTTCCATCACATTGGTGGTGCTTTGTGTTGTTCTGGGTTGTGTCTTACCTTTTTGTTCTCCCTTGTTTGTATGTTTATGGCGTATGCTATTTTTGCTTTATCTCTTCTTCTGTGTCCCCCTCTAGTTCACTTGAACCCATCTTGCAAAAGGCTGCAAAACCTTATAGGCAAATGAATATATTTCGGGGGGAGGGGGGGTGTTGAAAATTCAAAAACTATATTTTAGGAAAATTCAGATTAAATGGATTTGTGAAATGGATGCTGCGTGAAAATTTAAATGAATGGTTTAGCATGTTCACCAGACCCAATACACATATACAATCACATCAGTACATGACGCAGAACCAAACATAGCGCATAAGAACGAGCAATATGGATAGTAATATTTTAAGTTGTATTGCTCGGACAGACCCATCATACATCAACAACAATGGATAGTAATCATACATGGTAAAAATTACTTGCCCTCAATCAGCGTGTGCTGCGCTTACATATGATTCGATTCCCCTAGAAACAGGCAAACGGAAGGCCAAGAATGTGGCTGAAGTAAGAACATAGAATCTAGAGACGTACAAAGGCAACACAAGGCGCAATATCAGACCAACCTCCAAATCAAGCAGAATATAATCAGCTGCAGCACACATGAAAAAAGAGAGCAAACCTCGATGCAGCGAACACGAACAACGATGACAGACGGCCCACCCAATCAAACAGCAATGACACTCAATCCTCAACCATCACGAAGCAATCAAACTAAGAATTAAGGGTCATGCCACAACCCCGCGCACCTAGGATGGCCCATTAAATCACGTCCTTGAGTTGTTTGTAGAGAAAATATTGCGAAATAGAAATTCACATGGAATCGAACTTGGTATCTTAGACCATTGGTGAAGGCTGCTTGCCACTGGACCAAGTTACGGTCGGTGATTTTGTGCAGCACGAATAATATAAGAACTCTTCTAGTAAAAAAGAATAATATAAGGACCACACAACAGCGTTCATACATAAAACAATTTCTGAGAAAACCCGAAACTTTTCTTGAAAAAAATGTGAACAATTTGCACATGCCGAATATTCTTCATAAAAAGAAAACAATTAATGAACCTCCAAACTTCATTGGAAAATATGAACAATTTTCGAAATTCCAAAACTTTTTTCGAAAATGTAACGAACTATTGAGATTCTAACATTTTTGAAAAAATATAAAAAAAAGTTAGCCTGAACAATATGGAAAAATGCAAAACATTAGAAAATTTCAAATATTTTAAGAAAAACACGGGAAAAAACACAGGTTTTTTTTACATGAGGACATTTTTATAAATCCCGACAAACATTGAAAAAAAAATGGATCTGTGAAGAATTTCTTGCGGGGACATTTTTTAAGATCCTGGTTTTTATGAATTAGTCACAAAAATTCAAAATAAAAATATTTTCTAACTTCTAGTTTTAAGCGAAAGCATTTTTTTTATTTTCCTTAACATTTTTTAAAATTATGAAAAATTGGAAAACATGAACGTTTTTTAAAATTATAACAAAAAATGATATCCTAAACAATTTTTGAAATTTCCAACCATTTCTTGAAAACATGAGAATTTTTTAAATGCAAACAACATTAGAAAACAGGCGCCCGACGGGACCGATTCTTTCACCTAGTTGAGCCAAGGCCTAAGTGTTTTTTTTTTCTTTTATTTTTTCGTTATCGTTATGTTTTATCATTAATTCATTATTCTCCTTTCGAATTATTCTTCTTCTTTGAAAGCAGTTCAAAATTTTGAAATATTGTTAGTTTTTAGGAAAGTTTTTAAATTATGATTTTAATTTTTTTTCTTTTCTCAAACATTTATTTTAAGCTTTAAATTATTATCCTTTTCCATCTTATCCCTTGGTATTTATTAGATATGTTAAAAAAATTAAATAACAATTTTAAGTTTCTGTTTAAATAAAAAATTTAAATACTTTTTTCGTCAAACCTAACATGGATGTCTGCCATTGTCATGGCCACCTTGCAGCAAATATTGTGGTAATTTCAAGAATGTCCCGAAAACACCATGTTTATTGTAGGGTGTTTGGGTGCCTGCCATGGGCAAGGCCAGAAAGGTCCATTTGAGAGCACGTTGTTTCTCGACAAAATTCAAATGACTCAATTTTTTTCATTGGCTTGTATGACCAATTCAAGGTAACATGCCAGGTTGTTTTGGTTTTTGACAAAAAAATTGCATTTTCTAGAGTTTTCTCGGTCAAAAAGGGCCGATAAATGGCCGGACTTGTCGCGACTTGCCTATGTTGTCGAAAATCGTTCAATACTAGCATGGATGCACCATGGGGCATGCCCACCTGCTTACAAAAGTTAGCCACATTTAAAAGTGTCGAGTACTAGACCATGTTCAGCGGGGTGTGTCTGGGTAGATCAGAAGGCTTCGTTTGAGAGCACGTTGTTTCTCGACAATCTTGAAATGGCTCCATTTTTTCATCACCTTATATCACAAATTCAAGGCAACATGCAAGGTTGTTTGGGTTTTCGACTAGCTTTGCATTTTCTAATGTTTTCTCGATGAAAAAAGTCTGATAAATGATCGGACGTGACACAAATTGCATAATATATCGGAATTCGTTGAAACTTGATGCCTACCATAGGCATGCCCATTTGCTCGAAAAAGTTGGGGTTATTTCTTGCATGTATAAAAATAGACCATGTTCAATAGGGGCTGCTCAGGTAGGCAAGAAGGATCCGTTTGAGAGCGCGTTTTTTACATCCTTTAAATGACCTAATTTTTTCCGCTCGTGTTTAAAATTTGTTCAAATAAAAGTTCGAGAGTATAAAAAAATCATTTTAATTTTTGTTGTTCATAGCTTTTGCAAAATATTCGCGTTCCAAGAAATATTCAGTTCTTTAAGAAAATTATTTTGCTTTTGTTTTCAGATCTGACGCTTCTGTTAGCTTGTTTTAAATATTGCGCTGCCTAAATAGTCACATCAGCTTGTAAGTCGTAGTGGCTATCAGCTTGCTCTTTTCAGCATGAGGTAGCGGTAATGTATTTTCTAAAAAATATTATAAGAAAAGATCATCCTACCCTTTATTATGAAGGGGTATGAAGAGATCTCATATGTTGAGGTGTTTAGGGGTGTCGTACCGAAAAAGAAGTGGTCCAGAAATAACTGTAACCCAACGACAAGAAGAAGGTCGCAAAACCTAGAGTGTGAAGGAAAGGAGAACGTACCGTGAAGGCGCAAAAGAGACAACACACGTCCCAGAAGACAATGGCCCGACCGCAAGCTCCTCCCGCACGATTTCCGGTCGAACCTAGAAATAGCCGCGGCCGGACCTATGCTCCTCCCACTGTTGCCTGCTTTCAGTTCACAACGATGGCCGCCTAAAATCTAAACATTCCTTTGGCGACTTACTAAGCATTGTTTTCCGATGGAAGATGTTCGCCATGACAGAAACATGAGCAACGATCAAAACTATGCAGTAGTACTAATTCCTGGAGACATTCCCTACTCGAGTGTACCTCGGCTAGGCGTGCGTGGGAATTGGTTGATGGTGAGCTAGGTGAGCATCTAGTAGAGACACATGAATCCAGCACAAAACAAAGGCTCTTGGGGATGTTGGATTAGTTATCGCATGTGCACACCATGTGGGCAACATGGACAGCGAGAAGGAAATGAGGACATTTCCCATGGTTAGACTACCCATAGTGGGAGTAACATAGGTAGTAACATCACACATATCTAGATAAAAAAGATGATGTGGCAAGTAATAAATGAAGAAAGAGAGGCATGTGGTAACATAGCTAGTTACTACTAGTATGAGTAACATCACACATATCAAGGTAAAATGAGTCTATGGCCTAATAAATGAAGTCTTCCATGTTACCACACATATGTTACTCCCCACTATAGAGGTAGTAACATAGAGTAGTAACATGGGCATGTTACTACTCTATGTTACTACCCATTATGGCTAGTCTTAGTTGTCGACTCATTTATTCGTTGAACGGTTTATTTTGTAGCTAGATTTTATCAAGGCGATACCTGGATCTGTAGCTCCTCCTCGGGGTCCTTATCCTGCTGCTAGTTCCAATACATGGAAACCTATGTGTTGGTAATACTAAAATAAATGTAGATGGTGGTTAATTCTACAATGACGAAGTTGGTGTTGTAGCGAAAGTATGCATAGGTCAAGATGGAAGATATTTGAGCTCCTCTTCGACCGGTTTCAGAGGCTCACTAATCCGTTGGAGGCCCTAGTATGTCGAGAAGCATTAGGGTTGCTGAAGGTCTTTGGACACGGCGGCTATGTCTCGCTTATTGCAAGACAGGCGGCTGCCTCGCCTATAGGGCACCGGTGGTGGGCCGGGCCAACAAGACGTGGCACGTCATGCTGACGTCACTAGGATTTCTTATTTTCCTAAAAAACTAGATATTTTTCTCTTTTACTTTTATTTATAGTTTGAATTATATGCATATACTTCAGAAACAACAATGTACTTCAGAATGTTTTTTAAAGTTAACATAGTAAAAAAAATGCTAGCACAGCTTAAAAATGTTGATAACTTTTGAAAACATTGTTCGTGACAGTGAAAAAATGTTCTCGTGTTTCAAAAAATGTATGCAATTTTTATAAAAACTATGTATACAATATTAAAAAATAAATCTAATGTTACTTTTTTCATAAAACAATATACGTGACATTTTATGGAATTATTTGTGTGTTTAGAAATGTTTATTTCAACTAAACAATTATAAAAAAATGTTCCCTTAGGTTAATAAAAATATTTGTTGCCATAAAAAAATACAGCATGTATTTGGAAAATGTTACCATGTATTCAAAACAAGATTTTTTTTGAAATATACATGATGTATTTGAAAAATGTCTAGCATGTATCAGAAAAATGTTTCACGTGTGCTCTAAAAATGTACATTGTATACTAAGATAAAAAAGTAGATATGTGCTGGAAAAAAAACCGATAAAGAAAGAAAAGAAAAGCAAAAAAAAAACCCTGAAGAAAACCAAGAAGGAAACAAGGAAAACCAAAGTTCAACCAAGAAAAATAAGCCAAAAATTCAATGAGAAAACAAAAAGTAACCACAGTGAAATGAACAAATAAAAACAAATAAAAATAAAAGAAACAAAAAAACGAACAACGAGACCAGGGCGAACCTACAATGAGCCAGCAAACTGCAGTAATGGGCTGGCCTGCTAGTTGCCGATTCCTAATAGGAATCGGTTCGGCCGTCATTGGTTGTACAAATGCAAAGTTCTGACCCATGATAGATGCACATTAAAGGTTCCAGAACGCTCATCCACAGACAGATACAAGGCTCAGACCCATGATAGATGCACATTAAAGGTTCCAAAACGCTCATCCACAGACATCTTGCGGGTGACAAAGCAGCAGTTGTCAGGTAGCATATCCTAAGAAAGGCAATGTTTAAGTTGAAAAGACAATCGGAAATCAACTTACAATCCCACTTACTTGGACATTGGTCTGAAGAGCAGAGCTGGCATCGTAAGCGGCCCTGCTGGCCTCATACAACACCTTCAGTCGGTCCATCATCACGCCGGCTTGGATCATCGCCTCCTTGGTGGCTCCTGTTTGATCCTCGGGGACGTGATGCATAGGGAATTGAGTTGGAGCTGATGACGCCGCTGGAGGGGTCAAAGTTTGATGTTGCCCGGTCGGACCCGAAGTCTGAACAGTTGACACAGGCGGCTGGTCAGTCGACAAGGGAACATCAAAAGAAACAGCGGCTCGAGACGAGTCACCGAGCTCTTGAACGATCGGCTCAGAAGGCGGGCGAGATGCCCTGTTGGAAGGCACTCTCTTGCTCGAGGTCCTGCCCCTCCTTCTTGCACTCCTCTGGGGCCCCTCTTCATCATTGCCGGAAGTTGGATAATCTCTGTTGGCGCTACAACCACTCGAGGGTAAGATTCCAGTCGATCTCCCGAAACAGTTAACAAGGTGCAAGCGTATCCGTAGTAGCATAACTGCTCGAGAGGTGACCACGTCGGCGGTATCCACGTCAGCCTGCTCCTCGTCAATTTCCATATGAGACGTTGCAGAAGTGGCAGCCCTGAAAGCTCAAAATCTCACTCGATCAGATAAGTAAAGAGTCCACGACAACAATGGAAGGCAAAGAAAAGAAACACTTACCCCGAAGTGATAGGAACGGCCACCTTGATCCTGTGCAGGGCCTTCCGAGGCTTGAGTGGGACGACTTTGGCCTGCTTCGTGGTCTTCTCAGTCGGTTCTAGAGTCAACGCTCGAGTGTTCTTTGGAATTCTCGCACTCGACGCCACTGCTTTGCCGTGGCCGCCCACAGGATCTTGCGACTGCCTCGCTGTCGTCGTCGCTGTAGTCTGCATAGTCAATATCGACACTTCCGTCTTCACTTCCCACTTCTTCAAGATGCTGCTCTTCGTTTGACATAGAGTACATCTTCGTAAAAACCTGCGAGGCACAAGCCAGAAATGTCAGTCGGATCCAAGATTAACTGCATATTGGGGATTACAAGGGATAATCACTCCGAAGCCTCTCTTCTGTCGATCGACGCGTCACCACTCCATCGCTTCCATGGCTGACGCTCGACGTGCCCGTGCTAAGCGACGGGCCGCCCTCACCGCCCGCGTCGCTCAGACAGCTCCTGCCGGCGGACCTCCTCGCCGTTCTCCATCGCCCGCCGCCAACGTCGCCACCGGCCTGGAGCAGCACGAACAGCAGGCCTCGTCGCTGCATCCCTTGGTGTGGGGGGATGGACGCACCGCAACCCCGTCGCTGACCCCTGCTAGCTCGACGTCCCACGGCCATCGTGGACCTGCGGACGCGCAGGCTGCGCTGCTCATGGCGCGCGAGCTCCCGCGCTACCGCCCCGTCGACGACCTCTGCAAGGACTGGCTCGACCGCATCGTCCAGCTCATCAGCGCCGCTGGAGGCTCTCCCGCCCCGTCTCTCTCGCTACCTCGCTCGCCTCCCCATGCGGGCGACGTGGCCCATGAAGCGCCTCCACCACCTCTGCATCAAGGCGTCGTCCACGACCCAAGACACGCGGCCCCGCGGCGTGACCCGCCGCGCGGGGCGCCCGCGCATGAAAAAGCAAGCTGTCATGAGATCCAGCAGCCTCAAGGGGGAGCGCCAGCGCTCCCTCCACCGTCGTGTCGAGACCGTGCGCCCCTGCCATGGTGGCGCGTGGGAACCAAGACCAAGCTCCACCTCCGCGACAAGCTCCGGTGTCAACAACAGGCTGCAAGGCCCTCGCCCCCGAGCCGCGCAACGTCAACTGGCCTGGGAAGTTCAAGCTCGACCTGCCTCCATGCTACGACGGCAACCCCGACCCTGTAGAGTTCCTGCAGCTCTACGAGCTGAGCATCGAGGTATCCAATGGCGACGAGAAGATCATGGCAAACTGGTTCCCCATGGCTCTCAAGGACAGCGTGATACGTCCAAAATGCATCACTATTTTGTATCATAATTCATCTTTATTCATTGATATATTTCACGTTATGATGATGTTCTTATGTTGTTTTGGTCTATTTTACACAGTTTGCAACTTTCCGGTGCCGGAACAGCAGACGCAGGATTCAGCAGGAAAAAGTGGATACTGAGTTGCTGAAGAAGAACACCTCCAAATTACCTGAAAATTGACGGGAGGTATTTTTCAGACGAATAACGAAGACACGCAAAAGGGGAGTCAGAGGGGGGCCACAGGGTGCCCAGGCGGCCTGGGGGCGCGCCCCCCCTGGCCGCGCCGGGGGGGCACCTGGAGCCCCTGGCCCACCTCTGGTCACCCCCTTTTGCATATATGTTCTCCGTCCCCCGAAAACCCTAGGCACGGGACTTTTTACGGAGTTCCGCCGCCGCTTTGAGGCGGAAACCTACAGAGAAGAAAAGGGCATCTCCGGCGGGCAGATTCCGCCGGGGAGATCACCTCTCGGAAGGGGAGATCGTCGCCATCGTCATCACCATCATCACGGGCATCATCGAGATCATCATCAACATCATCCCCAACACCAGCACCATCTCCATCTTCATCCAAATCTCATATTTCCATCGCAACTCGTGTTGTAAGTTGTACTACCTATCCTCTCTACTCCATCGGTGTTGATTACTACTTTGTGGTGAATGCTATTGAGTTTTGTTGGAGAAATATTATTATGTCCAGATTGTTTATCACATATTTATCCCCACTGATCACGATCTCTTTTATGTCTTGTGAGTAGTTACTTTAGTTCTTGAGGACATGGGGAAAGTCTTGTTGTTAGTAGTCATATGCTGTTGAAGTAATATGTGTTGTTTGATACTTAAGTTGTGTTGTCATTCTACTAGTGGTGTTGTGTGAGTCGAACACCCAACACTTCGCCTTATTAAGGACCTAAGAGAATACATTGTGTATAAAGAATGCTTATGGTGGGTTGCCGGAGTGACAGAAACCTGAACCCCAGTTCGCACGCTTTTGCATAAGGGAATAATGGATCCTCGGTCGTATTGCTATGGTTAGGCTTTTGCCTTAAATTCTATCTTGTATTTGCGGATGCTTGCAAGGTGTTTAATCATAAGAGTGCATTCATCTTTAGTCTAGAGAGTGCACTAGCATAGATCCACCCACCAACACTTATCAACACATAACATAGTATCGATACGGAATATGGCGAAAGCACATGACTACCTCTCCCGTGTGTCCTCAAGAACGCTTTAGTCCTTATAAGTTCAGTTGCTAGGCCTCTCCTTTGCTAAGAAAGGATTGGGCCACTTGTTACTCTTAGTATCTTTTGCATTACTTGCCTTTACATTCCTGTTGCTTATATTGAGAAAACCCCTAAAAGTTATCTTTCAGTGCTTGCAGTAATTTCTTGCTCAGAATAGCTTATCAATACCTTCGGCTCCTCGTTGGGTTCGACACTCTTACTTATCGAAAACGCTGCAACAGATCCCTTACGGTTGAGGGTCATCAAGTACCGTTTTCTGGCGCCGTTGCCGGGGAGCGTAGCGCTATTGGTAAAGTGAAACTGGTAAGAAAGTCTTTTTATAATTCTGTTTTTATTTTTTGCTATTGCTACTCTTTATCCTTATGGATAATCCTATTATTGGAGCGTTGCTTGCGGGAAGACACCCCACACCTGTGGTGGTTGATCCTCCCCCTACTGAAATTGTGCCTTATAAAATACCAGCTGGCATTATCGATTATGTTTTGACTAATCGTTATGCAGGGGACAGACATCCCGGTGAACACTTGCTGTATTTGTCACGACTATGTTCATTATTTAAGCTTGCAGGTGTATCGAGGGAGTTTGTCATGAGGAAATTGTTTGTTGTATCCCTTATAGATAAAGCTTCAGATTGGTATGGGCTTCTCGATAACCCACACTTGCTGGACTGGCAGGAGCTTATGTCTCTCTTTTATACTAAATTTTATCCTCTTCATGAAATTCATCGAGACAGGAATTATATCTATAACTTTAGGTCTCGTGACGGAGAAAGCATTGCTCAAGCTTGGGGGAGATTGAAGTCTCTAATGCTCAAATGCCCTATTCATAAGCTTCCCAAGGAAATTATACTTACAATTTTTTATGCCAGGCTTTCTCGTCAGGATAAGGAGATGCTGGATGCCTCCTCTAGTGGGGTGTTTCAGAAGAAGAGTGTTGAAGAAAGGTGGGATCTCCTTGAAAGAATCCAGAGGAATACTTAAGATTGGGAAATTGATAAAGGTATTGAACTCGCTATAAATTATGAACATGATTATATTGAGAGCTATGTGGAAACTGATTACTTCAATACTTTTTGCTCTAAGATTGGTCTTGATTCCCATCTAGTGATTGATTTATGTAAGAACTTTGCCTCTCACGTTGATTCTTTTAAAAAGAATAGAGACCAGCACCATGCACCTTTTAAAGAACCACCTATTGATATTTATGTTGCTGAGCCTATTTTGCCTGCAGTCATATATGAAAAGCCTCCTTTTCCCACGAGGATAAAGGAACACTCTCTTGTAACAGGCATAATAAATAAAAGTGAGAGAAGAGTTGATGAACCTGAGGACCAGATTAGGGTCGATCCTCGAGTTGCATTGATTAAAGACCTTGTTACTGATGATGTTTTGGATTCCAATATAACTTTTTGTGTTGTTTCCACTAACCTTGTCACAACCAAGAACAAAGGCCCAATTTCAGGTACTCCGGTGGTATCTGTTAAAATAGGAGATCACAATTATTATGGGCTATGCGATTTGGGATCGAGTGCAAGTGCTATCCCTTATTCACTCTATGAAGAAATCATCGGTGAGATTTCCCCTTGTGAACTTGAAGAAGTTGATTTTACTATTCATCTTGCAAATAGATCAACTATCTCTCCTATCGGAATTGTGAGGGACGTTGAAGTCCTATGTGGAAAGGTAAAATACCCTACCGACTTTCTGGTACTTGGTTCAGCCAGGGACAATTTTTGTCCCATCATTTTTGGTAGACCTTTTCTTAGAACTTGTGGAGCTATAATAGATTGCAAGAAAGGTAAAGTTTCTGTTGAATTCAATGGTGAGCCATATGAATTTAATTTTTCTAAGTTCTCTAAGCAGCCTCGTGGTACTGATTTACCTAGTGATGATAAAATTATTGAAAGTATTGCCTCTATTGCTATTCCCCCTGATGATCCTTTGCAGCAATACATGGAGGACCACGAGAATGATTTACATATGCAGGAAAGAAATGAATTAGATGAAATATTCTTGAGGCAGCCTGCTATCCTGAAGCACAACCATCTGGTTGAACCTCTGGGAATTTTATCGAAACCGAAAGAAGACCCGGTGTTTGATCTTAAACCTCTTCCCGATACGCTCAAGTATGCTTATTTAGATGAAAAGAAAGTATATCATGTTATTATCAATTCTAACCTTTCAGGATATGAAGAAGAGCGATTATTGGAAGTACTTCGTAAACACCGAGGCGCAATTGGCTACACCCTTGATGACCTTAAGGGGATTAGTCCATCTATCCGTCAACATACTATCAACCTTGAGCCTGATGCTAAGCCAGTTGTTGATCATCAACGACGGTTGAACCCGAAGATGATGGATGTCGTGAGAACTGAGATTCTCAAGCTTCTAGCCGCAGGTATTATCTACCCTATAGCTGACAGTAAGTGGGTAAGTCCGGTACATTGTGTTCCTAAGAAAGGAGGTACAACTGTGGTTCCTAATGATAAAAATGAACTAATACCTCAGAGAATTATTATTGGATATAGAATGTGTATTGATTACAGGAAGTTGAACAAGGCAACCAGGAAGGATCACTACCCGTTGCCGTTCATCGACCAAATGCTTGAAAGGTTATCTAAAAATACCCACTTTTGTTATCTCGATGGTTATTCTGGCTTCTCTCAAATTCATGTTAACACTGTCGATCAAGAGAAGACCACTTTTACTTGTCCTTTTGGTACTTATGCTTACAGACGTATGCCTTTTGGTTTATGTAATGCCCCTGCTACTTTTCAAAGGTGTATGTCTGCTATCTTTCATGGTTTCTGCGGGGATATTATGGAAGTCTTCATGGACGATTTCTCCGTCTATGGAACTTCATTTGACCATTGTCTTCACAACCTTAATAAAGTTTTGCAGAGATGCGAGGAGACAAATTTGGTACTCAACTGAGAGAAGTGCCACTTTATGGTTAATGAAGGAATTGTTCTTGGTCACAAGATTTCCGAAAGGGGAATTGAAGTGGACAAAGCCAAGATCGAAGCTATTGAGAGGATGCCTTATCCAAAGGACATCAAAGGTATTCGCAGTTTTCTCGGTCATGCAGGTTTTTATAGAAGATTTATTAAAGACTTTTCTAAAACCTCGAGACCCCTCACTAATCTTCTCCAGAAGGATGTTCCTTTTGTGTTTGATGAAAATTGTAAGGAAGCTTTTGAAATCCTTAAGAAAGCTTTAATAACTACTCCTATAGTACAACCACCTGACTGGAATTTACCTTTTGAAATTATGTGTGATGCAAGTGATTTTGCTGTTGGAGCTGTTTTAGGACAAAGGGTTGATAAGGAATTGAATGTTATACATTATGCTAGTAAGACCCTTGATAGTGCTCAAAGAAATTATGCTACTACTGAGAAGGAATTCTTAGCTGTAGTTTTTGCTTGTGATAAGTTTAGGCAGTACATTGTTGATTCCAAAGTTATTATTCATACTGATCATGCTGCCATTAAATATCTTATGACAAAGAAGGATGCCAAGCCAAGGCTTATCAGATGGGTACTCCTTCTCCAAGAATTTGATTTGCAGATTGTTGATAGGAAAGGAGAAGACAATCCGATAGCGGACAATCTTTCAAGAATGGAAGATATACCGCATGACCCCATCCCAGTTAACGATAGTTTTCCAGACGAGCAACTTGCCGTTGTAAAAGTACAACCTCTCTCCGATCCTTGGTATGCAGATTATGCTAATTTTATTGTTGCAAAGTATTTGCCTCCAGGTCTAACGTTTCAGCAAAGGAAGAAGTTCTTTCATGATTTGAGGCACTACTTTTGGGATGACCCACATCGTTTCAAAGAAGGTCCCGACGGGATCGTGAGAAGATGCATTCCGGAACATGAGCAGAAGGACGTTCTCCGACGGTGTCATGATAGTCCTTATGGAGGACATCATGCCGGTGAAAGGACTGCACATAAGGTTCTTCAATCAGGTTTTTATTGGCCTACTCTCTTTAAAGATGCTAGAAATTATGTTTTAGCCTGTGATAAATGTAAGAGAGTTGGTAACATTAGTAGAAGGAATGAGATGCCTATGAATTACTCACTAGTGATTGAACCTTTCGATTGTTGGGGTTTTGATTTTATGGGTCCTTTTCCTTCTTCGCACAAGTACACTCACATTTTAGTAGCTGTTGATTATGTGACCAAGTGGGTTGAAGCAATCCCCACTGAGAGTGCTGACCACAAAACATCCTTGAAAATGCTTAAGGATGTAATATTTCCTAGGTTTGGTGTACCAAGGTACCTCATGACCGATGGAGGATCACACTTCACGCACGGAGCCTTTAGAAAAGCTTTGGCTAAATACGATGTTAATCATAGAATTGCTTCACCTTATCATCCTCAAACTAGTGGGCAAGTTGAGCTCACCAATAGAGAGATTAAGTTGATCTTGCAGAAAACAGTAAATAGAAATAGGAAGGATTGGTCAAATAACTTGGGAGATGCTTTGTGGGCATATAGAACTGCTTACAAAAACCCCATGGGCATGTCTCCCTATAAGATGGTGTATGGCAAGGCTTGCCATTTGCCATTAGAGCTAGAGCACAAAGCTTTCTGGGCTGTTAGAGAGCTTAACGCTGACCCAAAACTAGCTGGTGAGAAGCGTCTCATGAACTTGACTTCTCTAGATGAATGGAGGAGTGAAGCTTACGAGAGCGCTAAAATGTTCAAAGAAAAGGTAAAAAGGTGGCATGATAGGAAGATTCTGAAACGTGAATTTAATGTTGGTGATAAAGTTTTGTTGTTTAGATCCCGTTTCAGGTTTTCTCCAGGTAAACTACTTTCCAGGTGGGAAGGACCATTTCATATTGAAGAAGTTTATCGGTCTGGTGCAATTAAGATTAATAATTTTGAAGGCACCAAACCTCAAGTTGTGAATGGGCAAAGACTTAAACATTACATAGCAGGAGACCCTGTCGATGTTGATGTGAATATAATATACACAACAACCCATGAAGAACATGTTGCAGCCCTGTTTCAGACGCCAGCAGAAGCAGAATAAAGAAAAGGTATGTAGTACGGTAAGAAAACACCGCAAAACATCATAAAAGTTCCGTATTACGAGTTTTTGCAAAATTAGTAAAATTCCGAGTCAAAGTGGAGCCGGAGACGACCACCAGGGAGTCCAGGCGCCCCCCTGGCGCGCCCCCCCTGGGCCGCGCCGGCAGGCCGCCTGGACACCCTGGTGCCCGTCTCCGACCCCGCTTTGGTCCGTTACCTTCCTTTCTGTGCATAAATTTTTCCTATATATTTGCCCGGATTGTTCCGGCAACGTATCTTGCAATTTCGCGTGTTTTCTCTTCGATCTGTTTCTGCCAGGAAATCTTTCAGCTAAATTTAGGTGCCATGGCTTCTCCAAGTTTCTCCAAGGACACGTTCGTCGTCAACGTCATCAACCCTTACCTCGCCGAGGTGAAGAAGCACCCTCAGGTTGTTCAGATGAAGGAAGGCGTCCTTCACCAAGAAGATCTGAAGGGACCTATCAAGGAGGGGAGCGTCCAGGCCAGGCTGGAAGAAGTGGAGCAAGAAGTCTTCAAGTACAAGAAGATGACCGAGCGTGGTGTCGAAGCTAACTTTGACATCACCAACGAGCTGAAGAACTACTTTCTGAAGGAGATGAAGGAGATATGGGAAAGAATCGCCGCGTCTGAAGACAGAATTATAGAGCTACAAGGGCAAATTGATGATTTATATAACCAAAACTGTGAGTATGAACTAAGATTTATGCGCATGAGTTTGGGTGCTGAATGCAGGATTCAGGAGATGAGCCTCTCACAAGAGACTTTAGCAAGATATCCATGGAAGCGTTTCGCCAAGGACTACGTGATTAACGCCAACAAGCATGGGTGAAATCTCCATGGGTAATGGCATTCCCTTGGCTTGTTCCAAGCTTGGGGGAGTGCCCGGTATCTTTGTCTTTTACCTTTTGTCTTTTAGAAGTCAAGCAGAGTCATATCATGTCTAGGGAGGTTATTATATGAGATAGGTGTGTGCATTGAGGTCTACCGCCCCCTTGGTGAAGAATTGTATCCTTGTGTGTGGAGTCGTCTATGATGGAATATTAATGAGAAGTTTATCCATTCCTTTTTGCTGCACTCGGTATTCTCTTCACGCAATCGACCTTATATGATGATTCTTATGGGGAGTATTGACCTTATGTCAGGTATGGCTATGAAACTTTATTTATCTTGGCAAATATAGCTTTGGTCATAACAACAAGCATGATTTTCTTAAAGTATCAACATAGCCAAAACCTTTATGTCATTATGCTTGAAGTGTTATGTTGACAAGGAAGACAACTTGATGTGTTATGCTTATTTCAATGTTCATGCTTTATAATGCTTTGCATCTTAGTCATCATCAATTGTCTGCTCTTTCAAAACCTTTGCTAGCCTAACTCTGTACTAAGCGGAATTCTGCTTGTGCATCCATACCCTTAAGCCAATACCTTCCATATGAGTCCACCATACCTACCTACTCGTGGTACTCCACTACCACCTCCTAAAGTATATAATTTATGTGTTATCCTTAAATGTTCAAAATCTTTTATTTTGTGCCTCTGCTTTAGCTCATGAGGAAGTAGTAGCTAATTCATGACCTTTTTGAGTTGGACAAGCTTCACCCCGGGATTGCATGTATAATGTGCAAACCCATAATACGAAAAGGAACTGGCATTGAGTGCGCCTGGCTTAAAAATAATATAACAAACAAACCCTCCTTCACGCTTTGTTCATGAGAAATCAGAAAACTTTGGCAGTGATAAACAAAGGAGAATAAGAGGATGATATCGTCCACATACGGGAGCCGTTCCTCGAAACTTGTCCAGTTCAAGAAGTAATTGAGTTATCTATTAGCATTCGTTGACGAATCATGCACCTCTCAAAAACTTGTTTTCATTCTGTTTGATTTGAGGATAGCACATGAGTTTTCCCTACTACCCTAGAGCAGGGCCTATCTTTTACTTTTAAGTTGAGTCCGTTATTTCTACTTCCCTCTATTTCTCAAAGAGAGCAGACGTTTGATGTTGATAAGGATTCATTCATATAAAGCTGCATTAAGATTTGTCATATCATATCCTTGTTGACATTATCATTTGATAAGTAAGTTGTTTGTCATGCCCAGCTAAGGCAAATATCTTCCTTTGTGTTAACACTTTCACTTCTTGCTTATTAACATGTTATTTCAAAAAGCTTCAATTAATCCCATCAAAATATAAGAGCAAAAGTTAAAATTATTTGTTGTTCTTTGACCAAAGGACATGTTTGCCATGATATAATGAGTTTCCTTGGTCCTACTTTCGAATATAAGTGTTAACACTTTTTCATAAGAGCCTTATGAGTTGAAGATTGCTGCTGAGGATATTTGAGTTGGTGAAGAGACTATGATGCTTATTGTACGATTCTATTTATCAACACTTCACTCTCTAAACTTGTGGACGGGTTTACCGAGTTCATATTCGCTTGGGGACAAGCGAGGTCTAAGCTTGGGGGTGTTGATACGTCCAAAATGCATCACTATTTTGTATCATAATTCATCTTTATTCATTGATATATTTCACGTTATGATGATGTTCTTATGTTGTTTTGGTCTATTTTACACAGTTTGCAACTTTCCGGTGCCGGAACAGCAGACGCAGGATTCAGCAGGAAAAAGTGGATACTGAGTTGCTGAAGAAGAACACCTCCAAATTACCTGAAAATTGACGGGAGGTATTTTTCAGACGAATAACGAAGACACGCAAAAGGGGAGTCAGAGGGGGGCCACAGGGTGCCCAAGCGGCCTGGGGGCGCGCCCCCCCTGGCCGCGCCGGGGGGGCGCCTGGAGCCCCTGGCCCACCTCTGGTCACCCCCTTTTGCATATATGTTCTCCGTCCCCCAAAAACCCTAGGCACGGGACTTTTTACGGAGTTCCGCCGCCGCTTTGAGGCGGAAACCTACAGAGAAGAAAAGGGCATCTCCGGCGGGCAGATTCCGCCGGGGAGATCACCTCTCGGAAGGGGAGATCGTCGCCATCGTCATCACCATCATCACGGGCATCATCGAGATCATCATCAACATCATCCCCAACACCAGCACCATCTCCATCTTCATCCAAATCTCATCTTTCCATCGCAACTCGTGTTGTAAGTTGTACTACCTATCCTCTCTACTCCATCGGTGTTGATTACTACTTTGTGGTGAATGCTATTGAGTTTTGTTGGAGAAATATTATTATGTCCAGATTGTTTATCACATATTTATCCCCACTGATCACGATCTCTTTTATGTCTTGTGAGTAGTTACTTTAGTTCTTGAGGACATGGGGAAAGTCTTGTTGTTAGTAGTCATATGCTGTTGAAGTAATATGTGTTGTTTGATACTTAAGTTGTGTTGTCATTCTACTAGTGGTGTTGTGTGAGTCGAACACCCAACACTTCGCCTTATTAAGGACCTAGGAGAATACATTGTGTATAAAGAATGCTTATGGTGGGTTGCCGGAGTGACAGAAACCTGAACCCCAGTTCGCACGCTTTTGCATAAGGGAATAATGGATCCTCGGTCGTATTGCTATGGTTAGGCTTTTGCCTTAAATTCTATCTTGTATTTGCGGATTCTTGCAAGGTGTTTAATCATAAGAGTGCATTCATCTTAGTCTAGAGAGTGCACTAGCATAGATCCACCCACCAACACTTATCAACACATAACATAGTATCGATACGGAATATGGCGAAAGCACATGACTACCTCTCCCGTGTGTCCTCAAGAACGCTTTAGTCCTTATAAGTTCAGTTGCTAGGCCTCTCCTTTGCTAAGAAAGGATTGGGCCACTTGTTACTCTTAGTATCTTTTGCATTACTTGCCTTTACATTCCTGTTGCTTATATCGAGAAAACCCCAAAAAGTTATCTTTCAGTGCTTGCAGTAATTTCTTGCTCAGAATCGCTTATCAATACCTTCTGCTCCTCGTTGGGTTCGACACTCTTACTTATCAAAAACGCTGCAACAGATCCCTTACGGTTGAGGGTCATCACAGTGCGCCCTCGTGGCTCCTGAACTTGCCCGCGGGATCAATCTCCTCCAGGGGAGAGATGCGCGAACGGTTCATCGCCAATTTCCAGGGCACCCGCGACCGCCCCCCGGTCATAGGTGACCTGCGACGCATCAAGCAACAACGAGGATAAACTCTGCAGAAGTTCATCTAGCGCTTCAACAACGTCCGCGTCAAGATCCCCAAGGTCACGGACGAGGCCATCATCTCGGCATTCTCTGATGGCGTCCGTGATGTGAAGATAAAGGAGGTGTTGGGGAACGTAGCAGAAATCAAAAAAAATTCTACCCTTCACCAAGATCAATCTATGGAGTCATCTAACAACGAGGGAGAGGGGAGTGCATCTACATACCCTTGTAGATCGTGAGCGGAAGCATTCAAGAGAACGTGGATGATGGAGTCGTACTCGTCGTGATACAAATCACCGATGATCCTAGCGCCGAACGGACGGCACCTCCGCGTTCAACACACGTACGGTGCAGTGACGTCTCCTCCTTCTTGATCCAGCAAGGGGGGAGGAGAGGCTGATGGAGATTCAACAGCACGACAGCGTGGTGGTGGATGAAGCGGTGTTCCAGCAGGGCTTCGCCAAGCAGCGCTGGAGGAGGGAGAGGTGTCACGGGAGGGAGAGGGAGGCGCCAGGGCATTGGGTGCGGCTGCCCTCCCTCCCCCACTATATATAGGGGGCCTAGGGGGTGCGCCGGCCCTAGAGATGGGATCTCTAGGGGGGGCGGCGGCCTAGGGGGGGGGGCTTGCCCCCCAAGTCACGTGGGGCGCCCCCACCCTAGGGTTCCCAACCCTAGGCGCAGGGGGAAGGCCCAAGGGGGGCGAACCATCCCACTATGGGCTGGTTCCCTTCCCCTTTCAGCCCATGGGGCCCTCCGGGATAGGTGGCCCCACCCGATGGACCCCCGGGACCCTTCCGGTGTTCCCGGTACAATACCGGTGACCCCCGAAACTCTCTCGGTGGCCGAAACTGGACTTCCTATATATAATTCTTTACCTCCAGACCATTTTGGAACTCCTCGTGACGTCCGGGATCTCATCCGGGACTACGAACAACATTCGGGTTACCGCATGCATATATCTCTACAACCCTAGCGTCACCGAACCTTAAGTGTGTAGACCCTACGGGTTCGGGAGACACGTAGACATGACCGAGACGGCTCTCCGGTCAATAAACAACAGCGGGAACTGGATACCCATGTTGGTTCCTACATGCTCCTCTATGATCTCATCAGATGAACCACGATGTCAAGGATTCAATCAATCCCGTATACAATTCCCTTTGTCCATCGGTATAGTACTTGCCCGAGATTCGATCGTCGGTATACCGATACCTTGTTCAATCTCGTCATGGCAAGTCTCTTTACTCGTTCCGTAATGCATCATCCCGTGACCAACACCTTAGTCACATTGAGCTCATTATGATGATGTCTTAGCGAGTGGGCCCAGAGATACCTCTCCATCATACGGAGTGACAAATCCCAGTCTCGGTTCGTGCCAACCCAACAGATACTTTCGGAGATACCCGGTGTGTACCTTTATAGCCACCCAGTTACGTTGTGACGTTTGGCACACCCAAAGTATCCCTACGGTATCCGGGAGTTACACAACCTCATGGTCTGAGGAAAAGATACTTGACATTGGAAAAGCTTTAGCATTACGAACTACACGATCTTGTGCTAGGCTTAGATTGGGTCTTGTCCATCACAGCATTCTCCTAATGATGTGATACCGTTATCAATGACATCCAATGTCCATGGTCAGGAAATCGTAACCATCTGTTGATCAACGAGCTAGTAACTAGAGGTTTACTAGGGACACGTTGTGGTCTATATATATTCACACATGTATCATTGTTTCCGGATAATACAATTCAAGCATGAATAACAGACAATTATCATGAACAAGGAAATATAATAATAACCATTTTATTATTGCCTCTAGGGCATATTTCCAACAGTCTCCCACTTGCACTAGAGTCAATAATCTAGTTACATTATGATGAATCGAACACCCATAGAGTTCTGGTGTTGATCATGTTTTGCTCGTGGAAGAGGCTTAGTCAACGGATCTGCGACAGTCAGATCCGTATGCACTTTACAAATATCTATGTCTCCATCTTGAATATAATTCTGGATGGAGTTGAAACGGCGCTTGATGTGCTTGGTCTTCTTGTGAAACCTGGGCTCCTTGGCAATGGCAATAGCTCCAGTGTTGTCACAGAAGAGTCATCGGGCCCGACGTGCTTGGAATAACTCCTAGGTCGGTGATGAAATCCTTCATCTAGACTCCTTCCTGTGCTGCTTCGCAATCAGCTATGTACTCCGCTTCACATCTAGAATGCGCCACGACGCTTTGCTTGCAACTGCACCAGCTGACCGCCCCACCATTCAAAATATACACGTATCTGGTTTGTGACTTGGAGTCATCCAGATCTGTGTCGAAGCTAGCATCGACGTAACCCTTTACGATGAGCTCTTCGTCACCTCCATAAACGAGAAACATATCCTTAGTCCTTTTCAGGTACTTTAGGATATTCTTGACCGCTGTCCAGTGTTCCATACCGGGATCACTTTGGTACCTCCCCACCAAACTTATGGCAAGGTTCACATCAGCTCTGGTACACAGCATGGCATACATAATAGAACCTATGGCTGAGGCATAGGGGATGACACTCATCTTTTCTCTATCTTCTGCCGTGGTCGGGGATTGAGCCGTGCTCAATCTCATACCTTGCAATACAGGCAAGAACCCTTTCTTGGACTGATCCATATTGAACTTCTTCAATATCTTATCAAGGTATGTGCTTTGTGAAAGACCAATGAGGCGTCTCGATCTATCTCTATAGATTTTGATGCCTAATATGTAAGCAGCTTCTCCAAGGTCCTTCATTGAAAAACTCTTACTCAAGTAGGCCTTTATGCTTTCCAAGAATTCTATATCATTTCCCATCAGCAATATATCATCCACATATAATATGAGAAATGCTACAGAGCTCCCACTCACTTTCTTGTAAATACAGGCTTCTCCCCAAGTCTGTATAAACCCAAATGCTTTGATCACATCGCTAAAGCGAATGTTCCAACTCTGAGATGCTTGCACCAGCCCATAGATTGAGCCTTGGAGCTTGCATACCTTGTTAGCATTCTCAGGATCGATAAAACCTTCCGGCTGCATCATATACAGTTCTTCCTTGAGGAAGCCATTAAGGAATGCCATTTTGACGTCCATTTGCGATATCTCATAATCATAGTATGCGGAAATTGCTAACATGATTCAGACGGACTTCGGCATCGCTACGGGAGAAAAAGTCTCATCGTAGTCAATCCCTTGAACTTGTGGATAACCTTTAGCGACAAGTCGAGCCTTATAAATGGTCACATTACCATCTGTAGTGGAATTAGCACGGCAGATGTCCAGTTTAACGGACTTAGTTGAGGAACCATCGCACGGGTTAGCTTGAAGGGGTTAAAAGCCCACAAAAGACACAGAGGGTTTATACTAGTTCGGCCCCTTCAATGAAGGTAAAAGCCTACGTCTAGTTTGGTTTGGTATTGCTTGGGCGTCGATGAACAGGGAGCAGATTGCTTGCCTGTCTCTCGACGGATTGTTGCTTGCCTTGAACCGTCGCCGGGTCGTCCCTTTATATAGAGGCGACGCCCGGTCCGGTTTACAGAGTCCCGAGGCCGGCTCATATTTGTGTCCGCCTCGGTCTCTGCTCTTTCTTCCTTGTCTCTCAAGTTTACATGACAGGACGGTTTTCAAACCGTAAACTTTACATATGGGCCCTAAACCTTCATGGGCCGTAACTTCTACTGAGCTTACAACTATTCAACTATATTATCATAATCCGGTTTACACCTGCTAGTAATATCCCTGACATTAGGCCCCAGAATGATTTGAACTTGTTCATGTCAGTCTTCTAAATCTTGCATAACCTTCTTTCTTGTATCTTCTTGGTTTTCGTAAACCGGCAATGACGTCATCCCTGGAAATCATTTGATCGATCATGACATCACTTCCGCATTTATCGCGCACAACTGTTTATTATCTTTGTTTAAAGGCCATCCCGAAAATCGAGGCGATAGGAGAATCTTTATCCAATCTCTGACTTCCTCAAATCCCGCGCTTGCCGTTTCGTCTCTCAACCCTTTATAAGTACGGCCGCGCCCTTACTTTTCTTCCTTCCGCTCATCTTCCTCCTCCGTCGCCCGAAGCTTTCTCCGCTGTTCTCGAGCTCGTCGCCGCCGTCGACCAGGCCGCTGCGTCAACCTGAACCGCGTCCAGACTACTCCACCGCCGTCTCTTCCATTCTCAGGTATTCTTTTTCCCTCGCTGCAGATCTATAACTTAGGGTTTCTCCATTGTTTCTGCTATGAGACCTCGAAGCTCTGACTGTTCATCCTTTAGGCTGTTTCTACGGTAGACTCAACCTTAGAATATCTTCGAAACTTGCTCCTGCTCCGTAGCTTTATACTTAGATCTATATTTCTCAGTTCGCCCTTAGATTCATTTGCTCTGTAGAAAGACCTCCGCAGTTTCTCTGTAATAGATCCGCGTAAATTTCATCTTTTTCTTTACCGCTCAGATCTATTTTACCTCAGCCTCTTGCAGAAACCTGTTTCTTTGCCTTTGATAAATTTACAATTTACTTGCCGGTTTAATCGGCCATATATTGATCCTGCAACGCATCAACCATAGAACCGGCGGTTTAGTTTCTTCTTTTTTGTTATCATAAACCGATAGCAGTTTGACTCCATCTGCTCCCGGGTTATTAATGCCATTAGTCCCTTGTCTAAACCGTCGATATAATTTTGATAATACGGTCCGGTTTACGTTTCGGTACTTGAATAATCCGGATTTTATACTTCACTTTTTCAGCACTTTCCTTTTGCTCACATGTCTGCCAAGTAGTTTGTCTCCTGCAACTGGGTCCCTTCCATCATTACGGAAGAGGACTTAGCTAATGCCGCTGCAATTGGCACTCTGGGTCCCCAGGCAGTTCTGAAATGGCGGGCCCCTAGAAATGAATGCCCCCTACTCCCAAGGAAGGGGAAGTTATTGTTTTCTTTGATCTTATAGCCCGGGGCTTTAGTCCTCCCGGTTCAAAGTTCTTCCGGGACGTGCTCGCCACTTTTTAGCTTCATCCTCAGGATATAGGTCCAAATTCCGTATCAAACATTTGCAACTTCCAAGTTTTTTCCGAGGTGTACCTTCAAGAGGAGCCATCAGTTGACTTGTTCCGGGATTTCTTCCACTTAAATCGGCGGACAGAGTTTACTGCCGGACCTCATCAAGAACTGGGTGGGGTTAGTATTCAAAAGATAAGAGATGCGGTCTTTCCTCACGCTGTTCTCCATACACACCCTAAGGATTGGAACCAATCTTGGTTCTATTGCCAAGATACTTCGCCTGAAGGTGAGAACCCACTGCCGGGTTATCGCGAACATCGTCTTCCTGAAGATCATCCACTGCCGCAGCGTCTGAGCTCCTCTGAACGGCCCCGGTTCGCCCCTCAGCTTGCCAAACTCAAAGCCTTTATGGCCAACGGATTGATTGGGGTTGACTTCGTACGTTGTTGGCTCGCTTGGAGTATCCTTCCTCTTAGCCGACGCTCCAGTTTGATGTGTCAATATTCCGGTAAACCGGATGATCCTCAATGTTTTACCAACATAGTGCTTCCTGAGAAGGAAGTTATTGAATCTGCTAAGAAGATGCTCAATATTTCTTTGGAGGAATGTAGCTAAACCGGATTGGCTCCATACTATAAGAAGAACAGACTGCCAGCAGTAAGCCTTAATCTCTTCTGTTTGCTTCTAATCCGTCTATTTAAATTGTCTTCCACTTATCTTTCATCTTCTATACAGGCTGACGATCCTTTTTGGAAAAGGAAACCTCAGGATAAGTCAGGCAAACAGCCACGCCGGAAAACCTGCGCTGTTAATAAGAAAAAGGCAGCTGCTGGCTCCGGTTCACATGTTGAAGAGGATGATCCGGATTCCGAGGTATGAGTTAATCCGGATATGATTTGTTCTCTTTTATCCCGATTTATGTTAACAGCATCTTTTCACAGGATTTGGCTGAAGCTGATAAAGCGGCCGAAACTGAGGTAATCACTCTTTCTTCAGATTCTGAACCGTCGGTGCCCAAGATTCGTAAGGCATCTCGGAAGTACCCTTTTTCTCATCCTTATGCTCAACTGGACCCCCATTTTCGTTTGAAGAAGCAGCAACACGAAGCCCGCCGGACTACACGCCATAGTGGCCATGTAGTCGAGTCTTCCGGAATATCTCTCACTCCGGCCCGGAGGCGCCGCTCTGAGGTTTTACTTTCTCCAACTCTTCTTCATCCCAAGGCCGGACTTATACGCAAACCACTTAAACTGTATGATCCTAATTATCAGGAGACACCTTTATCATCTTCCGGCGAATCAACCGCCACACAGGTCCCAACTCTGAAGACTGTCCCTGGGTAAATCCTTTATCCCATCTGGTTTACCTTTGTATTTGCTTTTGTGACTCTGATTTCTTTTCTAATTCCTTTCAGCAAGCCTAAGCCTGGCAAAAAGGCAAAGGCCAGTAAAATGGCTGCTGAAACTGCTACTGCTGATCCGGCGGCTGATCCGGACGAGGTCATCCCTTCGGAAAATGAACCTACAATTCAGCTTGACGATCCTGCTCCCATGGATCATGATTACACTGCTGCTCCTGAAGGTGCAAATACTGAAGATGTTCTTGAACCGACAAATCCTGTCCGGGCTAGCCCTCCTCGGAATAGCCCGGCTCCTGCTAGTCCGGTTCATACTGCTGCCCCTTCACAGCCAAATACTGCTTCTCCGGACGTTCAAATAACCGGGACAGGTTTTACCGCTCCTGCTGACCCTATCGTCTTAGCTAAGCATACTGCTAAAACAGAGAAGCTCCAGCAGGAGAAGGGCAAGTGGAACACAGACTTGTCCAATTATGCCGAGCTGAGTGCCCAAGAGCTTTATTCCGGATATTTGAACCGGCTTCATACCAGTCGGGACTATGAAGCGGGCTTGGTCAATATGATGAAAGACAAATACGAGGTATCTTACTTATTTTTTACTTTTGCCTTCTTTGTATTTCTGTCTATAGCATGGTAGCCCCCAAGTTCCGGTTTAGCTTTGTTGGAAGGTGAACCGGAACTTCCACATGTGAGCAAATAATCTTACATTAGCCCCCAAGTGCCAGGGGCATAACTCGTTTTATGTGCCTGGGACTTGTCTGAATCATTCTTTCGATGCTTCAACTGCCCATTAGCCCCCAAGTGTCAAGTAGATAACTTGCTTTATGTGCTTGAGACTTTGTCTTTAATTTTCACCCTTTGATACTTCAACTGCCCATTAGCCCCCAAGTGTCAAGTGGATAACTTGCTTGTGTGCTTAAGACTTGTCTGAATCATCAATTATTTCACTTGATTTTCTTGCAGGCTGACTTGACCCGGAGGGCTAAAGAAATAACTGAACTCCGGAACAGACTTCCTGAGACTGAAACTTCTGCTGCCAAGGCCAAAAAAGACCTTGCGTTGAGCTTAACCACTTCTGAGCAATTGAAGAAATATTTTGAAGCGGAACGGACCACTTGGGAAGTGCAGAGGAATGCTCTGGAAAAAAGAGCAAAGGATGCTGAAGAGGCCCTCAACCCGGTGACTCAAGAATTGACCAGTTTAAAGCAGCAGATAGAGCTTATGACCTCTGCCGTCTTTGGTAAATACTTAACTTGCACGTGCTTTCATCTCTGCAATCTTTATTCCGCTCCGGTTTAATTGTGATAATCATATGCAGGGCGCCGCGTCACCCATCTTGGGGATGATCTGCGGAAGAAACTCAAGGCCTCTTATACTCTTGTTGAGCAGATGTATTCCGGCGCTCAAAGGATTATAAGTGCGATGTCTTTTAATAAACCGGCCCCCACCACTATCCAAGGCACTTTGGAGAAGCTTTCTATCTTGCCTGTACGCTTGGAAGAGGTGAAGAGATTTGCTGCCCGGGCCGGTTCTCATGTAGCGCTAACCAGAGCCAAGGCATGGGTTCCAGACTTTGATCCGGAAGAAGCCATGAACGGGTATCCCAGCACCAAGGAAGACGGATTGGCCTTCTCTGGAAAAGATCTTCATGCTTTGACTAAGGAGATGCGTCCGCTTGCCAGCAAGCTTGCCGATGAATCGGATCTGTCCAGGTATCATCCGGCATACGACTTAAAGAATGAGCGGGTGGATCGGCCGGTTTATGATACCGTAAATCTAATCCCACCAGTACGCCCCCATACTTTCGCCCCAGATGTTGATCCGTCAGATCTCATTACTGAAGAGATGTACTTCGGTGCCTTATCCAAGATCGATTGGCGCTCTCCTGATTTTCAGCCGCTTCAAGAGGATGAAGAAGCTCCGGAACAAGTTGATCCTCAGCCTTCGCAGCAGGAAGAAGCATAAGCCACTCAGTTTATCTTTTAGCTGCTGTATTACTTTGTCGAGAAATACTTTAATCCGTTCAGGCTTGCTATGCCTTGTAATAGGATAGCTTGAAATATTGCCCGTCTTGATCTAGATGTCAGATGTTTGATTGGGCCTTTTACAAATCTTAATTGCTTGTCTGCTAAGGTTGATCTTTATATTATCTGTATCTGCATAGATAACACTTAAAAGATGTCCTAGAGGTTTACCGCCGGACCAATTAAAGCGCTCTCATAAAATATATCAAACAAGTGTCTGTTTTATACCAGAAATAACTTCATACCTGTGATTAAGTCTGCTTGATATTCTTAATCCGGCGAACATTGTTGTTTCTGAGGAAGCTCTTGGCTCCGTTGGGGTGTACCCAATTATTCCGGGTTTATAAGAACTACCGGTTTAAATGATGCTGGAGCTCTGTGTCCAGACTTTTGAAGATATGTGGTCAACTTTGAAGTTGGCCCACTCCGGATCAAAAAACCATGAAAACACAAGAAAAAATCACAAACACCAAAAGCACAGGTTTGCAAATAAGACCATGTAGTCGAGGCTTTTTACGAGCTGCCAGGCTCCCTACGTGCCAATCAGAGGGTGCGACCCAAAAAGCTATAACTAACAGTACTCCTAGGGACAAGAACTTTGCCATCAAAGGATGTACTCTTTTGCCATCAAAGGACGTGCTCCAAGGGACAGGAATATTACATCTGCCATCAAAGGATGGATTCCTAGGGACAAGAATTTTTCTTTTGCCATCAAAGGACGTGCTCCAAGGGACAGGAATATTACATCTGCCATCAAAGGATGGATTCCTAGGGACAAGAATTTTTCTTTTGCCATCAAAGGACGTGCTCCAAGGGACAGGAATATTACATCTGCCATCAAAGGATGGATTCCTAGGGACAAGAACTTTTCTTTTGGCATCAAAGGGATTTGGCCCACCAAGGGACAGGAATGTTACATCTGCCATCAAAGGTGGATCCCTAAGGACAAGAACATTGTGTTGACCGGACCAGAGAAGACTTTATCGAGGATTCATATGTGATCCGTAGCTCGCTAGTTTGGCCCCTTCTGCATAAAATAATTTGCTCAAAATATCTGAAATAATTTCACAGGACGTATACGTAGAAGAAAAAAGGCTGAGCCCCCGATTTACCGAGGGTGACGGTTTATTCATTAATCATGATATATACATAGGATACAGCAGAGCTCATGGCTCAGGTGTAGTATGGCCGCAGGAGAGCGATGTTCCACGGCCTCTTTGTCTCTTCTTCTGATGTCCGTGAGTCCTTGTGCTCTCGAACGTCCACCAGGTAATATGAACCGTTGTGTAGATTCTTGCTGACCACAAAGGGCCCTTCCCAAGGTGGGGATAGCTTGTGCATATCTGTTTGGTCTTGGATGAGCCAAAGTACCAAATCTCCCTCCTGGAACGTCCTGGTTTTGACCCGGCGGCTGTGATATCTGCGTAAGTCCTGCTGATAAATCGCGGATCGTGCTGCTGCTATGTCACGCTCTTCATCTAGTCGGTCCAAACTGTCCTGTCTTGCCTGCTCATTGGCTGCTTCAACATAAGCCGTCACCCGTGGTGAATCATGGCGGATATCGCTTGGAAGAACCGCTTCAGCACCGTACACCATGAAGAAAGGTGTATAACCTGTGGACCGGTTCGGCGTAGTATTGATGCTCCAGAGGACAGAGGGTAACTCCTCAACCCAGCACCCTGGTGTTCTTTGCAAAGGAGTCATAAGCCGGGGCTTGATACCTCGCAAAATCTCTTGATTGGCCCTTTCAGCTTGACCATTGGATTGAGGGTGAGCTACAGAAGACACATCTAGGCGAATATGCTCTCGTTGACAAAATTCTTCCATCTCTCCTTTAGATAAATTGGTGCCATTGTCTGTGATGATGCTGTGTGGAAAGCCAAACCGGAAAATTACCTTTTTGATGAATTTAACCGCTGTTGCCGCATCACACTTGCTCACAGGCTCTGCCTCAATCCACTTTGTAAACTTATCCACAACAACCAGCAGATGAGTTTTTTGATCTTGGGATCGTTTAAAAGGCCCAACCATATCAAGCCCCCAAGTCGCAAACGGCCAAGTAATTGGTATCATCCGCAACTCCTGTGCCGAAACAAGAGCACGTCGTGAAAATTTCTGGCACGCATCACACTTCTGGACTAGATCCTCCGCATCAGCATGGGCCGTTAGCCAATAAAACCCATGTCGAAAAGCTTTAGCCACCAAGGATTTTGAATCGGCATGATGACCGCAATCCCCTTCATGAATCTCTCGATGGATATCGCAACCTTCCTCGGATGATACAGACCGCTGAAATGCTCCAGAAACACTGCGGTGGTGAAGTTCTCCGTTTACAATTGTCATGGATTTTGATCGCCGGATTATCTATCTTGCTTCAATCTCATCATCTGGCAACTCCCCACGGCTTAGGTATACCAAGTAAGGGAGTGTCCAATCCGGAATAACATGAAGTGCCACAACTAGCTGTGCTTCCGGATCAGGAACGGCCAGGTCTTCCTCCGACGGTATCTGAACTGATGGACTGTGTAGCTCATCCAAAAAAGTATTCGGTGGCACCGGTTTACGGTGAGAACCTAGCAGGCTTAGAGCATCGGCCGCTTCATTTCTTCGCCGGTCTATGTGATCCACCTAATACCCTTTGAAATATCCTGCAACTGCTTCAAGTTCTCGTCTGTAAGCCGCCATAAGAGGGTCTTTAGAATCCCACTTGCCGGATACTTGCTGTGCCACTAAATCTGAATCGCCAAAACACTTGACCTGGCTCAAGCTCATCTCCTTAGCCATCCGCAGGCCATGAAGCAATGCCTCATATTCTGCTGCATTGTTAATACAAGGAAACATTAGGCGGAGGACATAACAAAACTTGTCTCTTCGCGGGGAAGTTAACACAACTCCTGCCCCCGAGCCCTCTAATTGTCTTGAACCGTCAAAGTGAATAGTCCAGTATGTATGATATGGCTTCTCCTCTGGTGCTTGCAATTCTGTCCAATCATTGATGAAATCTACCAATGCTTGGTACTTAATTGCGGTGCGTGGCACATATTTCAATCCGTGTGGGCTAAGCTCAATAGCCCACTTCGCCACCCTGCCAGTGGATTCCCTGTTCTGGATTATATCCCCCAACGGAGCTGAACTGACAACAGTTATTGGGTGGCCTTGGAAATAATGCTTCAATTTTCGGTTTGCCATGAACACGCCGTATACCAGCTTCTGCCAATGTGGGTACCTTTGTTTGGATTCAATGAGAACCTCACTGACATAATAAACCGGACGTTGAACCGGATACTCCTTTCCTGCTTCCTTGCGCTCAACCACGATTGCCGCGCTGACTGCCCGTGCATTAGCAGCCACGTATAACAACAACGGATCCTTATCAACGGGGGCAGCAAGGACCGGTGGCTCCGCCAGTTGCCGCTTCAAATCCTCAAACACAGCATTTGCCTCATCACTCCATATAAACCGGTATGTATTTTTCAGCATTTGATAAAGCGGAATTGCCTTCTCTCCCAGACGACTGATGAACCGGCTCAACGCTGTAATCCGGCCAGCGATACGCTAAACATCATTGATGCAAGCCGGTTTAGTCAAAGACGTGATTGCCTTGATCTTCTCCGGATTGGCTTCTATTCCTCTGTTTGACACCAAGAATCCAAGGAGCTTGCCCGCCGGAACACCGAAAGCACACTTCTCCGGATTAAGCATCATTTTATAGGCCCGAAGGTTGTCAAAGGTCTCCTTGAGGTCCTCTATCAGTGTCTCCTCCTTCCTTGACTTCACCACGATATCATCCACATAGGCATGAATATTTCTCCCTATCTGCCCCTTAAGACAATTCTGTACACAACGTTGGTAGGTGGCTTGGGCACTCTTGAGCCCAAAAGGCATAGACACATAGCAAAAAGCACCGAAAGGAGTTATGAAGGCTGTCTTCTCCTGATCTTTAACTGCCATCTTGATCTGATGATATCCTGAATACGCATCAAAAAAACTTAGCCGCTCACATCCTGCCGTAGCATCAATGATCTGATCAATACGGGGAAGAGCAGAAGGATCGGTTGGACAAGCTTTGTTTAGGTCTGTGTAATCCACACACATTCTCCACTTTCCCTTTTTCTTTAACACCAGCACCGGATTAGCCAACCACTCTGGGTGGAACACTTCAACTATGAACCCTGCAGCCAACAGCCTGGCCACTTCTTCACCTATAGCCTTGCGCCTTTCTTCGTTGAAGCGGCGCAGATATTGCTTGACCGGTTTAAACTTCGGATCAATGTTAAGACCGTGCTCAGCGAGTTCCCTCGGTATACCTGGCATGTCAGAAGGTTTCCATGCAAAGATATCCCGATTCTCACGGATGAACTCGATGAGCGTGCTTTCCTATTTAGGATCAAGGTTAGCGCTGATAGTGAACTGCTTGGATGAATCTCCTGGCACAAAGTCAACTTGCTTGGTTTCCTCTGCAGATTTGAACTTCAATGCCGGATCATGCTCTGTAGTTGGCTTCTTTAACGGGGACATATCTGCCGGATCAACATTGTCTTTGTAAAACTTCAACTCCTCCGTAGCACATACTGCCTCCGCATAAGCAGCGTCTCCTTCTTCGCACTCTAATGCAATTTTGCGACTTCCATGAACCGTGATGGTTCCCTTGTGACCCGGCATCTTGAGCTACAGATAAACATAGCACGGCCTAGCCATAAACTTGGCGTAAACCGGCCGTCCAAACAGGGCATGATATGGGCTCCAGATCTTTACCACCTCAAAGGTTATCGTCTCTGACCTGGAATCCTGCTCATCTCCAAAGGTAACTTCTAGGTGAATTTTCCCAACCGGGTAAGCTGATTTACCTGGCACTACTCCATGAAACACCGTGTTTGACTGTCTTAGCTTCTTATCCGTTAGCCCCATGCGACGGAAGGTCTCATAATACAAGATATTGATGCTGCTGCCGCCGTCCATGAGAACCTTGGTGAATTTGTAGCCACCCACCTGTGGTGTTACCACTAAGGCCAATTGGCCCGGATTATCAACTCGCGGCGGGTGATCCTCTCTGCTCCACACAATAGGTTGCTCCGACCAGCGCAGGAATCGTGGTGTTGCCAGTTCAACCGCGTGGACCGCCCGCTTTAAGACTTTTTGATCCCGTTTGCACAAACTCGTAGTGAACACATGATACTGTCCACTACTCAGCTCCTTTGGATTACTCTGATATCCGGATTGCTGCTGCTGTTGATGCTGCTGATTGCCTTGATTGTTGTTATTACCCTGGCCTTGCTGTTGGTTGTTTTGGCTATTGTAACCGCCCTGACCATACTGATGGTTGCCTTGGTTATTGTAACCGCCCTGACCATACTGATGATTGCCTTGGTTATTGTAGCCATTGTTGTTGCCATGATATCCTAATCCGGAGCCATTACCCTGATGACCCAAACCATGAAACCCGGGGCCTGAACCGCCGCCTGGTGGCCCGTTGTTAGATCTGGCCCGGTTCATGGCCTCCATCATGGCCCGACATTCTCCCCAGGTATGTTTTGTTGGATGTTCCTTTGTTCCATGTTTCGGGCAAGGCTCGTTCAATTGTCGCTCCCAATTAATGAACCCCCCACCGTTTTGTGAAGGAGGTTTACCCTTGTTGCGCTGAAAGCTCCCTCTTGGGTATTGGCCACGAAATCAGAGCCACCCTCTGCCTTTCGCTTACCTAAGAAGCATGTTCCGACCGGATTAGCCTGCGCCGGTTTACCGGGTTTATTTGCCTTTCCAGATTTATCTCCATCCGCTTCTGGATACTTAGTGTTGTCGGAGTCCCCATATTTTACCAAAGTGCTCATGAGAGTTCCCATGTCATTACAATCCCGTTTGAGCCGTCCCAGTTTCAACTTCAGAGACTCGAACCGGCAATTGTTTTCCAGCGTTACTATTGCCGTACTGGGACTGATACCGTTCGAAGAGTGCAAGATTTCTGACACTCGCCGCACCCATGCACTCGTAGGCTCCTGATCCCCTTTTATACATGCCGCTAGGTCCACCACTGACATCGGCTGCTTGGACGTGTCCTTGAAATTTTTGATAAATTGGTGGCGTAACTCACCCCATGATCCGATGGAATTAGGTGGTAAGCCCTTTAACCAGGTCCGGGATGTACCCTCAAGCATCATGGTAAAGTACTTCGCGCAAGCCGCTTCATCCATGTCCAGCATCTCCATAGTGAAAGCACATTTGCTCCCTGGGTGGTTTTGGTAATTAATGACAACATACTTTGTGGTTGGACTAATGCTTTTATCAAGTATGTTTCAGGAAATTCAATCACATTGGAATGGCAAGAGGACTGAAGAAGTGGACCCCTCAGATGCTAAGGCAAGCATTGGCAAAAGCTCAAGACTCTATTTTTGGTTTAGTGATCAAAGATCACATTGAGTCCATAGGAAAAGCCAATACTATTAAAAGGGGATGAGGTTGTGTTGATGATCTGGTTGCTCAAGTGCTTAGTGATATATCTCCTTCAACTATCAGCACCTTTCACTACTATACACACTCATAAGTAATCTCGGACAAACCGATTCTTCCAACTCAGTCCCACCGAGATGAACCACTTCAGCCATATTCCAAACCCTAGAAAAATCGGTCATACCGAGTTTGAGATCGGTCTCACCGAAACTGAACTGCCAACCTTCTGTAACCATTTCACATCATTTCGGAATAACCGAGTTTGTATTATCGGTCTCACCGAAATGGGCAAGCTTCTGTTGGCTCAAATCGGTCTCACCGATATTGCACTTTCGGTCTCACCGATTCTGGCATGTTCCTGTCTTTTCTCATATCGGTCTAACCGAGTTTTCTTTCTCGGTCCCACCGAAAACTCCAACGTTCATATCAGTTACACTTTCGGTCTCACCGAGATGGTATTTTCGGTCCCACCGAAAACCCCAACGTTCACTATATTTGAACTTTCGGTCTGACCGAGTTTTCACTTCGGTCTCACCGAGATTGCTCAAATATGTGTGTAACGGTTGGATTTTGTGTGGAGGCTATATATACCCCTCCACCCCCTCTTCATTCGTGGAGAGAGCCATCAGAAAGTCTACCACTCCTACCATACACTTTCTGAGAAGAGAACCACTACCCTGGTGTTGAGATCAAGTCATTCCATTCCTACCATATGAAACTTGATTTCTAGCCTTCCCAAGTTGCTTTCCACTCAAACCTTTCGTCCACCACAACCATATCAGTGAGGAGAGTTGAGTGTTGGGGAGATTATCATTTGAAGCACAAGAGCAAGGAGTTCATCATCATCAACCACATCTATTACCTTTTGGAGGGTGGTGCCTCCTAGATTGGTTAGGTGTCGCTTGGGAGCCTCCGTCTTTGAGATGTGGAGTTGAACCAAGAAGTTTGTAAGGGCAAGGAGATCGCCTACTTCGTGAAGATCTACCCCGAGTAAGGCTAGTCCTCCGTGGGCGTAGGCCATGATGGAATAGACAAGGTTGCTTCTTCGTGGACCCTTCGTGGGTGGAGCCCTCCGTGGACTCGCGCAGCCGTTACCCTCCGTGGGTTGAAGTCTCCATCAACGTGGATGTACGATAGCACCACCTATCGGAACCACGACAAAAATCTTCGTGTCACCAAACTGCGTTTGATCTTCTCCACCTCTCTTTACTATATGTGCAATTTACTTTCCGCTGCCCATACTCTAGAATTGCATGTGTAGTATGCTACTTGACTTGTGTGTTATGCAAAAACTGCCAAAGTCTGTTCTTGTTAAAAGGCAGAATTTTTATCTTGTCGAGTAGTCTAATCACCCCCCCTCTAGACACTCTCACCTTCTTCGATCCTACAATTGGTATCAGAGCCTTGGTCTCCATTGCTTTGGTTTACACACCATTGGAGGAAGATGGACGTGTCTACGGATGGGAGTGTTAGCCATAGAGTGCCTGTTCTTAATGGAAGGTTTTATAACTCATGGAGGTCTGAAATGCTTAGTATCTTTAAGATGTACAATTTGTGCAAATATGTTGAGACCCCCTATGTGCCTCCTTTTGATCCCTTGCACCCTACCATGGATGAAGAGCTTGATTTGCTTCGTAACCTTAGGACTGTAAATCTTATCATTAGAGGGTTACCCGATGACTTGCTTAATCTTGTTACAAACTTTGAGTGTGCCTATGCTATGTGGAAATTCTTGGAAGAACTTTATCCGGACTACTCTTTGAGAAGTCTTGATGAAATTCTACACAAGACTATTGAATTTGATAAGTTGCACCCCAATGATCCCAACTTTGATAAATGCTTTTTTGAGCTTCGTGATCTTATGAAAAAGAAGGGTGATCCCGGTCTTATCAATATTATCATTAGAAATGCTCTTGCATTGCATTCCGAAGATTATTGTTCCATTGACCAAACTAATGCAAGTACTTATCAAATTGACCTAGGTGTTGACGATGAACAATCTATGGGTCAATATGATGATGAGCATGAGCATGATGATGATTACTCCGATTCGGACACCGAGCTAGACAAGGTCATGAAGAGTCTCAATCTCATGGCAAATATGAGAGACTACATGTCCGGTGGAAAAGAGTGGATTCTTGATAGTGGATGCACCGATCACATGACCGGAGACAAAGACATGTTTTGAGAGCTTGCAAAGAACGATGGTCCACGCAAGTATGTGACTTTTGGAGACAACTCCAAGGGTAAGGTACTTGGCCTTGGTAAGGTGGCCATATCTCATGATAGCTCTATTCAAAATGTCATGCTTGTAGAATCACTTGGATACAATTTACTTTCCGTGTCTAGATTAGCTGACTTTGGATTCAATGTGCTATTCACCAAAGTAGATTGCCAAGTCTTTCGTCGTGATAATCAAAACATGGCCTTTACTGGTATCCGTAGAGGTGATCTATATATTGTTGATTTCACTAAGAAATCCCAACCTAGAGCTTGTTTCATTGCTAAATCTTCTAAAGGTTGGTTGTGGCATAGAAGGCTAGGACACGTTGGTATGCGTAACCTAGACAAGCTAATCAAAGGTGATCATATTCTTGGTGTTAAAGATGTTTTCTTTGACAAAGATAGACTTTGTAGTGCCTGTCAAGCAGGAAAACAAGTTGGTGGAAGTCATCCCGTGAAAAACATCATGACCACAAGGAGACCGCTTGAGCTTCTTCATATGGATCTCTTCGGTCCCAATGCTTACAAAAGCCTTGGTGGTAACTCCTTTGGTCTAGTTATAGTTGATGATTATTCCAGATTTACGTGGGTATTTTTCCTTGATGATAAATCGCAGGTTCAGAGGATCTTCAAGACCTTTGCCAGAAAGGCCCAAAATCAATTTGAGGTGAAGATCAAGAAAGTTCGGAGTGACAATGGAACGAAGTTCAAGAACGCCAATGTAGACTCTTTTCTCGATGAGGAAGGAATTCTACATGAGTTCTCGGCTACGTATACTCCTCAACAAAATGGAGTTGTTGAGAGGAAGAACCGAACGCTCATAGAGATGGCAAGAACGATGCTTGATGAATACAAGACACCGAAGCACTTTTGGGGAGAAGCGGTCGAGACAGCTTGTCACGCTATCAACAGGCTTTATCTTCATAAGCTTCTCGGCAAGACATCATACGAGCTTCTCACCGGTAACAAACCCCAAGTGGGATACTTTCGTGTCTTTGGTTCAAAATGCTATATCCTTGATAAGCATCGTCGGTCTAAATTTGCTCCTAAATCTCATGAAGGCTTTCTTCTTGGTTATGGATCAAACTCCCACACCTACCGTGTCTACAATAATTTCACCCGAAAGATTGAAGAGACGGTAGATGTGAAGTTTGATGAATCTAATGGCTCGCAAGTAGAGCAAATGCCTATTGATGTAGGAGACAAGGACCCATCTGAAGCTATCCAAGATTTATCTATTGGAAAGATCCGTCCCATGGAAGTGAAGGAGAGTACCTCATCTACATATGTGGAGCCACCTACCTCACGGCGAGATGAACCTCAAGGCAACATGGAGGCCTCCACAAGTGGAACTCACCAAGATGAGGAAATGCAACAAGAAGATCCACCACAACCTCCTTCTCCACCACCTCAAGACAACACCAACAACAATGAAGAAGAAGAAGAAGAAGATGAAGATGATGAGGAAGCTCAGCCACAACATCAACAAAAGCTATCCCGAGTTCGAGCAAGAGTCAAGAAGAATCATCCCGTGGAACAAATGATGAACGACATCAACTCCGGGAGAATTACTCGCTCTAAAACTCGCTTAGCTAACTTTTGTGAGCATTACTCATTTATCTCTAGTATTGAGCCTATGAAGGTAGAAGAAGCACTTGAAGACCCGGATTGGGTGAACGCTATGCACGAAGAACTACACAACTTCGAGAGGAACAAAGTATGGACTTTGGTAGAGAAGCCCAAGGATGATCAAAACATCATTGGAACCAAATGGGTGTTTCGGAACAAGCAAGATGAAGATGGACAAGTCATCCGCAACAAGGCTCGTCTCGTAGCTCAAGGTTACACACAAGTCGAAGGTATGGACTATGGTGAGACCTATGCCCCCGTTGCTAGACTTGAGTCCATTCGCATTCTTCTTGCCTATGCCAATCACCATGATATTACTCTCTATCAAATGGATATCAAAAGTGCTTTCTTAAATGGTGAAATTGAGGAGGAAGTTTTTGTGAAACAACCTCCCGGTTTTGTGAATCCCAAAAAGCCTAATCATGTTTACAAGTTGCACAAAGCTCTTTATGGTCTTAAACAAGCACCTAGAGCTTGGTACAAATGCTTAACTAGCTTTCTTCTTGAAAAAGGCTTTGAGATTGGAAAGATAGACTCAACGCTGTTCACGAAAAGGGTTAATGGTGAACTATTTGTGTGCCAAATATATGTTGATGATATTATCTTTGGTTCAACTAACCCTCATTTTAGCAAGAAGTTTGGACAGCTCATGTCGGAGAAGTATGAGATGTCCATGATGAGTGAACTCAAATTTTTCCTTGGGTTGCAAATCAAGCAATCTAAGGAGGGTACCTTTGTCTCACAAACAAAGTACACCAAGGATCTCTTCAAGAAGTTCAACATGCAAGAAAGCAAAGGTATGAGTACCCCCATGCCTACTAGTGGACACAATGACTTGACAAAAGATGGAGAACCCGTTGATCAAAGGGTTTACCGATCTATGATTGGTTCTCTACTATATCTTTGTGCTTCTCGTCCTGACATAATGTTGAGTGTATGCATGTGTGCGCGATATCAAGCAGCCCCTAAAGAATGTCATCTTAAAGCTGTTAAAAGGATAGTGAGATACTTGATACACACACCAAACTTTGGCATTTGGTATCCTAAGAGGGCCTCTTTCGATCTTGTTGGCTATTCCGACTCGGACTATGCCGGTGACAAGGTTGATAGAAAGTCAACTTCGGGTACGTGTCAATTCCTTGGTCGATCCCTTGTATCTTGGTCCTCCAAGAAACAAAATTCGGTATCTTTATCCACTGCCGAAGCAGAATATATTGCTGCTGGTTCGTGTTGTGCTCAATTGCTATGGATGACACAAACGCTTAAAGATTATGGGATACATGTGAGACGTGTTCCCTTGCTTTGTGACAATGAGAGTGCAATTAAAATTGGACACAATCCTGTGCAACACTCTCGAACAAAGCATATTGAAGTTCGTCACCATTTTATTCGTGATCATATTGCCAAGGGTGATATTAATCTTAAGCATGTTCGTACTGACAAACAACTTGCTGATATCTTTACAAAACCTCTTGATGAGAAAGCGTTTTGTCGCTTAAGGAGTGAGTTGAACATCATTGATGCTTCAAACTTGGAGTGATAACTCCATTGATGCATGCAAGGCATGAGCTCACTTGACTAATCCTTGATATTTCTCTTATGATGATGATCATATGTCTTGGACACATTTGCCTCCTTGTATTGCATCTAACTCTTTGCAGGTACTTGGATGATCTACATTCCACAAGATTACCACACACTCAAATCATGAGTAATCTTGTCATTGACCGAGTATCTAGCCCTTTGGGATGTTGAGTTCAAGGAACAAAATTCCACATATCCTCTTTGACATCTTATACATCTAGTATTTCACTCTTGTCATCTTGGATATTCTTGAGTATTTCCTTGCTTGCCTAACCCATGTAGGAAGATGAACTACACAAGTAGAAATGGCGCTCCAACTTCACATTCAATGAGCACCTACATCGAGCTTACCTACATGAGCAAAGCATCAACAAGCCCAAGGTATGTTCTTCACATCTTTAAGGAGCTTTACTCAAAGTCATGAGTACAAGCAGCTTCATAAGATGTGATCACATCAAATGCTTAATCGAAAAATGGCAACCCCATTTTGAGCTTAAACGATGAGTATGACCTATGATCAAATGTCCTCATTTGACTCCTAAGTCAATATACTCAAACATAGGTGACTTTGTCGCCGACCTTTATCTAGATGAAGTACATATGTTTTTGGAGTTCTTCTGTTTTCTCTTATGTTCTCTCATTGAGTTTTCTTTAAACAAAAAAAAACTTCATCTAGGAATCATTTCATTTCTTTTCTTATGTTTCTTTGAATATCCTTCTGGCTCTGATCAATTCCTTGAAAATCTTTCAAAAATTCATTGCAAATCCTTTGAAACATTCCTTGCAAGTGAGCTGAATTATTTCTGTATTTCCTTGGAATTAAACTCGGAGTCACCGATTTAAAATTTTCGGTCTAACTGAAAAGGATTCGGACCCACCGATCCATCTAATTCGGTGTCACCGATTTATCTTCCAGGACATCAACTTCTGCAGCTCCACTCAGATTTAAATCTTAAAGGGGAGAAGACTCAAATTTAAATTCTCCATGTTTCTCTCTAAATGTTCTTATTTGCCCTGTTGTGATTCTTAAGGATCCCACTTCTTTCTTTCTTTCTTTCTTTCTTTCCATCTTTCCTGCCCTACCTAGTTTGCTGTCCTTTTCGGCACTTGATGTCAAAGGGGGAGAGGACTTAGGGGGAGTAGGGGGAGTAGGGGAGAAGAGAAGACTTAGGGGGAGAAGAAAAGCAATCTTATCTTAAGGGGGAGAGAATCACATCAAAGCTTTGTCGTATTTTTGCATTGGACATTACAATTTGCTTCATTCTTTTGATTTTGCTTGTTCCATCACACCCCTTGTTCTCACAATTGGTATCTTATGGAAAGCAAAATCTCTCAGAGTTCATTGAAATCTTTTAGTTTCGGAGACATGTTTGCTGATTCAAGCTTGTGCTCAATATGAGACACTCGTTATACATGTCCTCCCTGGCTTGGTACTCTTGATGTTCTTGCAGTTGGTTGAAGGAATACTCTTGTGTTATCTAACCTTGTTTTCCCAAGTCTACCCCTTCAGGTACAAATGTCAAGGAACCTCAAGGTAAGTATATGCATCTTGCAGAATGTGCATGATGGTGACTTGCTTGTAAATACTTGTTTGCAAGAAATCACCATGCACATATGCATTATCACTCACTTCCTTTTCTTCTGCTCTGATGCATATAGCCAAGCTGCATGTAGCACATCCTGCTTATCTCTCTTGTGTGCTTGTGGTAGTCCAAAACCATAATCTATGAAAATCTTGCACACTTGTAGGGGGAGCCTGTGTACTACATGCTTGTCAAAGCTTTCATGATAATTCTGTCTTTCTTTCAATAAGCTTTGATGTCTTGTTTAGTATAATTTTAGTGTGTTGCCATCAATTACCAAAAAGGGGGAGATTGAAAGCACATTTGCTCCCTGGGTGGTTTTGGTAATTAATGACAACATACTTTGTGGTTGGACTAATGCTTTTATCAAGTATGTTTTAGGAAATTCAATCACATTGGAATGGCAAGAGGACTGAAGAAGTGGACCCCTCAGATGCTAAGGCAAGCATTGGCAAAAGCTCAAGACTCTATTTTTGGTTTAGTGATCAGAGATCACATTGAGTCCATAGGAAAAGCCAATACTGTTAAAAGGGGATGAGGTTGTGTTGATGATCTGGTTGCTCAAGTGCTTAGTGATATATCTCCTTCAACTATCAGCACCTTTCACTACTATACACACTCATAAGTAATCTCGGACAAACCGATTCTTCCAACTCAGTCCCACCGAGATGAACCACTTCAGCCATATTCCAAACCCTAGAAAAATCGGTCATACCGAGTTTGAGATCGGTCTCACCGAAACTGAACTGCCAACCTTCTGTAACCATTTCACATCATTTCGGAATAACCGAGTTTGTATTATCGGTCTCACCGAAATGGGCAAGCTTCTGTTGGCTCAAATCGGTCTCACCGATATTGCACTTTCGGTCTCACCGATTCTGGCATGTTCCTGTCTTTTCTCATATCGGTCTAACGAGTTTTCTTTCTCGGTCCCACCGAAAACTCCAATGTTCATATCAGTTACACTTTCGGTCTCACCGAGATGGTATTTTCGGTCCCACCGAAAACCCCAACGTTCACTATATTTGAACTTTCGGTCTGACCGAGTTTTCACTTTGGTCTCACCGAGATTGCTCAAATATGTGTGTAACGGTTGGATTTTGTGTGGAGGCTATATATACCCCTCCACCCCCTCTTCATTCGTGGAGAGAGCCATCAGAAAGTCTACCACTCCTACCATACACTTTCTGAGAAGAGAACCACCTACCCTTGTGTTGAGATCAAGTCATTCCATTCCTACCATATGAAACTTGATTTCTAGCCTTCCCAAGTTGCTTTCCACTCAAACCTTTCTTCCACCACAGCCATATCAGTGAGGAGAGTTGAGTGTTGGGGAGATTATCATTTGAAGCACAAGAGCAAGGAGTTCATCATCATCAACCACATCTATTACCTTTTGGAGGGTGGTGCCTCCTAGATTGGTTAGGTGTCGCTTGGGAGCCTCCGTCTTTGAGATGTGGAGTTGAACCAAGAAGTTTGTAAGGGCAAGGAGATCGCCTACTTCGTGAAGATCTACCCCGAGTAAGGCTAGTCCTCCGTGGGCGTAGGCCATGATGGAATAGACAAGGTTGCTTCTTCGTGGACCCTTCGTGGGTGGAGCCCTCCGTGGACTCGCGCAGCCGTTACCCTCCGTGGGTTGAAGTCTCCATCAACGTGGATGTACGATAGCACCACCTATCGGAACCACGACAAAAATCTTCGTGTCACCAAACTGCGTTTGATCTTCTCCACCTCTCTTTACTATATGTGCAATTTACTTTCCGCTGCCCATACTCTAGAATTGCATGTGTAGTATGCTACTTGACTTGTGTGTTATGCAAAAACTGCCAAAGTCTGTTCTTGTTAAAAGGCAGAATTTTTATCTTGTCGAGTAGTCTAATCACCCCCCTCTAGACACTCTCACCTTCTTCGATCCTACACATAGCCATCTCGTAACTCTCAATCCAAGCCTCTGGAGCCAAATCTGCTGTGTAATTAGGCACTTTACGTGGACCCTTGAAATCCTTGTGTAACTTCACGCTCCGTAAAGCGGGAATAAGACACTGCACTCCAAAAGAACTCGCCGTGACTCCCGTCTCTGCTGTAGTTGTGTGAACCGGCGTCGTTTGGCGGATCTCCTCGCGGGCCGTAGGTCTAGCCCGGTTTACCGCCTCCTGGGCTTGTGCCTCTGCGCCCGCCGGATTGTCCTGTCTGTGACGGTGTCGCCTTCGTTCACTACTGGACACCTCCGGTTCATCCCAATGCCTAGTATAACTCCGGCTGTGGCGGGGTGTTGAATGAAGCCTCTCCCTGCTGTAGGAGTACGCCTGTTGCTGTGTCAATGCCGTGTCGAGCAGATCCTTGACCCTGCGTGCTTCCATTGCCACGGGGGATGTCCCCTCAATGGGTAAAGCGGCTAGGCGTGAAGCGGCGGCGACAATGTTATCCAGGGGGTTTGAGTAATGGCCCGGAGGAGTGGGGATGTGAGGCGTGGGCATAATCCGTCGATCTTGCCCCGCAGTGGGCTGTTGAACCGGCTCACCCCTCACTGGGGCTGCCCTCCGGTTTACCTCCGGATCATTGCTGGCTCCCGCTCCTCGCGTCCCGAAAAGATTCATCGCCTCATAGACCGGCGGTAGACGTGATTGGTACCTTCGATTCCTTACTCCCTGCGCAGAGGCCTGTTCCATCCTTAGCTGGAAGGCCTGAGAATCGAGCTCTGCCTGCCTTGTCGCTATCATAGCTTTCTCTGCATTCAGATCCTCTCTTTCTTGCTCGATCCGGCCCCTCAGCTGAAGGAGTTCTGCATCATCTTGCGCATTGTCTGCTGGAGCCACCACTGCTACTGCCCGGGTTGTCAACTCCTCTACCAAGGCGGATAGAGCGTCAGAGGGCAAGGGGGCATGGCCGCTCCCCCCTGTACCAGCTTCTGCTGCCCCGTTCACTGTGGCCTGCGGCGTAGGTTGTGATCCGGCCATAAAGACAGCCACCCGGTTTGGCAGATCAAAGGGGTCCGGAATACTGTCTCCATCGGACATACCCTCGGACCGGCCGTCCCGCAACAGATACAAGGATTCAGTCTCTCCGGATGAGGATTCATCGTCGGAATAGACAACTGTCTCGCCACCAGAATCCAATCCGTCCTTGGTTTTGTAACGCCCCGGACACACCCGCCGATGGTCGTTACTCCTGGCGGGATCTAGACTGGCCTCACATATCAATACTAGTCTTTTCTGCGCACTTTGTCCTCACTCGTGCGCACCCGGTAGCAACTTCCCGGTCGGTCACCCATCCTGAAACTACTCCAAGCTGAGCACGCTTAACTTTGAAGTTCTATCCAAATGGGCTCCCGGAAAAGAAGGAATTCCTTATTGATATGAGTAGTCTATCATCCCTAATAAGCCAGGCTATCACATACACCCACACTCAGAGGAACCGACGTCCTCGTCGGGCCACAGGAACGTTCCCTCTTGGCACAACCGTCTGTGCATCCAGTCCGATACATGTGCCATGTCGTGTGCCACGACGGGTCACAAACGTCATGAACAACATGACCGAGCACCTGTCCGCAACCATCCGTGTAACCGCGAGGGTCGGCTCTGATACCAACTTGTAACGCCCCGGACACACCCGCCGATGGTCGTTACTCCTGGCGGGATCTAGACTGGCCTCACATATCAATACTAGTCTTTTCTGCGCACTTTGTCCTCACTCGTGCGCACCCGGTAGCAACTTCCCGGTCGGTCACCCATCCTGAAACTACTCCAAGCTGAGCACGCTTAACTTTGAAGTTCTATCCAAATGGGCTCCCGGAAAAGAAGGAATTCCTTATTGATATGAGTAGTCTATCATCCCTAATAAGCCAGGCTATCACATAACAAGAGACAACTAAATAATTAATATGTGGTGTTTCGTCAATATGCAACTCGTTGCATATTGATCTCCACTTAACTTGTAGTATTTGTTTGTGCACTTTGCCATGCCATGCATAATTAAACCGGACATGCATCATGCTTGCTTGTGCATCGTATGCCATGTTTATGATTTGTGTGTTTACCGTGTTGTTTGCTTCTTTCCGGTTGCTTCTCTTGTTAGCTTCGGTTTCGTTCCGGAGTTGTGAGGATCCGCTCGTCTGTTGCTCCGTCTGCTTCTTGGACCCGTTCTTCTCCCTTGTGGAATTCCAGGCAAGATGACCGAACCCGGATACCATTACTATCTTTGCCTATTGCTAGTAGATCCGCTCTATAGCTTTGCCTCGATGCCCATGTTCTCCTTGTCAGCCTCCTACTTGTAACCTCTTGCCATGTTTTAACCACCCTACCTACGCAAACCGTTGCTTGGCTAAGTACGCTTCGCTCAGCCCCTCTTATAGCATTGCTAGTTGCAGGTGAAGATTGAAGATGCTTGCTTCATGTTGAAGTTTGGTTGGGTTATATCACACTATATAAATGCTTAAAAATGAAATCATCTATATACTGGCAGGGTGGAAGGCTAAGCCTTTTGCTTGGTGTTTTGTTCCACTCATGCCGTTAGGAACCGTATAAACCGGTGTTATGTTCCTTGATTTTTGCGTTCCTAACACGGTTGGGGTGTATGGGACCCCCTTGATAAACCGCTAAGTGCTAAGTCTTTTCCAGCAAGTCCCAACATTTGGTACTATTTGCCTCATAATAACAAACTTAATTAAATAATTAAATTTGCATAGGGGGTCGCGTCCCTGAGGATTCTTAATTCTACATAGCAGGGGGGGCCAGTGCTGATGGCGTTGGTCCCAAACGGGGGTCCTGCAGGGCCGCCTTGGGGCAACCCGAGGTATTTGGTATAACCTGTAGCATCACCCATCCGGTCGTGTCCTGAGACTTAGATACGCGCGGCTACTATCAGGGTGTCGACACGCCGGGAGGATTTGCAGGATTAGCCTTACCTTAGTTCGGTTTAACTTGAGCACGGGATTCCGAGAATACTCGGGTCTTCCCACCTATGGAGTTGCGACTCCGCGGATCGTGGGCTTGTAATGGGTCAAGTTGGAACACCCCTGCAGGGTTTGAACTTTCGAAAGCCGTGCCCGCGGTTATGTGGCAGATGGGAGCTTGTTAATTCCGGTTGTAGATAACTTGACACAATGTTCAATACACTACCAGCGTGTGTTCCGTGACTGTCAATTTCCGAATAGGGATTCGGGAGTTGAACACGGTGGGGTTATGTTTGACCGGCTTTAGTTAGGATCACTTCGTGATCATCTTTCGACCGATGCACTTCTCTTCTCGCTCTCTTTTACGTAAGTTAGTGCTAGTTGCTGCTGCAGACTCTTGTTTGTTCCTTCACCTCTTTTTCTTTCTTCAGCCTTGCCCTCACCCAAGGCTTAAATAGTCTTGTTACCCGGGAACGGGATTGCTGAGTCCTCTGTGGCTCACAGTTACTTCACCACACCAGTTGCAGGTTCAGTCGAGTTCGATGCAGGAGTTGGTTCAGTTCTTCACCAGGAGCTCGATGAAGAGTTTGACCGTTTGCTTGTGACGTTTCGATGTTCAGTAGTGGTTTCTACTAGGATTCGATCCTGACCTGTGGCTTTATGTTGTTTTGGTATCTTTCTTTTGGTTCTTCGCCCGTAGTCGGGTTGTGATGTTTTGTATGATGATTGCTTATGTATTGTATTGTGTGAAGTGGCGAGTGTAAGCCAACTATCTCCTTTTGCATTTAATCCCTCTTTTACATGAGTTGTGCAAAGATACCAAACTTGAGATCATTCTAGGATGGACTTATGCCTTTAAGTCGTGCCTCGACACGTAGGAGGTATAACTCCATCCTGGGCATTACAGGTTTGGACTCCGTGTATTGCTCCTACGAAAACGCGCTTCATGGCAGGCTGAATCCGGGCCGATCTCGCATGCTGAGCCGGCTCGATGATGTCGGGGAAGATGTCCGGCTCAGGTCCCGGTTCACCAATCTTGCCGATGAAGACGTGGATGCCGCCGAAGGGAACCCGGTACCCGTATTCGATTGAATCGGCCTCCGGGCCCCAGCCGGCGTCGTCGATGTAGATCCGGCCGCGGCGACTCTTGGTCATCCGGCCAACCACGTAGCCCTTGAGTCCTTCAAAGCTGCCCTTCAAGAACTCGAAACCATCGTGCGGAGGCCCCACGGTGGGTGCCAACTGTCGTGGAATTAGCACGGCAGATGTCCGGTTTAACAGACTTAGTTGAGGAACCATCGCACGGGTTAGCTTGAAGGGGTTAAAAGCACACAAAAGACATAGAGGGTTTATACTAGTTCGGCCCCTTCGATGAAGGTAAAAGCCTACGTCTAGTTTGGTTTGGTATTGCTTGGGCGTCGATGAACAGGGAGCAGATTGCTTGCCTGTCTCTCGACGGATTGTTGCTTGCCTTGAACCGTCGCCGGGTCGTCCCTTTATATAGAGGCGACGCCCGGTCTGGTTTACAGAGTCCCGAGGCCGGCTCATATTTGTGTCCGCCTCGGTCTCTGCTCTTTCTTCCTTGTCTCTCAAGTTTACATGACAGGACGGTTTTCAAACCGTAAACTTTACATATGGGCCCTAAACCTTCATGGGCCGTAACTTCTACTGAGCTTACAACTATTCAACTATATTATCATAATCCGGTTTACCCTAGCCGGTTTACACCTGCTAGTAATATCCCTGACAAAACCTTTCGGCTGCATCATATACAGTTCTTCCTTGAGGAAGCCATTAAGGAATGCCATTTTGACGTCCATTTGCGATATCTCATAATCATAGTATGCGGAAATTGCTAACATGATTCGAACGGACTTCAGCATCGCTACGGGAGAAAAAGTCTCATCGTAGTCAGTCCCTTGAACTTGTCGATAACCTTTAGCGACAAGTCGAGCCTTATAAATGGTCACATTACCATCCGCGCCAGTCTTCTTCTTAAAGATCCATTTATTTTCTATGGCATGCCGATCATCGGGCAAGTCCACCAAAGTCCATACTTTGTTTTCATACATGGATCCTATCTCGGATTTCATGGCTTCAAGCCATTTGTTGGAATCCGGGCCCGCCATCGCTTCTTCATAGTTCGAAGGTTCACCGTTGTTTAACAACATGATTTCCATGACTGGGTTGCCGTACCACTCTAGTGCGGAACGTGTCCTTGTGGACCTTCGAAGTTCAGTAGTAACATGATCTGAAGCTTCATGATCATCATCATTAACTTCCTCCCTAGTCGGTGCAGGCACCACAGGAACATCTTCCTGCGCTGCGCTACTTTCCGGTTTGGAAGGGGTGACTGTCACCTCATCAAGTTCCACTTTCCTCCCACTCACTTCTTTCTCCAGAAAGGCTCCATTCTTGGCAACGAAGACCTTGCCTTCGGATCTGAGGTAGAAGGTATACCCAATTGTTTCCTTAGAGTATCCTATGAAGACGCATCTTTCTGATTTGGGTTCGAGCTTTTCAGGTTGAAGTTTCTTGACATAAGCATCACAACCCCAAACTTTCAGAAACGACAACTTAGGTTTCTTGCCAAACCAAAGTTCATATGGTGTCGTCCCAACGGATTTAGACGGAGCCCTGTTTAAAGTGAATGCGGCAGTCTCTAAAGCATAACCCCAAAAAGATAGCGGTAAGTCGGTTAGAGACATCATAGATCGCACCATGTCTAACAGAGTACAATTACGACGTTCGGACACACCATTACGCTGAGGTGTTCCAGGCGGTGTCAATTGTGAAACAATTCCACAGTTCCTTAGGTGCGTGCCAAATTCGTGACTTAAATATTCTCCTCCACGATCCGATCGTAAGAACTTTATTTTTCTGTCACGTTGATTCTCAACCTCATCCTGAAATTCCTTGAACTTTTCAAAGGTCTCAGACTTGTGTTTCATCAAGTAGACATACCCATATCTACTTAAGTCATCTGTGAGGATGAGAACATAACAATAGCCTCCGCGAGCTTCAACACTCATTGGACCGCACACATCGGTATGTATGATTTCCAATAAGTTGGTCGCTCGCTCCATTGTTTCGGAGAACGGAGTCTTGGTCATCTTGCCCAAGAGGCATGGTTCGCATGTGTAAAACACAGATACCCCCCGTGTCGCACCCAGGCGGCACCGGGGGCGAACCCGCCGCCGCTCCAAGCTCCCCCTCCCCTGCGCCCCTCGCCGCCGCTGCCGCCGGCTCCTTTCGCCGCGGTGGCGGCGAGCCCCTGCCGCCAAATGGTGTCGGGGGAGGTTTCTCGCCATGGCGTCGGTGGCCGTCGGGTTCGGCTGGGGGCGGCGATGGCGGCTCTCTGGCGCGGGTAGGCCGGGGCGGCGGCCCCGGGAACGCGGTGGCGGGGGTGATGTGTTGCACCGGCGAGCTCCCTTGGCGCTGCAGCGTGGAGGGCGCGGGTATGGGGCCCGAGCCCAGATCTGGCGCGGCCGGTGGCTGCTGCGGCGGGCCACCACGGGTGGCAGGCTGGTCGGGACGCGGCGGTTCCGGCCGGGAGCTGCAGGTCCGTGGCGGTGGCGGCGTGCCACGGGAGAGGACGGCGACGCGGCGGCGTCGCACGGGACGGGCGGGCGCGGATCCGGGCGGGGCTCCGGCGGATCTGGGGTGTGGCGGCCGGCGGGAGAGCGCAGCTTGCTGGCGCTCCTACGGCGGGTCCCGGCGGCGTCCGGGGCGCGGATCCGGGCGAGGCTGCCCCGGATCTGGTGCGTGGTGGTCAACCTCGAGTTCGGCGGGCTGCGGACGGCGCTGCGGCGCGTTGGCTACGGCAGCGAGGAGGGAGGATGGCGGCGCGGCGGCGCCGCTCTTGGCGGTGGGTGCGGGGCTGCCATGACGGAGCGTGGTGCCGTGGTGGTTTTGCTTGCCGTGTAAGAGGTGGTTGGCGGTGGTGATCGGTGTAGGGTGCTCGGCCGCCGCCGGTGGTGAATGGCTGTGGTGAAGATGGGTTTGGTGAGCTTCGGGTGAAAGCCTAGCTCGACCTCGGTCGATGCCGGCGTCGACGACGTCCTAGGATGTCGTTCCCTTGTTGGAGGCGGCGTCGTGGAGCCCCTTCACCTCCCTCGTCATCTCAGCCACGGGCTCTTCGGGTGAAAACCCAAACTTCGGCCTTGGCCGAAGTGGGCGTCGGCGGCGTTCCTCGTCGCTTCCCTCTTGGGGGCGACGCCTTTGGAGGTCCGGTCCTTCATCTGCTGGCGGTGGCTCTGTGGCTTTGCAACTTCGTCGTCGGCTAGGCGTGTGCGCGGCCTCGGGGCCGGCGTGGAAGTCGGAGCGGCGGCTCCGGGTATCTCCGTCGTGTGGTGGTTGGCTTTGGTCGCGAGGGCGACATGGTCATCGACTAGGTGGGTTCACGGCCTCGGGGCCGGAGTGGAAGCCGGTGCGGCGGCGCCGGAGGTCTCGTGTGCGTTGGGTGTTGGCTTTGGCCCCTAGGGCGGCGGAGCCATCGACTAGGCTGGTGCGTGGCCTCGGGGCCGGTGTGGATGTCGGAGCGGCGGCTCCGGAGCCCATTGTTCTGTTGTAGGGTGTCGTCTCTGGTCACCTGGGTGACAGTGTCGTCGACTCGAGTGGTGCGCAGCCTCGGGGCTGGCGTGTGCGTGTATCGCAGATGTATCGGTTTTCGGCCAGTTTTCCTTATAAACTGGTCGATTCTCTTCTTCTTAATGAAAAGGCAGAGCTCCTGCCGGTTGCTCGAAAAAAAAATGATTCATAATCAAGAGACTCTAGAAGTCCATCTGCATGGAGCTTCTTCATACGTTTGACACCAATATGACCAAGGCGGCAATGCCACAAGTATGTGGGACTATCATTATCAACTTTACATCTTTTGGCATTCACACTATGAATATGTGTAACATCACGTTCGAGATTCATTAAGAATAAACCATTGACCACCGGGGCATGACCATAAAACATTTCTCTCATATAAATAGAACAACCATTATTCTCGGATTTAAATGAGTAGCCATCTCGCATTAAACGAGATCCAGATACAATGTTCATGCTCAAAGCTGGTACTAAATAACAATTATTAAGGTTTAAAACTTATCCGGAGGGAAGATGTAGAGGTAGTGTGCCGACGGCTATCACATCGACCTTGGAACCATTCCCGACGCGCATCGTCACCTCGTCCTTCGCCAGTCTCCGCTTATTCCGCAGCTCGTGCTTTGAGTTACAAATGTGAGCAACTGCACCGGTATCAAATACCCAGGAGCTACTACGAGCGCTGGTAAGGTACACATCAATAACATGTATATCACATATACCTTTGATGTTGCCGGCCTTCTTATCTGCTAAGTATTTGGGGCAGTTCTGCTTCCAGTGACCCGTTCCCTTGCAATAAAAGCACTCAGTCTCAGGCTTGGGTCCATTCTTTGGCTTCTTCCTGGCAACTGGCTTACCGGGCGCGGCAACTCCTTTGCCGTCCTTCTTGAAGTTCTTCTTACCCTTGCCTTTCTTGAACTTAGTGGTTTTATTCACCATCAACACTTGATGCTCTTTCTTGATCTCCACCTCCGCTGATTTCAGCATTGAATACACTTCGGGAATGGACTTCTCCATCCCTTGCATATTGAAGTTTATCACGAAGCTCTTGTAGCTAGGTGGGAGCGACTGAAGGATTCTGTCAACGACCGCTTCGTCTGGGAAATTCATTCCCAACTGAGACAAGCGATTGTGCAACCCAGACAATTTGAGTATGTGCTCGCTGACAGAACTATTCTCCTCCATCTTACAACTGTAGAATGCGTCGGAGACGTCATATCTCTCGACTCGGGCATGAGCATGGAAAACCATTTTCAGCTCTTGGAACATCTCATATGCTCCGTGGTGCTCAAAATGCTTTTGGAGCCCTGATTCTAAGCTGTAAAGCATGACGCACTGAACCAGGGAGTAATCATCACAACGCGACTGCCAAGTGTTCATAACGTCTTGGTTTGCTGGGGCGGGAGCGTCACCTAGCGGTGCTTCAAGGACATATGTTTTCTTGGCAGCTATGAGGATGATCCTCAGGTTACGGACCCAATCCGTATAGTTGCTACCATCGTCTTTCAGCTTGGATTTCTCTAGGAACGCGTTGAAGTTGAGGGTAACATGAGCGTGGGCCATTGGATCTACAAGACATATTGTAAAGATTTTAGACTAAGTTCATGACAATTAAGTTCATCTAAACAAATTTAATGAACTCCCACTTAGATATACATCTCTCTCGTCATCTAAGTGATACATGATCCGAATCGACTAAGCCGTGTCCGATCATCACGTGAGACGGACTAGTCATCAACGGTGAACATCTTCATGTTGATCGTATCTTCTATACGACTCATTTTCGACCTTTCGGTCTTCCGTGTTCCGAGGCCATGTCTGTACATGCTAGGCTCGTCAAGTGAACCCTAAGTGTATTGCGTGTATAAATCTGGCTTACACCCGTTGTATGCGAACGTTAGAGCCCATCACACCCGATCATCACGTGGTGCTTCGGAACAACGAACCTTAGCAATGGTGCACAGTTAGGTGGAACACAATTCTTGAAATTTTAGTGAGAGATCATCTTATTTACTACCGTCGTTCTAAGAAAATAAGATGTATAAACATGATAAACATCACATGCAATCTAATAGTGACATGATATGGCCAATATCATTTTGCTCCTTTGATCTTCATCTTTGGGGCTCCATGATCATCATCGTCACCGGCATGACACCATGATCTCCATCATCATGATCTCCATCATCGTGTCTTCATGAAGTCGTCTCGCCAAACATTACTTCTACTATTATGGCTAACGTTTAGCAATAAAGTAAAGTAATTACATGGCGTTATTCAGTGACACGCAGGTCATACAATAAATAAGACAACTCCTATGGCTCCTGCCGATTGTCATACTCATCGACATGCAAGTCGTGATTCCTATTACATGAACATGATCAATCTCATACATCACATATATCATTCATCACATTCTTCTTGGCCATATCACATCACACGACACATGCTGCAAGAACAAGTTAGACGTCCTCTAATTGTTGTTGCAAGTTTTTACGTGGCTGCTATAGGTTTCTAGCAAGAACGTTTCTTACCTACGCCAAAACCACAACGTGATATGCTAATTTCTATTTACCCTTCATAAGGACCCTTTTCATCGAATCCGATCCGACTAAAGTGGGAGAGACTGTCACCCGCTAGCCACCTTATGCAACTAGTGCATGTCAGTCGGTGGAACCTGTCTCACGTAAGCGTCCGTGTAAGGTCGGCCTGGGCCGCTTCATCCCACGATGCCGTCAAATCAAGATAATACTAGTAGCGATAAGAGAATTGAACAAATCTACGCCCACAACTGCTTTGTGTTCTACTCGTGCAAGATACTACGCATAGACCTAGCTCTGATACCACTGTTGGGGAACGTAGCAGAAATCAAAAAAATTCTACGCTTCACCAAGATCAATCTATGGAGTGATCTAACAACGACTGAGAGAGGAGTGCATCTACATACCCTTGTAGATCGCGAGCGGAAGCGTTCAAGAGAACGTGGATGATGGAGTCGTACTCGTCGTGATACAAATCATCGATGATCCTAGCGCCGAACGGACGGCACCTCCTCGTTCAACACACGTACGGTGCAGCAACGTCTCCTCCTTCTTGATCCAGCAAGGGGGGGGGGGAGAGGTTGATGGAGATCCAGCAGCACGACGGCGTGGTGGTGGATGCAGCGGTATTCCAGCAGGGTTTCGCCAGGCAGCGCTGGAGGAGGGAGAGGTGTCACGGGAGGGAGAGGGAGGCGCCAGGGCATTGGGTGCGGCTGCCCTCCCTCCCCCGACTATATATAGGGGGCCTAGGGGGGTGCGCCGGCCCTAGAGATGGGATCTCTAGGTGGGCGGCCGCCTAGGGGGGGGGCTTGCCCCCCAAGACACGTGGGGCGCCCCCCACCCCTAGGGTTCCCAACCCTAGGCGCAGGGTGAGGGCCCAAGGGGGGCGCACCAGCCCACTATGGGCTGGTTCCCTCCCCCTTTCAGCCCATGGGGCCCTCCGGGATAGGTGGCCCCACCCGATGGACCCCCGGGACCCTTCCGGTGGTCCCGGTACAATACCGGTGACCCCCGAAACTCCCCCGGTGGCGGAAACTGGACTTCCTATATATAATTCTTTACCTCCGGACCATTCCGGAACTCCTCATGACGTCCGTGATCTCATCCGGGACTCCAAACTACATTCGGGTTACTGCATGCATATATCTCTACAACCCTAGCGTCACCCAACCTTAAGTGTGTAGACCCTACGGGTTCGGGAGACACATAGACATTACCGAGACGACTCTCCGGTCAATAACCAACAGCGGGATCTGGATACCCATGTTGGTTCCTACATGCTCCTCGATGATCTCATCGGATGAACCACGATGTCAAGGATTCAATCAATCCCGTATACAATTCCCTTTGTCCATTGGTATAGTACTTACCCGAGATTCGATCGTCGGTATACCGATACCTTGTTCAATCTCGTCATGGCAAGTCTCTTTACTCATTCCATAATGCATCATCACGTGACCAACACCTTAGTCACATTGAGCTCATTATGATGATGTCTTACCGAGTGGGCCCAGAGACACCTCTCCGTCATACAGAGTGACAAATCCTAGTCTCGGTTCGTGCCAACCCAACAGATACTTTCGGAGATACCCGTTGTGTACCTTTATAGCCACCCAGTTACGTTGTGACGTTTGGCACACCCAAAGTATCCCTACGGTATCCGGGAGTTACACAACCTCATGGTCTAAGGAAAAGATACTTGACATTGGAAAAGCTTTAGCATTACGAACTACACGATCTTGTGCTAGGCTTAGGATTGGGTATTGTCCATCACATCATTCTCCTAATGATGTGATCCCGTTATCAATGACATCCAATGTCCTTGGTCAGGAAGCCGTAACCATCTGTTGATCAATGAGCTAGTAACTAGAGGTTTACCAGGGACACATTGTGGTCTATATATATTCACACATGTATCACTGTTTCCGGATAATACAATTCAAGCATGAATAACAGACAATTATCATGAACAAGGAAATATAATAATAACCATTTTATTATTGCCTCTAGGGCATATTTCCAACAGGAGGAGCTCGCCATCCACGAAGATCTAAGCACGACCCTGGAGTTGTTCAACCTCGTGACCAAGTGCGCCAGAGCCGAGGAGGGGCGCCTCTCCCTTGTCGAGCTCCCCACCGTTGACCCTGAAGACAAGAAGTCCAAGGCCAAGGACGTGAAGTGCAAAGGGGTGGCCATGCTCACGGCCGAACTAGAGATGAAGCTTGGCCGCAACCACCCGGAGTCATCCAAAAGCAGTCGTCCGTTCTGCGCCTTCCACAACGTGCACAGCCACAACACCAACGACTGCCAAGAGCTCAGGACTATCCGCGATGGGTGCATCGGCCGATGGCCCGAGCGCAGCGGCTGGGGCTACGGCCATGGAGGATGCTGGACCGGGGGTGTTGGGACGACCGCGACCCCCGTTCGGAGTGGCGTGATCAGCCTCGTGAGGACCGCTGGCATGATCAGCCTCGTTGCCTCGTGAGGATGCCTGGAGGGATGATGGGCCTCGAACCCCTCGTTGGTTACCCCAAGTGGAAGGTGTAAGATGCAGTAAGTAGAAGTGTTTTCCCCTAGCAAAGATGCCAAGGATCGAATCCCCAGAGACTCCTAGGTTCAACAGGTAGGTGTAAACTGCTAACGGCGCAATTAACAATCAACGTGGACCTGCACACAGATACAAATAACTTTGCTCCCAACGAGTACAGAGAGGTTGTCAATCTCTCCGGCCTTGTAGTTCACAAAGGGTTAAAAGCAATATGATAGTAGTGATAGATAGTGTTTTGCAATAGTAAGTAAATAGCGGAAAAGTAAATATTGTATGTGATCAATGATGGTAATATGGACCGGAGTCTCATGATGTTCACTAGTGATGTCTCTCTCCCAAAAGACGATAAAACAGCTATGTGAGGTAAACAAATTACAGCTGGGCAATTGACAGGACCACGAACGCAAACCAATGCTGACTACATTGCAAGAAAGGTTGAGGTTCAAAGCATGGGCGGTACGCCAAAGTAAGTAGACCGAAATCCATCAATATCTACTACTAATCATCCACCTTGAGATATCTATCCAGAACATCTCGCTGGTATTAAGTGGCGAGTCCCACCCATAGTGTAAACTCAATGCAACAGACAACTGCATTAAAAGAACTTTGCGTAAAGTAAACAATCCTTGCACCCGCGGGCACAAGCACCGTTGTTTTCCCCCTTGTGGCAACAGCACATCCCCTAGACTCATGTTTCTGTCACTCAAGCCAGTCATCGAGGGGCATGAACCCACAATCGAGCATAACGTTCCCTCTTGGAGTCACTACCTATTACTCGGCCAAAGCAATAAATAACAACGGAGAACATGCAAGAATTACTTATGAACTAAAATATAAAAGAGGTGAATCAAATATATTACTCAAGATCAATCTGAACATAATCTCATAATCCATCGGATCCCAGCAAACTCAACTTAGCAACAGCATAAGGATTACATAGGTGCCTCGATCATGTAGGGCAGCTCACGAGGTCTAATTAGTGAAGCACAAGAACGGGAGGAGAACATCACATAGCTACTGGTCATGGACTCATGGTCCAAGGGAGACTACTCACGAGTCATCCGGGAGGCATCCATGGTGGTGGAGAAGCTCCCGGTGGTGATCCTCCCCTCCGGCAGGGTGCCGGGAAGAGTTCTCCTGGTGCTCCCGATCTTGGAAGCGGCGGCAGCGGCGGAACAGAGATGGGATCGTGAAAAGAAGTCCTGTTCTGAGGGTTACGGGGAACCCTTTAAATATATGCCAAAGTAGGGCACCGGGGGAGCCTCGGGGGGCCGAGGCGCCCCCCCGGCGCGGCCCGGGGG
>LR738709.1:536899817-536946934 GCA_902687465.1 Secale cereale | reverse complement strand
GGGGCGCCCACAGGGCGCCTGGAGCCCCTGTGGCCCCCCAGGCTCGCTGATTTTTTATATAATTTTTCTGGATTTTTCTGGGCAGTTCTCGAAACGTGAAAACCTGAAATACAAAAACAGCCGAAAACAGAAACTGGCACTGGGGTGCACTGGATTAGTAAGTTAGTCCAAATATGATCAAAAGTGTATGGAAGTGTATGAATATCATAGCAATATCACCCAAAAGTGGCATGGAGCAAGCAGAAATTATAGATACGTTTTGGACGTATCAACATCCCCAAGCTTAATTCCTGCTCGTCCTCGAGTAGGTAAATGATAACAAGAATAATTTCTGTGGTGACATGCTATTAACCATATAGGACTTTCTCATAGTCATATGACAAAAGCTTACTGAGACAATGATTCTAAAGTAATTAAGTTGTCTCAAGAGAAAATCACAAATGATTGAAAGTTTTACAACATGAAATTGAAACATCAAAAAGATTTGCAATGAACATGATGTGCAAATATGACCAAGTGATATCTAGCTTGCCCCCTTTAGTGATGCAAAACATAAATGCAAGGGCATCTTCAAGGTTTAAGTGATGACTAGATACAATCATTTCAGAATAAACGATATCACAATCATGCAAAAGACAATGCTACTTTGGGACAATGCACATTACACTCAGAATGACAATCATGCTCTCAGTAGTTGGTGCTTGAAGTGCTAGAGCTTTTTATTTTGAAACATGGAAGCAATTGTGTCAACGGTAGTAGTACTTCATATGTGTCATGTATAAAACATCCTATAAGTTGCAAGCCTCATGCATCGAATACCAATAGTGCTCGCTCCTTGTCCTAATTAGCTCGGATCCCCATGGGTTATCATTGCATTGCATATGTTTTAACCAAGTGTCACAAAGGGGTACCTCTATGCCACCTGTACAAAGGTCCAAGGAGATAGATCGCATTTGATTTCTCGTTTTTGATAGATCTCAACTTGAGGACATCCATACCGGGACAACATAGAAAATAGATGATGGACTCCTCTTTAATGCATAAGCATATTCTCATAAGAGATTGAGGATTAAGGTCAAAGCTAAAACTTCCACCATGATGCATGGCTTTGGTTGTCGGCCCAATGTTCTTCTCTAACAATATGCATATTAATTCAACCCACGGTAAATCACCCTTACTTCAGACAAGACGAACATGCATAGCAACTCACATGATATTCAACAAAAGTGTGACAGTTGATGGCGTCCCCAGAAACATGGTTACCGCTCAGCAAGCGACTCATAAGAAATAAGATACATATGCAACATATTCTTTACCACAATAGTTTTAGGCTACTTTCCCATGAGCTATGTATTGCATGGTTAATTTGCTTAGTGCAGGTGTAGGTTAGCAAAAGACTGGGAGCGACCAACTAAGAGAGCAATGACGGTCATAATCATGCAGAGCGACAAAGCAATATTGAATCAGGCATGGTAGTTATATCGCTACTCAGAAACAAAAGATCATCAAGGCTTGACAGACTTTCTTTACAGTCTTGAATATGCGTGAGCATACGCCAAGTCAATCAAAATAAATTCTCGAAGGAAGATATTACTAAACCATACCACATCATAGGCAAACAAACCAAGTTGGTACTCCAATAACACATTGGGAACCCCCCAGCTATTCGAGATTAACTAAAAGAAAACCTGAACTACTAAGCACCATCATGAAAGTAGCATCTTTATCACAGACACATTAACCAATGCAACGGAAGCAAACTCTCTTAATAAGGTGAGCATGGTAATTAAAGAGAGTTCAAGCAACCAACTAAATAAAAGCTCTTGAAGAGATAAGCATGAATACTAAGAGCAAAGTATGATAGTAGCTATTAAAAGACAAAGAACACACACAGCATAGATAGACATGAAAATTCTATGTAATGTTCTAGGTAGAGGTGGAGCGTGTTTCTCTCCCACATAAAGGAATGCTGGGTTCCGACTCGTTATGAAAAACTAAAAAGAAAACTAAAAGCAAGACGCTCCAAGCATAGCACATAACACATGAAGTGATAAAAATATAGCGGAACGAAAGACGAACTGATAATGTTGATGGAGAAGGGGATGCACGGGGGGCATCCCCAAGCTTAGACGCTTGAGTCTCCTTGAATATTTCTTGGGGGTGCACGGGGGCATCCCCAAGCTTGAGCGCTTGACACTCCTGAATCTTTTTATCATCTTCCCTCGCACACTTGAAAACTCCCTTCATACACAACTCATCATAATCTGATTAGCGAGGTTAGTACCCTTAATAAAATAATTATACCTTGCTGGAAATAAAGATATTCTTGAAGTTCTACTGTTTCTCAAGATTGCCAAAAGGTTTTTGCAAAGAAAAAGCAAGTTCTCAATTTGCAAAGTGAAGGTAAGGCAAAACAGGACAGAATCTGTGAAAAACAGAACAGCAGGCAGTAATTGACCTGTTCGGGATACTTCTGCAACTCAAATCAGAAAACTCAGAACTGACACACGAAAGACAATTATATATAGAACGCTGTCGAAAAAATTCAGACCAAAAAGATGATCTGGCGATTTTATACGAATTTTTCTATCCAAGGACAGAATCTGTTTCCTGGACAGCACCTCACAACTTTTGAACTTTCTAGCAATCAGAGGCTATACTTGGCACAAATATGAAAAGTAAAGATACAATGATGATGCTACAACAGTAAACAACATCAAGACACAACAAAAGCAAAAAATTTATTCATGCGGGCTGCCTCCCAAAAGCGCTTTCTTTAATGCCTTTAAGCTAGGCATAATGCATAGATCAAGTTTTATCAAGGGTAAAAGAATAGCTAGCCCGTACAACGGACTCAAAAGGTAACTTGACCTTCTTACAAGGGAAGTGTTCCATCCCTTTCTTGAGAGGAACATGAAATTTTATATTACCCTCTTTCATGTCAATGACAGCACCAACGGTGCGCAAAAAGGGACGTCCCAAAATAATTGGACATGAAGAATCACATTCAATATCCATGATAGTGAAATCAACGGGCACATAATTATCATTGACAACAATAAGAACATCATCGATCCTCCCCAAAGGTTTCTTTATGGAAGAATCAACGAGACGAACACCAAAAGAACAAGAATGAAAAGATTTCAATTTGAGCATATCATATAGTCTTTTGGGCATAATAGAAGCATTAGCTACAATATCACATAAAGCAAAACATGAGAAATTGTTTATCTTAATTTTAATCATAGAATCCCAACCATCTCCTACCTTTCTAGGTATGGAGGCTTCTACTCTAAGTTTCTCCTCCCTAGCTTTCATGAGAGCATTAGTGATATGCTCTGTGAAGGCAAGATTAAGCGTGCTAGTGTTGGGATCCTTAGCCATTCCTTGTAGAAATGCGACAACTTCTGAAATACTACAATTATCAAAATCAATTTTATCATTAGTGGGCAGAATTGTAGTGTCATCCTCTTTGTTTAATTCGATCTCTATTATAAGAGTTTGAACCTCTTCCCAAGTTTGGGGAAGCTCAGGAGCAATTTTAAACTGAGGCTCATACTTTTTTCCTGGAAGACCATGCCATGGGCATAACTCTCCGTCATAACTAGTGTAATCACAAGGTTTATTTTTTTTGTAAATCCCGTCAGAGATAAGTGGGGCAATGGAAGTAGGGGTGTACTCCTCCCATTTAGTGTTTTTGGTAGAACCCATAATAGCAAGCAAGCAAGATAACTATTTTTGTGATTTTCGATAAAAGGAACTAAAGCAAATATGCAAGGTAAACTAACAAGACTAAAAAGCAAAGGTAAAAGATAGCATGCAACTCCCCTATCCTGAAGAGTGGAGTCCCCGGCAACGGTGCCAGAAAATACTCCTTGATGGGCCTCGAACCCCTCGTTGGTTACCCCAAGTGGAAGGTGTAAGATGCAGTAAGTAGAAGTGTTTTCCCCTAGCGAAGATGCCAAGGATCGAATCCCAGAGACTCCTAGGTTCAACAGGTAGGTGTCAACTGCTAACGGCACAATTAACAATCAACGTGGACCTGCACACAGATACAAATAACTTTGCTCCCAACGAGTACAGAGAGGTTGTCAATCTCTCCGGCCTTGTAGTTCACAAAGGGTTAAAAGCAATATGATAGTAGTGATAGATAGTGTTTTGCAATAGTAAGTAAATAGCGGAAAAGTAAATAGTGTATGTGATCAATGATGGTAATATGGACCAGAGTCTCATGATGTTCACTAGTGATGTCTCTCTCCCAAAAGACGATAAAACAACTATGTGAGGTAAACAAATTACAGCTGGGCAATTGACAGGACCACGAACGCAAACCAATGCTGACTACATTGCAAGAAAGGTTGAGGTTCAAAGCATGGGCGGTACGCCAAAGTAAGTAGACCGAAATCCATCAATATTTACTACTAATCATCCACCTTGAGATATCTATCCAGAACATCTCGCTGGTATTAAGTTGCGAGTCCCACCCATAGTGTAAACTCAATGCAACAGACAACTGCATTAAAAGAACTTTGCGTAAAGTAAACAATCCTTGCACCCGCGGGCACAAGCACCGTTGTTTTCCCCCCTTGTGGCAACAACACATCCCCTAGACTCATGTTTCTGTCACTCAAGCCAGTCATCGAGGGGCATGAACCCACAATCGAGCATAACGTTCCCTCTTGGAGTCACTACCTATTACTCGGCCAAAGCAATAAATAACAACGGAGAACATGCAAGAATTACTTATGAACTAAAATATAAAAGAGGTGAATCAAATATATTACTCAAGATCAATCTGAACATAATCTCATAATCCATCGGACCCCAGCAAACTCAACATAGCAACAGCATAAGGATTACATAGGTGCCTCGATCATGTAGGGCAGCTCACGAGGTCTAATTAGTGAAGCACAAGAACGGGAGGAGAACATCACATAGCTACTGGTCATGGACTCATGGTCCAAGGGAGACTACTAACGAGTCATCCGGGAGGCGTCCATGGTGGTGGAGAAGCTCCCGGTGGTGATCCTCCCCTCCGACAGGGTGCCGGGAAGAGTTCTCCTGGTGCTACCGATCTTGGAAGCGGCGGCGGCAGCGGAACAGAAATGGGATCGCGAAAAGAAGTCCTGTTCTGAGGGTTACGGGGAACCCTTTAAATATATGCCAAAGTAGGGCACCGGGGGAGCCTCGGGGGGCCGAGGCGCCCCCCCGGCGCGGCCCAGGGGGGGGGGCGCCCACAGGGCGCTTGGAGCCCCTGTGGCCCCCCCAGGCTGCCCTTCGGACGCAGTGTTGTTTCCGGTTCGCTGATTTTTTATATAAATTTTCTGGATTTTTCTGGGCAATTCTCGAAACGTGAAAACCTGAAATACAAAAACAGCCGAAAACAGAAACTGGCACTGGGGTGCACTGGATTAGTAAGTTAGTCCAAATATGATCAAAAGTGTATGGAAGTGTATGAATATCATAGCAATATCACCCAAAAGTGGCATGGAGCAAGCAGAATTTATAGATATGTTTTGGACGTATCAAGGGACCAGCCTCGCGAGGGTGCCTGGAGGGACCAGCCTCGCGAGGACCGTCCTCAGGGCAAGGCCAGCCTCCCTTCACTGCCACCACCAAGGAGGAACGACGACCAAGATGAGGGGGTTGGGGGCTTCCAGGAGCCTCTCGCCATTGCTTGCATCTTGGGCGATGCGCAGGCTCCAGCCTCTCAGCGCCTCTACATGCAGTTCGCCCGAGAAGTGAACGCAGCTCTTCTCAGGATAGAAGCCACACAGCCGCTCAAGTGGTCCAAGTGCGCCATCACCTTCTGCTCTGCTGACCAGCTTAAGTGCGCAACAACCGCTGGCGCTCTCCCAATGCTCTGCTCACCTGTCAATGGCGGTGCAGGGCTCAACGTTCTCTCCGTCGACACATTCGACCATCTCCAAGTACCTTATGACCAGCTGCAACCCACCAAGCCTTTCCCAAGAGTGACTAACGGCTCCACCACCCTAATCAGACAGATCCGGCTCCTCGTTACCTTCGGCACCCGCGGCAACTACCGCACCGAGGTTATCGACTTTGACATCGCGCACATCGGTCTCCCCTACAACACCATCCCCGGGTACCCAGCCTTAGCCAAGTTCATGGCGGCAACCCACGCAGCCTACAACCTCATGAAGATGCCGGGAAGCAACGACGTCCTCACTGTGGCCAGAGATACCAAGGAGGCCCTGGGGGCCCTCAAGCTCGCCTTTAGGGTCGCAGTAGTGGCACGCCCGGCCAACGAAGAAGCTCCGGAGGCAGTGGGGGCTGCTCCGGCCAAAAAGAAGCAGCTTTTCTCTCAAGACCGGGCCGAGACGAAGCAGGTGTTGGTGGATGAAGACGGGGCGTCAGGAGCCACCTTTACCATAGGCGTTGGCCTTCCCCTAGCTCAAGAAAAGGCGTTGGTCGGATTCCTGCGCGCTAACAAGGAGGTGTTCGCATGGGAACCCATGGACCTGGCGGGAGTCCCAAGGGGGGTGACTGAGCATCACCTAAACGTATGCCCCAATGTGCGCCCCGTGAAGCAGAAGGCTAGGCGCCAGTCTTCTGAGAAGCAGTCTTTCATCATACAAGAGACTCGCAAATTGCAAGAAGCTGGCGTGATCCGTGAGGTGCGATATCTGGAGTGGTTGGCAAATCCGGTGGTCGTGCCCAAGAAAGGTGGGAAGGAGCGCATGTGTGTCGACTTCACCAACCTCAACAAGCCTGTCCGCAAGACCCGTTCCCACTGCCACACATCGACCAGATTGTCGACTCCACTACCGAGTGCGACATGCTGTGCTTCCTGGATGCCTTTTCGGGTTACCATCAGATCAAGATGGCGGTACGAGAAATCGAGAATACCGCCTTCCTCACCCCGTGCGGAGTATACTGCTACACTTGTATGCTGTTCGGGTTGCGGAATGCAGGAGCAACTTTCCAACGGCTGATGCATATCGCCCTGGGAGAGAAACTCGGGAGGAACGTTGAAGCCTACGTTGATGACATCATGGTAAAATCTCGGGAGGCCAAGACCCTCATTGAAGATCTGGAGGATACCTTCACCAGCCTGCGCAAGGTAGACATGCGGCTCAACCCGGAGAAGTGTGTGTTTGACGTCCCATCGGGCAAGCTGCAGGGTTTCCTGGTGTCGCACAAAGGAATCGAGGCTAACCCCGAGAAGGTCAGGGCTATAGAGAAGATGAGTCCACCGAAGACCCTCAAGGAGATGCAGAAGCTGGCCGGTTGCGTAACGTCACTCGGGCGTTTTATCTCCAAGCTGGGGGAGCGTGCCCTTCTCTTCTTCAAACTGATGAAAAGGAAAGGCCCGTTCAAGTGGACCCCAGAGGCCGATGCGGCATTCAAAGACCTCAAGAAGTACCTCACTAGCCTGCCGGTAATGGTGGCGCCGAAGCCCCGAGAACCCTTGGTGCTTTACCTAGCCGCGACACCACACTCCGCCAGCGCAACGCTAGTGGCAGTCCGGGAGGAGCACTAGGACAAAGTTGTGCAGCCCCAGGGCGACACTCACGAGGCTCCTCCTGGGCCAGCTGACGACCAAGTTCCAGGAGATGACGTTCCTGAAGCCCCGACCGCTACTTCCGGAGACCAAGCTCCTGAGGCCCTCTCGCTTCGGGAGGTGCCATAGCCTCACGGGAGCCTAGCCCCCGCCGTTGTCGAGCACCCGGTGTACTTCGTCAGCACGGTGGTCCGCGATGCTTGGGCACGCTACCCCATTCCACAGAAGCTTCTGCTCGTGCTCCTCGTCGCCTCGCGCAAGCTGCGCCACTACTTCCAAGGCCATCCCATCAAGGTTGTGTCCTCTTACCCGTTGGAGAGGGTGTTGAGGAGCCCCAATGCTGCGGGAAAGGTCGCTGAATGGAACATCGAGCTGCAGGTGTTTCAACCGGAGTTCAACACCACCAGGGTTATCAAGGGCACCGCGCTTGCCAGCTTCGTGGTAGAATGGACCGACACCCCAGAGCCCGGAGCGGGTGAGGACCGGTCCCTCTTACCAGGGAGTGAAGCACCAGATGGTTGGCTCATGTACTTTGACGACGCCTTTGCACGCCAGGGTGCAGGGGCAGGCACCTTGCTCATCTCGCCCACCAAGGACAAGCTCTACTATGCCGTCAGCTTTGCTTCCAGCACGGTGAGAAGGTCTCAAACAACATCGCGGAGTACGAAGGCCTGAACGCCGGCCTAGAAGCTGCAGCCTCCCTTGGTGTGAAGCGCCTCACTATCAAGGGCGACTCTCAGCTTCTCGTCAACTTCTCCAACAAGGTCTAGAAGCCCAGTGATGAGCACATGGAGGCGTGCCTAGCGGAGGGACACAAAATGGAGAACAGTTCATGGGCTTGGAGCTGCAGCACGTGCTGCGCGACACGAACAAGGAGGCGGACGACATCATCAAGAGGGCGTCCAAGCGCCAGCCGCAGGAGCCCGGCGTCTTTGAGGAACGGCTCTTCAAGCCCTCGGCCGCTCCACCAGCTGCGGAGTCGACACTACCTCAGGAGGAGCTCCCCCCTCCACCGACCTAGGAAGCTCCAGCCTATGGCCCGACCTCGGGGGCGCACTTGCTCCTTGCACTCGAGCCTCTGGAGGGGTGCTGGACTCAGGAGTTCAAGGCCTACCTGTTGCATGGAAACCTGCCAGGGAAGGAGGAGGATGCAGAGCGCGTGGTCCGACAGGCCACGGCTTACTACCTCCAGGATGGTGAGCTATACCGAAAGCCACCCAATGACATTTCTTTGAGGTGCATCTCCAGGGAACAGGCACGCGAACTGCTAACTGACATACATAGCAGGTACTGTGGGCACCACTCGTCCTCCCGCACCCTGGTGGGCAAGGCGTTCCATAGTGGGTTTTATTGGCCTACAACACTTAGCGACGCTGCCGAGCTAGTAAAATCCTGCGAAGCTTGCCAGTTCCATGCCAAGCAGATCCACCAGCCAGCTCAGGGCCTTCAAACTATCCCACTCTCATGGTCGCTCGCGGTCTGGGGGCTGGACATCTTGGGGCCCTTTCCTCGAGCGCCCGGGGGCTACCGCTACCTCTACGTCACCATCGACAAGTTCACCAAGTGGGCTGAGGTCGAGCCAGTATGCACCATCCCTGTCGGCTCGGCGGTCAAGTTCATCAGGATCATCGTGAGCCGGTTCGGGTCCCTAATCGCATCATCACCGATAACGGCTCGCAATTCACTAGCCACCTTTTCAAAACATATTGCGCTAACCTTGGAGCGCAGATATGCTATGCCTCGGTGGCACATCCCAGGAGCAACGGGCAAGCTGAGCATGCCAATGCGGAGGTCCTGAGGGGCCTCAAAGCAAGGACCTTCGAGAAGAAGCTGGAGGCCTGCAGCAGGGGCTGGTACGACGAGCTCCAGTCCATGCTGTGGTCCATTCGCACCACCGCCACCAAGCCAACATGCGAGACCCCGTACTTCCTCGTCTACGGAGCCGAAGCAGTTCTCCCTCACGAGGTCAAACATCGCTCCACGCGGGTCCTGGCGTTTGGTGAGGCACGCCAGGACATTGCGCGGGGGATGGATCTCGTGCTGGGAGAGGAGCGCCGCCGACAAGCCTCGCTTCGAGCGGCAAGGTACCAGCAGGTGTTGCGGCGGTACCACTGCCACAACATCCATTCCAGGACGCTAGAGGTAGGTGATCTGGTCCTGAGGCGGGTGCTCTCCAGGGAAGGGTTGCACAAGCTCTCACCCATGTGGGAGGGCCCGTTCAGGATTGCCCACCTCTCCAGGCCTCGCGCCATGCACCTGGAGACGGGGGACGGCATCCCCATCCAGAATGCATGGAACATCCAGCACCTCTGGAAGTTCTACCCATGAAGCAAGGCCTAGTGCCTGTGAAGCCAACGCCCAGTGCCTGTGGATCAAGGCTCCCGCCTGCGAAGGTCTTCGCCCATGACACTCTCACATAATAATGAGTGGGGATGTACATGCCCCGGAGTCTCCGGAGAGCCGCCCTCGGGCCTCGGGGGCTCCCTCCCACGTCCTAGTGGCAGCACTTAGCTCCGCTGTTGGTGGGAACGACACCTATGGGATCACAAGAATCCCTACTACGGTTAGCGGGGCGCGGGGTTGAGAGAAGAGCAGATCAAATAGATAGCACACGGTTCGTTTATCCAGGTTCGGGCCGCGAGGATGCGTAAAACCCTACTCCTGCTTTGGTGGATTGTATATATGTGTTCTTCAGCTAGCTATGGGGCGTGAGGAGCTCCAAAAAGTCGTATCCTCCTCCTGGTCGCCTCGGGCCTCCTTTTATAGAAAAAGGGATTGGCACAGTGGCACACAGGAGGTGGAAAGGGTACAGTGATGCGAGGTTATCCCTCGCATTACATGACAAGGTGCATTTAATGCGTCTTGTTTAGGTGTCCTTGCTTTATCGGGGACGGGGGAGAGATCTGTCTTGTCCGTCGCCGCTCCTTCTTGTGTTGACACGCGCCCTGGCCAGCGATGCCTGAGATGCCATGTAGGTAGGCAGGCAGCTGAGGTGGCGCAATGGTGGGTCTTCATGAAGATCTGCATGTCGCCACGCAGGTGCCTGCCCAGCTGGTTGGGTCGGCAGCTGCATATGGCGGTGAAAGTTTAGTCGGCGTGGGCCTGATGGTGGCCCTGTGGATGTCCATGGCAAGGGCCTTGCCGGGGCCCCGGCAAGGGTCTTGCCGCGGCGCGTGCTGCCATCCCCGGCAAGGCGCTTGCCGGAGGTCTTGTGATCTTCCTCGGCTAGGATCCTGCCAAGGGTTGTCGTCTTCTTAGTGCGTATCTGATCTTGAATGTCTTCACAAAGATCTGCATGCCACTACAGGGATGTCTCCCGAATCCTTGCCCCATGGGGGCAGTGGACTCAAGGGTGATTTGGTCCGTAGGCGTGGGGCGAGTTGCCGTGGCAAGGGTCTTGCCGGGGCTGCTAAAGCCGCCCCCGGCAAGGATCTTGCCGGGGGAGCCCGTCTCATCCCTTGGCTCTTCGTGGTCTTGGCTTTGGTGTTGCTCCAGTTCCATCGAGCTTCGGTCTTACCCTGGCTTACCTCCCTTGCCTTGCTTGGTGCGGCGGTGCCCGTGGCTCAGACTGCCCGTGCACAGTCATAGGGGTACAAAAAGTGTACCCCCCTTTTTGTACACCGACAGGAGCCCCCGGGCCTAGGCCACACATAAGTGCGACGCGTTGTTGGGCTAGGCCCAGAATGGTGCGCGGGCAGGCGGGACGGTTTTTACCGTGGTAAGACTTTTCGCGCGCTGCGCCTCCCACGATCCGCGTGCGTGGCATGGTGTGGAGGGGTGTGCTTGACGTGGGCGGCATGCGTGGGGTTGGTTCCCGCAGGCATGCATCACATCACAGTAATGGGGCGGTTCGCGCCTTCCCCATAAACGGAGGAAGGCGTGGAGGCACGGCCCATTTACTGAATGGGGCCGAGGCGCGGTCCTCAAGGCATCCACTCCCCACGATCACGGGGTGGGGAGAGGTCGCCTCACCCGTCTCCTCGGTTCTGCACGTCTGCCACATGTCTCCCATGCGTTTGGGGTGGAAAATGGTGGACGCGGGAAACCGGGCCGTCGCTGGTTGGGGCGGCGGGTCGGTCCTGGCTCCCTGCGCCTTCCGTGTCTTGATTGGCCGAGCGGGGCGGTCAAGCCCCAACTCCGTTCCTTTATAAAGAGCGGGAGGGGAGGGAGGGCGTCCCGCATTCTTCCATCTTCTCCCTCCTTCAGCTTCTGCTCCTCTCTTCCATTTGTCATGGAGAGAGGAAATCCCGACCCTTCAATGGTGGCGGCGAGGGTCGCCGCTCGACAACGCGTCCCTCCTTCTCCTGCGCCTGCGGTGGCAGAGCCGGCCGCGAGGGGAAGGGGGAGGGGGCGAGGCCGTGGGCGAGGCCGGGGCGCTCGAGGAAGAAGAGGACGGGGTGGCCCGCCGGCCTTGCCCCCGCCAGCAGCTCCTCCTTCAATGGAGGGCCATGTTGGGGATGACCCTTGTGAGTTCTTCGTCAGGTTGCGCCGGCCGCGGCGCCATCGTCTTCGTCTCCCGACTCCATTTGCGCGGGAGATGGAGCTGGATCCGCCGGAGTCATTGCGGCTGCACATGAGGGGCTGCGGGATCAGTGGCACGCGGGTCTGCGTCGACTTCCCTACTCCTCATGTGATGTATCTTCATTGGGGATGGAAGACGTTTGCTCATATCCACAGCTTGACGGAGGGGCTCACTCTCCATTTTAAGCTAATGGAGGGTGGCCTTCTCTCCGTCAAGGTCTTCGGGCACTTTGGGACTCGTACAAGGTGCTGCGTGGAGAGCTCTTCTGATAGTGAAGATTCCTCCTCGAGCGAGAGTGACGAGGAGGACAGCGGCAGCGACGACGAGGGCGGTAGGCGGCAGGATGACGGGTCCGACTAGGTGTCGGGCGCCGCTCCTTGTGGCACCGGCGACCCCATCATCCGTGTCGCCGGCTCCTTGAACTTCTCGGGGCCGTCTTCTTGGGCGGCTGGCGTTGGGGGGCTGCGGAAGAGGAAGAGGGCGGGCGGCAAGGCCGTCAAGTCGGAGTACACGGGCACCGACGCCTTCGACGCGTACTGCCGTCCTGCCGCCTCGTCTTCGAGCTCTGCTTCCGGCGCAGCCATCACCATCCAGCCTTTGGGCGGCCACCAGGATGTTCTCTCGGTGTCTTCTGCCACCCGTAGCTCGCCTAGGCGCTCCTTTTGCCCTTCTCGCCTCCTTGACCTGCCTCCTGAGGAGAGGGACAAGAAAGGGATTACGGGCATCTTATCTCTTTTTAGTTTGTAAGCCTTCGGGCGTCTGTTAAATTTAAAACTTGTAATCCCCTTGCTCATGTTTTTATTCCCTATGGACTGTACATGGGCGGGATGTTTTTTTAATGAAAAAGGGATGTTTGCCGGGTCATTTGTTCGCAGGTAGAACCCACAACAGGGAATAAATCCCTGATATCTCTAAGATAAACATTTTCTCGCCCGGCAACAGGCCTTGTCGTCTCCCCACTTCGCTCTACCTTTCTCACACCTTTGGCGGAGGCATAGATGAGGCGGGTTCAAGCTCCTTGTTTCACCCTTTCGCTGCCGCGACTACGACCAAACTTGGTCCCAGGAAGGAGCCCTAGGGCCTAGAGTTAGGGGAGCACGGTAGTTTAAGGAAAAAACGAGGTTTCACATACCTCAGTCCATAATGGAATGCATGATAAGGGATGAAGAACTTATCTGAAGCTGCAGCCCCCGGCAACCCTGGTTTGCCGTGGGTGAATCTTTGCTCTTGTAGCCCCCGGCAATACTGGCTTGCCGGGGCCTAGATGCTGGTCTGTTCCTTTTTTTTCTCCCCAAGTGGTTTCGGCAAGGATATCTGTGTGCCCTGTGAACCAAAGAAGATAAAAGAAAGACAAAGAGATGCAAACTGGACCTCTAAGCTAGGGGTTAGCCGCTGCTAAGCACTATCAACCCTAACCAAGGACGAGACTCGACCTAGCATGCATGCTATAACTTAGGGCGCCAACGCTTCATTTATTTATGCTCAGGGTCTGCGCCTGGCTTTGCACAAAGGGTTACATGCCTTGTCGGCAAGGCTTGTACAAAAGGTGGCTTGCCGGGGGGCCCGGCAAGCCACGCCTCACGGGTAAAACTTGCGAAGATGCTCAATGTTCCAGGAGTTGCTCACCGGAATGGCATTTTCGGTCTCCAGGCGGACTGCGCCAGGCCTGGTGACTCGTATTACCCGATAAGGGCCTTCCCACTTTGGCGTCAACTTGTTGGTATTCTTGGCCGATTGAACGCGCCGAAGAACAAGGTCGCCTTCCTCAAAGCTTCGGGCACGGACCTTGCGGCTATGGTAGCGGCGCAAGGCTTGCTGGTAGCGCGCTGCTCTCACAGCCGCCCGAAGACGATCTTCCTCAAGGAGCGTTGCGTCATCTTGCCGCAGTTGCTCTTGCTCAAGCTCATCATAAGCGAGCACTCGAGGTGACCCGTATATGAGTTCAGTGGGGAGAACTGCTTCTGCCCGGTATACTAGGGCAAAGGGTGTCTGGCCGGTGGCTCGATTTGGCGTCGTTCTGATCAACCAAAGAACCGTCGGCAACTCATCAATCCAGCGCCTTCCACTCTTGCGCAGCCTGTCAAAGGTCTTTGTCCTTAAGCCTCGCAGTACTTCAGCGTTTGCTCTCTCAGCTTCACCATTGCTTCGTGGGTGAGCAACGGAAGCGAAACAGACTTTGTTGCCGAGGTCTTGGATATATTGCATGAAGGTGTGGCTTGTGAACTGTGTGCCATTGTCGGTGATGACCCTGTTGGGTACACCAAAACGGCACACTCGTCCCTTGAATAATTTGACGGCTGACTGGGCTGTGACCTTCCTCACTGCCTCCAACTCTGGCCACTTTGTGAACTTGTCGATTGCAACGTACAAGTACTCAAAGCCCCCGATAGCGCAGGGGAAAGGGCCCAGTATGTCGAGCCCCCAGACCGAGAAGGGCCAGGAGAGAGGAATGGTTTAAAGGGCTTGAGCTGGTTGATGAAGTTTGTTTGAATGGAACTGACACGCTTCACACCTGGTGACCAGTGTCGTCGCATCCTGGAGGGCAGTGGGCCAGAAGAAGCCTTGCCGAAATGCCTTGTCGGCAAGGGCTCTTGACCCTATGTGGGATCCACATATGCCTCCATGTATCTCTGCCAACAACCCCAGTCCTTCCTCTCGAGGGATACACTTCAATTTCACGTCGTTCGGTCTCTTTCTGTACAGGACGTCATCGACGAACTGGTACATAGCAGATCGACGGGCTACTTTTTCCGCTTCTTCCTGCTCCTCAGGAAGTTCCCCAGTTTGAATGAATCAGACGGTATGATGTGCCCACGCTGGAGCCTGGGGCTTGACGGCGAGGACTAAAGGCATTTCCTCCGCTATAGGAGCGGCTATCTCGACGGCAAGAGCTTGACGCTCCGCCGGAGCTAGCCGTCCCGTGGCGGGCTCAGTGCCCCCGGCAACATCCTTGCCGGCGGCTCCGGGGAGCTCGGCGGGAAAGTTCTTGCCGGGCCCTGATTTCCTCCTCTTGTTTTGCTCTGTTGATGGATCAACGGATGGCTGAGAAAGCTGAAGCACAAAGGTACCTGGTTCCACAGGTAACTTGAGGGCAGCGCGCCTTGACAGGTAATGGGCGATGTCGTTCTCTGCTCGAGGAACGTGCTCCGCCTGTATACCATCAAAACTCTCTTCCAGCTTTCTCACTGCATCGACGTAGGCCTTCATCAACGGGCTCTGGTAATCTTTGTTGACTTGTTTGACGACAAGCTGCGAATCGCCCCTGACAATGAGTTTCTTGATTCCGAGGTCTGCCGCGATCCTAAGACCAGCAAGCAGCCCCTCATATTCAACAGTATTGTTCGTTGATACCTCCCTGGGGAAGTGCATCTGGACCACGTACTTGAGGTGCTCTCCGGTGGGTGCGACAAGCAGTACGCCAGCCCCGGCGCGCTGTAAGGAGAAAGCTCCATCAAAGTACATGATCCAGTCGCAACTCGCCTCTTTGCCGGGGAGAGCAGTTTCCTGGGCTTCTTCATCAGGCGTCGCGGTCCATTCTGCAACGAACTCCGCCAGGACTCGGCTTTGAATCGTCGAGGTACTTTCAAACTTGAGGCCAAAGCTGGACAGCTCCAGTGCACACTCTACAATTCTTCCCGTTGCATCTGGATTGTGCAATATCCATTGCAGAGGGAGGCGAGTGACGACAGTGATCTCGTGTGCCTGGAAGTAGTGACGCAGCTTCCTCGAGGCCATAAGAAGGCCGAAGAGCAATTTCTGCACACCGGAGTACCTTGATATAGCCCCCCGCAAGAGGGAGCTAACAAAGTAGACCGGGTGCTGCATCATTTTCTCCTTGGCGGCACTCCAACCGGCCGTGTTGTCTCTGCACCAACGGCATCAGGCTCTGTCGCTGCTATCACCTCGTCATCAATTTCTCTCTGTGCCACTAGTGCGGTGCTGACCACCTGGTTCGTTGCCACCAGTTATAGCAGCAATGGTTCTTGTGGCCTAGGCGCAACTAGTACTAGCATGGAGGAAAGATACCTCTTCAAATCTTGCAATGCTGCTTCGGCTTCTGGCGTCCACTCCATTGGGCCCGCCTTTTTCAAAATCTTGAAAAAGGGAAGGGCGCACTTGGTAGACTTGGAAATGAATCTGCTCATGGCGGCAACGCAGCCAGCAAGCCGATGAACATCCTTAACTCGAGAACCTTGCCGTACGGGACGCCGAAGACGCACTTCTCAGGGTTCAGCTTGAGATTGATCTTGCGTAGGTTTGCAAATGTTTCTTGTAAATCCAGTATAATGGTTGCCCTGTTCTTGGTTTTGACCACTATATCATCCATATAAGCCTCCATATTTCTATGGAGCTGGGGTTCAAAACCAATCTGGACTGCCCTTGCAAATGTTGAGCCAGCACTCTTCAACCCGAAAAGCATTCGTACGAAACAATATGTACCACATGGGGTGATGAATGCTATCTTCTCTTCGTCTTCTCTTGTCATGAAGATCTGATGGTAGCCGGAGTAGGCATCGAGGAATGACAACAGGTCACACCCAGCCGTGGAGTCAACAATCTGGTCGATGTGCGGCAATGGGAAGGGATCGTTGGGACAAGCCTTATTGATATCTGTGTAATCAATACACAGCCTCCACTTCCCATTTGCTTTGCGCACTACCAATGGATTGGCCAACCAAGTTGGATGGAGCACTCCTCTTACCAAACCCGCTGCTTCCAGTTTCCGGATCTCCTCTATGATGAACTCTTGTCGTTCCAAAGCTTGCTTCCCGACCTTCTGCTTGACGGGCTGCGCATGAGGACAAACAGCAAGGTGGTGCTCAATCTCCTCCCTGGGAACGCCAGGGATGTCAGATGCTCGCCATGCAAACACATCGACATTTGCCCGCAGGAAGGTGACGAGCGCGTCTTCCTATTTGTCGTCAAGGGTGGAGCTTATGGTGAAAGCCCCTCCTGTGCCGCCCTCCTTGACAGAAACCTTCTTGGTTCCCGGCGGTGTGGCCCTAGACTTCTTGTTTCTGCCGGTGGAGCTCTCTGGCATGTCCTCGACGGGAGCACTACACTCCGAAGAGGTGCGCTTGCCGGAGTGGGTGTCCGAGGTCTCACCGGTCTTCTTCTTCTTCCCCCCCGGGGCTCCAGTGGCAGGAGCAAGTGCCCAAGTGGCGGCAGCTGCCGAAACTGCTTGTTGGTATAGTTGGTCAGTGCAAATCAGCGCATCTTTCTTATCGGAGGGGATGGTGATGATCGTCACAGGTCCTGGCATCTTCAGGGTGTTGTAGGCGTAGTGTGACGCTGCCATGAACTTGGCCAGCACTGGGCGGGCAAGGATCCCGTTGTAAGGCAAGGGGATCTTGGAAACATTGAACACGATCCTTTCTATCCTGTAGTTCAAATCACTTCCAAAAGTCACGGGCAGCCTGACCTTCCCCTTTGGTTGACTTCTCCCCGGGTTGACCCCCTAAAACGTGCCCGTCTCTTCGAGGTCTCCGTCAGGAATCTGCAGCTTCTCGATCACGGTAGGCGAGATTAAGTTCAGACCGGCCCCGCCATCGACTAGCATCTTTGTCACCTTGAGGTTGCGTATTGTCGGTGAAACCAACAACGGCAAGCACCCGACCGCAGTAGTGTGATCAGGGTGTTCCTCAGTGTCAAAAATGATAGGCGTGCTGGACCATTTCAGCGGCTTTTGGGCACCAGACGACGGCTCCGCCGTTGTAATCTCACGCGCCCATTGTTTAAGCTGGCGGTGAGAAGTATGCAAGGAGGCGCCGCCATCGACACACATGGCCTCCGTGGCTTTCTAAAACTCTTGGTCACCGGACTCGTCGTCCTCTTCGTGATCGTCGTCTTCTGGCTTTCTGTCACGGCCCTGGGCGGGCCTCTCCTGCTATTTATCCTTACCGCGACGGCCTGCTTGGCAATCACGCTTCTTGCCGGACCCCTCAGCACCATCCTGGCCCTTCTCCTTGTCTCGCCTCTCATATTCAGCCCTCTGCTTCTCAGCAAGGAGCTCAACCTGTCGACAGTTCTGGAGATCATGGCATTTGGTGCGATGGATCTTGCAGTATTGCTTGTCGGAGTTTCCTGGCTTCTTGGAGGTGACACATCCGGCAATTTCCTTGTCGGGGTCATCTGCCTTGGTTTTCTTGGCGGAGCCGGCGTCATCAGATCCCTCAACGGCAAGCACGGCTTTACCCTTGCGCTTCCTATTGCGACACCAGCCTTTCTTCGCCGGGGCGGCAGTATCCTCATCTGAAGAGTCGGTTTCCACGCCGGCATCTTCGCCGGGGTACTTCCTTCCCTCTTCAGCCCGGGCACATCTGTCAGCAAGAACATAGAGTTCCGCCACATCTTTCACCTTCTTTATTGCCAGTTCTTCATGCATCTTGCGGTTACGCACGTTCTAATGGAACGCGCTGATGATGGCGGCAGGGTGAACATAAGGGATATTGTACTGTACCCGGCTGAACCTCTGTATATACTTGCGCAGACTCTCGCCTTCCTTCTGGGGAATGACGTGCATGTCACTTGCTTGGCCATGTGCTTGGTGACCTCCAATAAAGGCGCCAACAAACTCATGGCACAAATCCGACCAGGAGGAAATAGAGTCTACCGGCAAGTGCATCAACCATGACATGGCATTGGGTTTAAGAGCCAATGGAAAGTAATTCGCAAGCACCTTATCATCGCGGGCTCCGGCAGCTTGCATCGCGATGGTGTAGATGCTGAGGAACTCCGACGGGTGGGTCTTGCCGTTGTACTTCTCGCCAACGTCAGGCTTGAAGGTGCGGTGAGTGGGCCACTAGAACTGCCGCAGCTCACGGGTAAAAGTCGAACAGCCTACCTCGTAAGGTAGACCTCCAGGGCTCTCCGGTGCTGGGCGGTTCATAGCAGGCCCTGCTCACCCGTCTGACTGGTGGTGCGCTCCGCGCCGGCGCTCGATGGTGGTTCGAGCGTCTTCATGAGCTCGCTCCTGAAGAACTTGACGCTGGTCGCCGTGGGTCCGTGGGTCGGACGACGCTATGGAGATGTCGTCACCCGCGACGTCTCGACGAGTCGACACACGCAGTACCAGGCGAGGAGGAGGCGAATGCACCGTGGCCACGGTGCTGCCGGTCTTCCTGCCACTGGTGCATGGGACCCCATCGGAGCGTCGACCCGGGGGCTTCGCTGGACTCGGTTCATCCTTGTTGGCGACCGCGACAAGGCTTCAGATGGTGGCTCTCCATTCGTCGAGTTTCCCCGTAACGGGAGGAAAGTCGAGGAGCAACTGCGCGCGCGCCAGGGCTTCTGCTCGGGTTAGCGGTAGCAAAACCTGCACGGACCGCGACGCGCTTCGACCCCTGACCATGTCAGGAGGAGCTCTATCACGATCCCGCGGTCGCATGCCGTTTTCACCAGCGCTTCGGCGGCCGGGTAGGTCTTCTACGTCTCGGGAGTGGCGCTCGGGGCTCTTCCCGCGGCGACGCCCGGGATCTTCGGCGTGATGACGCCGTTCGTCGCCCGCTGCTTGGGAGGAGCGCGCTGTTGGCGCCGGCGTGGGAGTCCTGGAGGCCCTTGCGTCGCCTTCGGGTGATGTGGCAGCGATCTGGGAAGGCCCCGCGCCACCCGCGGAGGGCCTGGCTCCGTCTTTGGATTTGGCGGTGTGTGGCCCGTTACCAGGCGCACAAACATCGCCACCTCCCAAACTCCGGCTACTGGGACAACATTGGTGTTCGCGAGCAGCGCCCCGGGTCCTTTCCGCGACCGGTCCGCTGCTCGCCCGCGTCGGGACGAGCTGTCCGGCTTCCGACTGGCCAACCGCCACCTTCGTCTTCTTCTTGGGTGCCATGATGATGAAGAAGCGTGGAACTAACTGCTAAAGCCGATTCTCACAACTGCGCCCCCTACCTGGCGCGCCAAAGATGTCGGTGGGAACGACACCTATGGGATCGCAAGAATCCCTACTACGGTTAGCGGGGCACGGGGTTGAGAGAAGAGCGGATAAAACAGATAGCACATGGTTCGTTTATCCAGGTTCGGGCCGCGAGGATGCGTAAATCCCTACTCCTGCTTTGGTGGATTGTATATCTGTGTTCTTCAACTAGCTATAGGGCGTGAGGAGCTCCAAAAAGCCGAATCCTCCTCCTGGTCGCCTCGGGCCTCCTTTTATAGAAAAAGGGGTTGCCACAGTGGCATACAGGAGGTGGAAAGGGTACAGTGATGCGAGGTTATCCCTCACATTACATGACAAGGCGCATTTAATGTGTCTTGCTTAGGTGTCCTTGCTTTATCGGGGACGGGGGAGAGATTTATCTTGTCCGTCGCCGCTCCTTCTTGTGTCGACACGCGCCCTGGCCAACGATGCCTGAGATGCCATGTAGGTAGGCAGGCAGCTGAGGTGGCGCAATGGTGGGTCTTCATGAAGATCTGCATGTCACCACGCAGGTGCCTGCCCAGCTGGTTGGGTCGGTAGCTGCATACGGCGGTGGAAGTTTAGTCAGCGTGGGCCTGATGGTGGCCATGCGGATGTCCTTGGCAAGGGCCTTTCCGGGGCCCCGGCAAGGGTCTTGCCGCGGCACCTGCTGCCATCCCCGGCAAGGCGCTTGCCGGAGGTCTTGTGATCTTCCTCGGCTAGGATCCTGCCAAGGGTCATCGTCTTCTTAGTGCGTATCTGATCTTGAATGTCTTCACAAAGATCTGCATGCCACTACGGGGATGTCTCCCGAATCCTTGACCCATGGGGGCAGTGGACTCAAGGGTGATTTGCTCCGTAGGCGTGGGGCGATTTGCCGCGGCAAGGGTCTTGCCGGGGCTGCTAAAGCCGGCACCGGCAAGGATCTTGCCGGGGGAGCCCGTCTCGTCCCTTGGCTCTTCGTTGTCTTGGCTTTGGTGTTGCTCCAGTTCCATCGAGCTTCGGTCTTATCCTGGCTTACCTCTCTTGCCTTGCTTGGTGCGGCGGTGCCCGTGGCTCAGACTGCCTGTGCACAGTCATAGGGGTACAAAAAGTGTACCCCCCTTTTCGTACACCGACATCCGCGCTGGTGAGAAGACTAGACTAGGTGCCGGACGCGGCTACTCATTTGCTTTATGTATCTGGTTGCGGTCTTTTAATGAGTTTGGAGTTCTCTGTCTTTCAGTTGCTTGGTTGGGTTTTCCTATTCTCTCACTTTGTTCGCTCTCTTTCTCGCCTCGGGGAGGACGGCAATTGTTCGACGTTCTCCCTCGAGCACCCCCTTGGGGGCTAGGCAGGGGTGTCCGTGTCCGCACGCTGGCCAGCTCCCGTCACGGGCACGCCTCACTAGAACCCTCTCGCCCCAGGGCTTCGGCCTCCTTAATCTTCGTGAGGCGCTCTTGTTCGAGCTCGTGAGTGGCGCACCCCCTCAAGTCCGTGCCCCCCGGGTACCGCGACGCGGTGCGTCAAGCCATGATCAGCCAGCGCCTTAGTGCTCGCGCAAGAAGGAATGAGGCATCTGGCGGATTTCCTAACAGATTTTGCAGATGCCCCTCAGAGGCCAATAGCGCCCGTGCCGACAGCGAGGAAGCCTCCCCGGACGCCGGAAGACGCACCCTCGAGCGTACCCAGCTATGTTACCCCTCTACCCCCGTAAGGCACCTGAATATCATAACATAACACGGCAGCATAGGCGTCGTAGTTCATTACACGCCCCAGCCGAGCCACTTGCCTTTTTTTGAAGCGCAGGAAAGAAGAAAAGCTAAACAAAAGCGGGTCGCACGGCCGCAGCAGCTCGCGAGACCTGGCCCCAAGGGCCTCCGGGGCTCAGCTCAGTTTGAGTCCTCCTCACGCTTCACCGCCGCATGGCAGCGGGACAACCCGTCACCGACCTCGAAGCGAGCCCTACGACGCAATGGCTGGTCGTAGCCACCGATGCTCGAGCTCTCGCTGGCGGAAGAGCCACCGTCGCTGGAGGAGTCGCAGCCGTCACCAAGGGCGAGCCTGCCTGCGGCCTTGTCGCGGCCGTCTCCAAGGTCAAACCCATCGTCGCTGATGCCTTCTTCAGGACAGCACCGAGCGCGGCGCCATCCGCCCCAAACACCCTCACGAAGAGGGTCGCAGCGCCATCGTACTTGAAGTGGAGAGTGCATCGCCTGCCCAAGCCGCGTGCGCGAGCAAACGTGTGCCAACCACGGGTCAGGGCCACATTGCCCGCGGCAGAGATCTCCACCGCAACCCAAAATGCCTTGCTGCACCAGCCGTCGACCTGCAGCCAGAGGCCGTCAAGACCATCGGTCGGCAGCTGATGGGCGAAGGAGCGCAGTAGCTGGAGCCAGGCGCCGGCCGGATTCTCCGGCCACACGACAAACTCCAGGAGCGCCTCCGATGAATGGGAGCCCGACCGAGGAGGCCGGGCGACCACGGCCCGCCTTCCCGCGGCAAAGGGACTACCGCGACGAGGGCAGGCCCTGCCACGGATAGAGGGGCCATCATGACCACCCAGGGCGGCATCAACCTCGGAAGGAGTACGCCTGTGACCCTGGAGCGCTGCTGCAGTGGTAGTGACGTGCTTACAGGGTGACCCCGCCCCCTCTTGAGCGGCGGCAAATCGGACTCTTCCTGTGGGCTTTTCCCTTCTTCGCGGCAGAGGACCTCTTGGGTGGTGCCATGAGAGTTGCACCAAGAGGGCGAAGGAAGGAGGAAGAAGAAGGAGCGGGCGACAAGGAGAAGGAGATGGGCAGTGGGGGCTTCACCCCCTCCCCCATTTATGGCCTGGGGGAGGCCAACCGTCGGGCCCCATGATCTCACGTAATGATGTCTCTTCTGTGCATGTAGCAGGGTCTCGTCAAGTCAGGCAGTTGCCGAGACAACATGGGGAAGCGGAGACGCCCACGTCTAATCAAGTCGCCACGCGTCGACCGAGGCCGCAGGCATTTGGAGCCTGCGGTGCTTCGCCTCAAAGCCAAGTCCTTGCGTTCCTTGGGCCTAGGGGATACTGTCGGCGTCCTGGGAATGGGGGTACCCAGACTTGCCTGCCTGCGGCCCATGACGTGGCTCCATCAGCGGCCTAGTGCGGCCCAACTTCATCAATTGCTATTCAAGACCCTCGCGAGGTGGGCGACAGCAAGACCTCCCTGGGGGCAGTCTCTCTAGGCTAGCTCATGACGAGCGAAGATATCTATGCGAGGAGCACCTCGCGAGGTTCACGTGACGTGAGCCATGACGACTAAGGCCAGGCGGGCGCCAGCGGGCGCAGTGTGCCAGTTTCCTATTTGGTGCTAAGAGGGCAAGCGCAGGCACGGAGTCCTGAGGGATCAGGCAAAGGTTTCCATATCGGTGCAACAAGACCAAAGGCCGTCAAGGCTGCAGAACGAAGGTCATCGTGGAGCCCGACGCGGCGTCACCACCAGAGCCTTTGGCAGGTGAAGACTACTTTTGTCAGGATAACTTGTACTAGTTTTCCCCTTCAAATTTGGCCGTTATGGGATCCCTTCCCACCGATATTTGGTGTAACGCCCCGGACACACCCGCCGGTGGTCGTTACTCCTGACGGGATCTAGACTGGCCTCACATATCAATACTAGTCTTTTCTGCGCACTTTGTCCTCACTCGTGCGCACCCGGGAGCAACTTCCCGGTCGGTCACCCATCCTGAAACTACTCCAACCTGAGCACGCTTAACTTTGGAGTTCTTTCTGAATGGGCTCCCGGAAAAGAAGGAATTCCTTATTGATATGAGTAGTATATCATCCCTAATAAGCCAGGCTATCACATACACCCCCATGCAGAGGAACCGACATCCTCGTCGGGCCACAGGAACGTTCCCTCTTGGCACAAACGTCTCTGCATCCAGTCCGATACATGTGCCATGTCATGTACCATGACGGGTCACAAACGTCATGAATAACATGACCGAGCACATGTCCGCAAACATCCGTGTAACCGCGAGGGTCGGCTCTGATACCAACTTGTAACGCCCCGGACACACCCGCCGGTGGTCGTTACTCCTAGCGGGATCTAGACTGGCCTCACATATCAATACTAGTCTTTTCTGTGCACTTTGTCCTCACTCGTGCGCACGCGGGAGCAACTTCCCGGTTGGTCACCCATCCTGAAAGTACTCCCAAGCTGAGCATGCTTAGCTTTGGAGTTCTTTCCGAATGGGCTCCCGGAAAAGAAGGAATTCCTTATTGATATGAGTAGTCTATCATCCCTAATAAGCCAGGCTATCACATTTGGGAAGAGGACCAAGGCCACTATAAATAGGACCTAGCCACCACCATGGAGGACCAGATCGAATCCATTCCACCCTACACACTCCACAAGCTCAACCGAGTCCAAGAACACCTCTCCTCCGGAGGCTGTTCATCACTTGTACTAGTTCATCCTCGGCCATACAAAGGCAATCCACCACACACACTGGAGTAGGGTATTACACCACAAGGTGGCCCAAACCAGTATAATTCTCTGTGTCCCCTGTTCTTTGAGCATGACGAGCTAGGCCGCAGAATCGTAGGGTGAGCGCGCTGGGGAGGGAGTGTTCTTTGTGCGCACCCCCAAGTTTGAACCTCTCAAGGGTTTGCGGAACCCGAAATCTGACAGTACGAACTCTTGATAGATCGATTGGGAAAGATAACTTTGTGTTATCTTAGTACGAACTCTTGAAAGATCGATAAGAAAAGATAACCTTGTGTTATTCTACTACGGACTCTTGATAGATAGATCGGAAAGGATAACTTTATGTTGTTTTAGTATGAACTCTTGGTAGATTGAATGGAAAGAATAACTTTGAGGTGATTTCGTTGAGCGGTGGTTATGTGATCCAATTATATTAGTATTGTTGAGAGATTGCACTAGCGAAAGTACGGACCCTAGGCCTTGTTTTCCATCATTGCAATACCGTGTGTGCTCACTTTTGTTACTTGCTACCTTGCTGTTTTTTATTGTTTGCACTACAAAAACTCATATCTACTATCAATATTACACTTGTATCACCATCTCTTCGCCGAACTAGTGCACCTATACAATTTTCCATTGTATTTGGTGTGTTGGGGGCACAAGAGACTTTTTATTATTTGGTTGCAGGGTTGTTTGAAAGAGACCGTCTTCATCCTACACCTCCTACAGATTGATAAACCTTAGGTCAGCCACTTGAAGGAAAATTGCTACTGCCCTACAAAACTCTGCGCTTGGAGGCCCAACACGTGTCTACAAGAATAAAGTTGCGTAGTAGACATCAATGGGTTTAACATTGCCCTATTTATATACCCATGGATATTTTTTGTCCCATACTCTTACCCTGATAGGGTTTTTACCCGCAGGGTACGCAGGTGATGGGTACCCATTGCCATCCCTAAGTCCGGTCGATTGACCAGTAGTTGGGACATCTTTGCAGTAAAACCAGGTCGACTGTCATCCCCTAACAGATTCAGGAAAGTGTTGGGGAACGTAGTATTTCAAAAAAAAAACCTACGACCACGCCAGATCTATCTAGGAGAAGCATAACAACGAGCGGGAGAGTGTGTCCACATACCCTCGTAGACCGAAAGCGGAAGCATTTAGTAGCGCGGTTGATGTAGTCGAACGTCTTCATGATCCAAGTACCGAACGTACGGCACCTCCGTGTTCAGCACACATTCAGCACAATGACGTCCCTCGAGCTCTTGATCCAGTTGAGGATGAGTGAGAGTTTCGTCAGCACGACGGCGTGGTAACAGTGATGATGAAGTTACCGGCGCAGGGCTTCGCCAAAGCACTACGACAGTATGACCGAGGTGTGTAACCGTGGAGGGGGGCATCGCACACGGATAAAGATCAACTTGTGTGTATATGGGGTGCCCCCCTCCCCCGTATATGAAGGAGGGAGGGAGGAGGCCGGCCAGCCCTAAGGGGCGCGCACAAGGGGGGGATCTTACTCCAAGTAGGAAGTGGCCCCCCTTTTCCTAGTCCAAGTAGGAGAAGAAGGAAGGAGAGGGAGAGGGAGAGGGAAAGAGGGTCCGCGCCCCCTTCCCCTAGTCCTATTCGTACTCCCCTTGAGGGGGGTGCCACCTCCTAGCTGTTGCCCTCTCTCTCCCCTAAGTCCCACTAAGGCCCATTACTTACCCGGGGGGTTCCGGTAACCCCTCTCGCACTCCGGTTTTATCCGAAACTATCCGGAACACTTCCGGTGTCCGAATAACATGGTCCAATATATCAATCTTTATGTCTCGACCATTTCGAGACTCCTCGTCATGTCTGTGATCTCATCCGGGACTCCTCACTACATTCAGCCATCAAATCACATAAACTCATAATACAAATCTTCATCGAAAACTATGTAGACATGACCGAGACATATCTCCGATCAATAACCAATAGCGGAACCTGGATGCTCATATTGGTTCCTACATATTCTACAAAGATCTTTATCGGTCAAACCGCATAACAACGTACATTGTTCCCTTTGTCATCGGTATGTTACTTGCCCGAGATTCGATCGTCGGTATCATCTTACCTAGTTCAATCTCTTTACCGGCAAGTCTCTTTACTCGTTCTATAATAGATCATCTTGTGACTAACTCATTAGTCATTTGCTTGCAAGGCTTATTATGATGGGACTTTTACATTTGTGTGATTGTGTCCCTAACTCGAACCCACTAATTAGATTTGCCCCTAATTTCAAAGCCTGCTTGTAACACCCCCAGTGTCATGCTATAGTAATCCCTGTTAATGGTGCCATGTCATCACATTACTATTGCTAATCTTCACTTGTTCCAATTCACTTTTCAAATTCAAATCCAATCTAAAGTCACAAATTCATATTTGTCAGACTTGGAATCTAAAATGTTCATCTTGTGGCATATAATCCATAATTAATATTGGTGGTGGAACAACTTTTTGAAAAGTGTCTTAATGACCTAAACTATCCAAAATAGTGGCAAAAGAATTAATTAAGTGCCCTTTTATTTAATAGAAGTTTACAAACTAAATTATTTAATTACTACAATTTTTGGTGGTAGCGGGCTAACTCATATTACTAATTGTGGATCTAGTATTATATTTTGAATATCAAAAATAAAAGGAATTAATAGGATAACAGAAACTAAAGGAAAGAGTAAAAGAAAAGCTTTTTGCTTAAAAGAAAGAAGAGGGCCCTGAACCCCCCGGGCCTCGGTCCATCCCACCGAGCCGGCCCAACCGTTCCACCTACTGGGTCGCCCTCCTCCGCCCCTGTTCATCCGACCGAGGTCCTCCCGTGCGTCCCCGCCACACCACATCGCCGGCGATGCCCCAAAGGGGATAAGAACGCCGTGAACCTCCCTCCGGCCTCGTCAGCCCCCACTCCCCCTCTGTGCAGATATTTTTCCCTCGCCCGTCCCCTCCTTGCTCTTCTCGATCTGGAGATCCTCCGAGCGGAGCCAGGGCACACCGTCGCGGACTACCACGGCCAACGGCCACCACGCATCGTCAGCGTTGATCTAGGAGGAGCGCCATCCCTATCTTCACCGTCTGCGCTCATGAGGTCAAGCCGAAGAGCTCAAGCGCGGCGGATGCTCATCGTCGTCAACCTTCGGTCGCCTCAACGCCATCGTCGTATTCAGTACCGTTTGCGGCTCCTAATCCGTCAACGAGCCACCCTTGAGCTCCTCGGTGAGCGGCGCTTGCTTCCTCTCTCTCTCTCTTCCCCTTGATTCATTTCCCCTAGCCGTCGTGCCACTATGGCAGAAGCTCGATCCCCCTTTGCCGGTATCGTGTAACACCGCGTTAGAGCACCCTAGCACTGCGTGTTGACGTGTCGTGCTTCTGTGTTACATCTATATGCTTGGTATTTATTGTTTCTTCCCCCTCTTCTCTCCGGTAGACCGCGAGACTGATGCTACCCCGGTGATCGACTGCATCGACGACGACCCCTCCTTCTTGCCAGAGCAACCAGGCAAGCCAACCCCCCTTGATCATTCCGATATCGCCCACTCTCTTCTCTCTTATGCTTGCATTAGAACTGCTACTGCTTTTTGTATGATCCTATTCTGATGCATAGCCTGTTGTTGATACGGCTTTCATACCTTACATGTTTATACTAAACTGCTTAGTATAGGCTGGTTAGAGATCCACCAGTGACCCCCCTACCTTGTCCCGACTGCCCTGTTGGATTATCAGAAGACCCGATCAACGGGATCGAAGACCAGGACCCGGCACCGCACATCATTTTCCCCTTAGTTGCTCGACACTACTGGGTTACTATCGAGTGCCGAGGGTGAGACCTCATCAGCACTTCTGATGTTAACCTTGTAGGTTAGTTCATTGGTTGTGGTCATCGAGAGTGATTCCTCTTTCTCCACTCCCGATCACGACACTGTCGTGCAACTCCTCAAGAGTGGACCTCGAGGGTGACTCCTCTTTCGTTCACCTTGACGATAAACATCAGGTGGAATTCCATCGAGGGTGATTTCCTCAGGTTTTCCTTTGGTGTCAGACACACAGTTACTATTGGTTACTATGACTTTACACTGAACCTGGTTACTAAAGACGGGTCGACCCTGAGGGGTACCCGTGCGAGCTTAATTGCGAGTGATGTGTAGTCGGGTTGACCTGGAAGGTGCCCGCGAGATAATTACGAGGCGTGGCCGGGCACTTGCTCTTGCCGCAAGATCTCGAGACGGGGCGATGGGTTCACATGTTCGTGAGTCTCTGCTCGTTACCGCGCGTTCCCAAGAAACTAAACGGTTTGGATATTTGATCCGAGGGGCCTCTGGCCTAATAGCGCTAACCATCACGTGGGCATAGTATGGGAGTTCTGCGTCGTATGCATCAGTCGAAGCTTAACTGACGTCATTGCGACTGAGCGGCGCGCGTCGAGTTGGACTGGTTAGGCTCCTACCTTCTTGAAGGAGGTTGCTAAGTCTGCTCACCGGCCGCGTACGCATTGTTCAGGAGTTCCCGGGGCGATTGGACCATGACCCCTGGGGGCATAGGGTTTAGTCTGGCGTGCATCAACTCTCTATTAAGCCTAGGCCGGGTTGTGGCGTATTTTTTGGTGATACGTCCAAAACGTATCTATAATTTCTGCTTGCTCCATGCCTCTTTTGGGTGATATTGCTATGTTATTTATACACTTCCATACACTTTTGATCATATTTGGACTAACCTATTAACTCAGTGCACCCCAGTGCCAGTTTCTGTTTTCGGCTGTTTTTGTATTTCAGGTTTTCACATTACGAGAACTGCCAGGAAAAATCCAGAAAAATTATATAAAAAATCAGCGTTCCAGAAGCTACCGTGCGCCCGAAGTACAGCTGGGGGGGGGGGGCACCAGGGCTCCAGGCGCCCTGGCGGCGCGCCCCCCCTGGGCCGCGCCGAGGGGGCGCCTGGGCCCCCCGAGGGGGCGCTGATGCCCCCCTTTGGCATATATTTAAAGCGTCTCCCGAAACCCTCGAGACGGGAACTCCTTTTCGCGATCTCATCTCTGTTCCGCCGCCGCCGCTTCCAAGATCGGGAGCACTAGGAGAACTCTTCCCGGCACCCTGCCGGAGGGGAGGATCACCACCGGGAGCTTCTCCACCACAATGGATGTAATGCCCAGGATGGAGTTATACCTCCTACGTGTCGAGGCACGACTTAAAGGCATAAATCCATCCTAGAATGATCTCAAGTTTGGTAATCTTTGCACATCTCATGTAAAAGAGGGGATTGTAAACATAAATAGTTGGCTTACACTCGCCACGTCACACAAATACAATACATGTCTCAAATCATCATACATTTAACAATATCACAACCCTCTAAGGGAAAATTCCAAATGCAAGATACCAAACTTAGACAAATAAACCACAGGCGGATCGAATCCTAGTAGAAGTCTCCACTACTGATCATCTGGATAGCGAACATAGTACCGACTACGCTCCTCGTCGTACTCCCAATCCAGCTCGATGCCATCACCTGGATAGCTCACAACTGGACCTGCATCTGGTGTGGTGAAGTAACTGTGAGCCACAGAGGACTCAGCAATCCCGTTCCCGGGTAACAAGACTATTTAAGCCTTGGGAGAGGATAAGGCTGAAGAAAAGAATAAGTGTCTGCAGCAGCAACTAGCAACTAACTTACGTGAGTGAGAGCGAGAAGAGAAAGCCTCGAACGAGAAGTGATCAAGAAGTGATCCTAGCTACAAGCTCAACAAACATAACCCCTCCGTGTTCAACTCCCGAATCCCTATTCGGAAATTGACAGTCACGGAACACACGCTGGTAGTGTATTAGAAACATTGTGTCAGTTATCTACAACCGGAATTAACAAGCTCCCATCTGCCACATAACCGCGGGCACGACTTTCGAAAGTTCATAACCCTACAGGGGTGTTCCAACTTGACCCATTACAAGCCCACGATCCGCGGAGTCGCAACTCCAAAGTGGGAAGACCCGAGTATTCTCGGAATCCCGTGCTCAAGATATACCGAGCTAAGGTAAGGCTAATCCAGCAAATCCTCCCGGCGTGCCGACACCCTGATAGTAGCCGCGCGTATCTAGTCTCAGGCCACGACCGGATGAGCACAACGTACAGTGGTCGAAATACCCAAGTTGCCAAGGGGGGCCCCGCACACGACTCTAGTTTGGACCAACACTCAAATCGAGCACTGGCCCAGGGGGGTTGAATTAATTAAGCCTCGGGTTAATTACTCCCTCGGAAAGTTTTAGTTGTTTAGGCGAATAGTACCAATGTTGGGACTTGCTGGAAAAGACTTAGCACTTAGCGGTTTATCGAGGGGGTCCCATACACCCCAACTGTGTTAGGAACGCATAATCAAGGAACATAACACCGGTTTATACGGTTTCTAATGGCATGAGTGGAACAAATCACCAAGCAAAAGGCTTAGCCTTCCACCCTTGCCAATATATAGATGATTTCATTTTAAGCATTTATATAGTGTGATATAACCCAACCAAACTTCAACATGAAGCAAGCATCTTCGATCTTCACCTGCAACTAGCAATGCTATAAGAAGGGCTGAGCGAAGCGTACTTAGCCAAGCAACGGTTTGCATAGGTAGGGTGGTTAGACATGGACATGGTTACAAGTAGGAGGCTGACATGAAAGACATGGGCATCGAGGCAAAACTATAGATCGAGACTAATAGCAATAGGCAAAGATAGTAATGGTATCCGGGTTCGGTCATCTTGCCTGGGATTCCACAAAGGAGAAGAACAAGTCCATGAAGAAGACGGAGCAACAGTCGAGCGGATCCTCACAACTCCGGAACGAAACCGAAGCTAACAAGAGAAGCAACCGGAAAGGAAGAAACAACACGGTAAACACACAAGCATAAACATGGCATACGATGCACATCCAAGTATGATGCATGTCCGGTTTAATTATGCATGGCATGGCAAGTGCACAAATAAGTACTACAAGTTAAGTGGAGCTCAATATGCAACGAGTTGCATAATGAAGAAAAACCACATTTAATTATTTAATTGACTCTTGTTTAAGCTACCCAACAATATTAAATGTTGTTAAACATGGCAAGAGATGAACCATAAAAAAACTACCTATCTAGGCAAGTTTAGATGGGGCCGGAACAACAAATAACAATTCCGGAAAAACCCCCATGTGCATATTTATGAATTTGGTACTGCTCTGCCTATTACCACATTTTAAAGTTGTTAAACAACAAAATAAAGTGCATCATGTTATTCTACACATTTTTCCACCCCATTTACATATAAAGTTTATTAAATTTGGAGCTACGGTTATTTAGTTATGAAATAAATCATTTTAGCAAGTTAATTACACAAATTAATGAAAACAACAAGTTAAACATTTTTAACACGGGTGAAAGTGGCATATTATGAAACTAGACAAAATTCTGAGCATTTTACATATATAATGTTTTTACATGTGATGCATGGTTGTGAAGTTATTAAATGCATGAACTAGAGGGACTATTCTGCAAAACTGTTTTCTCCTGGAAAAAAATAGCTAACTCGCAGAAAGGAAAAAAAACATGCTGGGCCGAAACTGACTGGCCCAACAGTGCAGAGGGGGTCAGGGGGCTGCTCACATCGGGCTTAGCCCGGCTGGCGAAGAGGCCTTGCAGGCCTGGCAGGGGCGCAGCCCATGGCGAGCGAGGCCGGCTGGCTGCGGGGCTTGCAGCCGCGGCAGCAGGAGAGGCTGGGATCGGGCACAGCTAACGGGTGCAGTCGACGCACCCGCCCGAACCGCGGGATCGAAGCCCGGCTGCTGGATCGTTCATCCTCGCGCGCAGAGGCAGGGAAGGCCGGCACCATGGATCTAGGGACGAGGCCGGCTGGCTGCGATCGTCGGCGCGCTGGAGAGGAGCTCCGGCGAGGGTCGAGATCGAGCTCCAGATCTGGCTCGGTGCGGCTGCTGCGGGGCTGAGGGCGCCTGGGAGGCAGGGGCTCGAGCTCCTGGTCTTGTCGCCGGTGGTGGTCGCTGGGAGCAGGTCGTGTTCCTGCTCGAGGAAGGAGGCACGCGAGGGCTGGGCTGCTGGTGCTCGCTCGTGGCTCGGTGCCAAGGCCGACGGGGATGAGGTCATGGTGGTGTCGGGTCCTGGCGAGGAGGAGGCTGCGGCTTCAAACGCTCGCGGGCGCCGGGGCACGCGAAGCAGGCGGCTGGAGGCCGGGGCGATGCTGGTTGGGTGGGGATCGATGGGATGGATGGGACGGGGAGGTCGGGCGCTACTCTGGTTGGTGGGTGGCTGAAGGCGAGGTGGATGCGGGATGGATCCCGAGACAAGACGAGTGGCGGTGGCTAGGAGGATCCCTAGAAAATAGGGTTTGGTCTAATTTAGGTAGGTTTGGTCTATATATATATATAAGGAGGAGGGGCTTTGGATCATCCGATCGAAATCTGACGGTCGAGGAAAAAAATAGGCTAGGAAGTCCAAATAAGAAAACGGAGATGTTTTAGGGATGTTTGGGGATGATCCGGATCCATCGGTAACGACAGCCCGGGTCGGGTCCGGGTGAGTTTCGGACGCGCACGTGAGGGGCTCTGTGCACTATGAGGGCAAGAGAGAAAACGAACCACCAGGTTGCAAGGGGTTGAGAAAGGTCAACAGGGACAAACGGGAAGCGGCACTACCAACGACTACGAGTTTTTGAGAAAACATGTGAATGCAATGCACATGATGCAATGACATGACGCAATGCAAAAATAAATAACACAAACACAAATGAAACACACGGGAGAACCCGGAACATCTGGAATCTTCTGGGACGTCGGTCTTCGGGCGTCACAACTCTCCCACACTAACAGAGGATCTCGACCCGAGATCCTAGAGGTAGCACCGGGTAAAAACGGAAGAGGAAGAGGTAAAACAAAGTTGCTTCTTTGACAGACGAGTGAAACCACAAACCTGAGAGGTTAAACAAGTTGAAAGAGCAAAACAACATAGATGAACGAAGATGGAGACATTCCGGTAAAAAGGAGGAACAAGGAACATAACGAGAACCTTGAAGGTTGAAAGACATGAAACAAGAGCTCACGGACCAAAAGAATAAGAAACCGCAATGGTATAGCCAAGGATTAAGAATGACAAAATTTGTACAGCACTCCGTCTGAAAATGGAAGGAATTAACAAGAACTAGAGAAGATGGAGTGATACTTGATGAAAACAACAACACACCGCCTCCGGAACAAATAAAAGAATGGCCCAAGGGGTAAGAAAGATTCAGATAGCACTCCGGTTGAAAAGAGAGGCAAAACATGAAAGGATGACGGAACTAGAATGAAGAATACAACACTCCGTTTACATGATAAGCAAGGGAAAGAACATGATCTCGATAAAACGATATGATGGTTAAAGAGAGCAATATCACAAGGCCTCCGGAACGAAAGAATAGCATATAGATCAACGAAAGAAATGAATGGAGAAGGAAAAATGACAACTTCTCCCACAAATGAATTAAGAAATCCTCCTTACAAAGAAGGGTTGAATAGAGTTGTTGGAAATTCAACAACGAAACGATTGAGCTTCAAGTGGGCTTATGGAAAACATCTCAAATTATGAGGTGACAACCAGCCACTTACGAAAACAATTGATTGGATTGAGATCAACAAGGATATGAAAAACTTATCTCACCGGCATGATAAATGAAGAACTTGGGTCATTTATAAGCACCATAATTAGCAACAATCCTTAAGGAAAGCTTTTAGGTGAAATATAACCCAAATCACTCCAATAAATAAATTGAAGAGTTGAAAAGATCTCCTGAACAAGAAAATGATGGGTTTAAATATCTCATTTTTGACAACTCGTGAATCATGAAACATGAAGGAATTGTCAAAATGACATAACACCATCTCAAAAGATAAGGGAGAAAGAATTGCACTTGGAAAGCATGATGAAGAATGCTTGAGCTCCAACAAGAATCTTGATGAAGACTTCGAGGATGAATTAAATAATGATGAACCACCATGAAGAACTCCGGTAATAAAACATGAGAAGCGAAAAAAAATGAAAAGAATAAGATTCAAGTCCTGCGATGAATTAGCTGGAGGTTGAAATGATATCATTGAAATAACTTGGAGCTCCGGAAAAACAAGATGAACAACTTAGAACCAAGGATATGATATGATGAACAAACTCCGAAGGAAGGAATTAACCTCTTGGAAGAAACTAGAATAAGATTTATGTTATGCATATCCTTCACCAATTTAAGTTGATGACAACCAAAGGATTTGGCATACTACTTATTCTCGTTGGAAAGGATTAAGAGAGATCTCGCACAAGCTTGGGTAATCTTCAACGAAGCACCGGTAGGATTGTGAAAAGAACAAATGAATTAAAACGATAACAACGGAAGGGTAAACTTGAACGAACCACCGTAAAAATATGGAGACGAACGAAGAGACCTCAATGAAGAATATTTGGAGGACGAAGTTGGAAACTAAGAATGAAGAAATATTCTGAAATGATGGCCTTCGGAGGATCACAATGGAAAAGAATTCATGAAAAATCTTGAGAGAACGGACCAAGATTTAAGAGAAACACTTCTCTGGTCTCCAAATGTTGAGAATGAAGACGAGAAATGCCATAAGAATTGTTGAGCACTCCGGAATGAAGAATTAAAAGGTTGAACCAATGATGAACAAGAATTGAAAGCGATCTTGGAAAGGCATGTGACTGATGGAATCATACTTACGTCACACTTTGAAAAGAATTTGAGAATAACTCCGGAATAACAGAAGAGTCAGGTAAGATCCTGGGAAAATACCTGTGGGTTAGGGCCCACTCAAAGAAATCACCGTTGAAAAGATTGCTGAAGAGATATTGCACCGGTTGAATTAAATGGCTTGAATAAGATAACAATCCTAAAAAATAATTTGAACGGATTAAGATGGAATTATGAATCTTCACCACTCCGGATATGAATAGCAAGAGGAGAATGATTAATTGGTGCACCAGAATAAGAAAGCATTGTGAAATGAGGAAAAAGATAAGATCAACACCGAAAACTTGAATTACATCCACCGGCAGAATTAGAGAACAAAAGAATGATGAACTTGAAGCTCTTGAGCATCTTCACGATAAATCACCGGATAAGAACATTGAAGGAAAAGAATGAAGAGATATCACATGAATATCATGGATACTTGATTAAGAATTTCTTGCTCCAAGAAGAAGAAGGGTGGGAGGGTGGGGAAAAACAAAGACGACTTGGATGAATGAAACAGACAAATCGTCAGATTTCTCAACGGCGTCTGTAAGGAGTAACTTGAAAAGAAAGCACACTGGTTGAAAAGGATTAGCATGACATCTCGATGGTCAAGAAGGACTAGCACTCCCATAGAAATATGAGAACACAAATTAGGAAAGGTATGGAATCAACATTTGACATCGAAGCAACTCGAATACCAGAATCAAAACAAAAACAAAGGATAGATGTGTAGGAGCCTAATCTTCACAATATCATTCGAACAGAGACTTGAACGAATGAATTCCGCAGGTACATCAACTTGACGAGAAGCCACTTAGGGGACAAAATGAAAATAAGGAAATAACAAGGTACAGATGGGAACAAACACAAGAGAGGAGTTTCGTTCTAACATCTTTGTGCTGAAAGCATATGAACGCGTTACGAAAAGGTTTTGCAATCCCCGGATCAGCATAGCCAAGGACCCTTTAAGATGCAACTCCTGACAGTAACATCAGTCATAATACCACTTCATTCAATGTAGAACCCCGAACTCACTAACCTGCATTCCTTGGAAGAATGCCTACGATCTACTGGATAAGCCCACCTATGAATTTCCGAAAGATTCCAGTTATGCAATCAGGTGTTGGGGATACACGGGAAGCACCGCGCAATCAACTCTAAACCTACATCCAGGTGTATCCATCCTTCAACACATAACCAGTCTTTCTCGGAAACTGTGTACCTCGGACCTTCGAAAAGCATCCACTATAACAAGCTATGGCAATACTCCCGGACTACCTCCCTAGTACTAGGTGATGTCGGGGTTATCTTGCCACTAACCGCATAGGAGAGTTTTTCGATGTCGGCCATCTTAAGTATTTAGTACTGCCGCGATATGCTTGTGACGACAATACCCCGAAGCTCAACTCCCCGGGACACTGCCACAACCCCTAATGTCAGGAGGCATCGAGAACAATATCCTCGTCACAAGAACATCGAAACAATCCCAGAATACTCGCGGGATTCCTAAAAAAAAATTTGGTGCAATTTTTGAAGATAGGAGAGACAAGAGTAGTCGTCAGGAGACCTCACCAGAGAGAAAGGGGATGAGAAGCAAAGAAATCCTACTCTCCGATATAATATATAGGACTCAAAAAGTTTTCAGTGTGTGCCTAGACTCGACCGTCAACGATTCGATCAAACAGTGGGGGCTCCAAGGTCGGAGAAGGCTCTGAATACCAACTTGTAATGCCCAGGATGGAGTTATACCTCCTACGTGTCGAGGCACGACTTAAAGGCATAAATCCATCCTAGAATGATCTCAAGTTTGGTAATCTTTGCACATCTCATGTAAAAGAGGGGATTGTAAACATAAATAGTTGGCTTACACGCCACGTCACACAAATACAATACATGTCTCAAATCATCATACATTTAAGAATATCACAACCCTCTAAGGGCAAAATCCAAATGCAAGATACCAAACTTAGACAAATAAACCACATGCGAATCGAATCCTAGTAGAAGTCTCCACTACTGATCATCCGGATAGCGAACATAGTACCGACTACGCTCCTCGTCGTACTCCCAATCCAGCTCGGTGCCATCACCTGGATAGCTCACAACTGGACCTGCATCTGGTGTGGTGAAGTAACTGTGAGCCACAGAGGACTCAGCAATCCCGTTCCCGGGTAACAAGACTATTTAAGCCTTGGGAGAGGATAAGGCTGAAGAAGAGAATAAGTGTCTGCAGCAGCAACTAGCAACTAACTTACGTGAGTGAGAGCGAGAAGAGAAAGCCTCGAACGAGAAGTGATCACGAAGTGATCCTAGCTACAAGCTCAACAAACATAACCCCTCCGTGTTCAACTCCCGAATCCCTATTCGGAAATTGACAGCCACGGAACACACGCTGGTAGTGTATTAGAAACATTGTGTCAGTTATCTACAACCGGAATTAACAAGCTCCCATCTGCCACATAACCGCGCGCACGGCTTTCGAAAGTTCATAACCCTGCAGGGGTGTTCCAACTTGACCCATTACAAGCCCACGGTCCGCGGAGTCGCAACTCCAAAGTGGGAAGACCCGAGTATTCTCGGAATCCCGTGCTCAAGATATACTGAGCTAAGGTAAGGCTAATCCAGCAAATCCTCCCGGCGTGCCGACACCCTGATAGTAGTCGCGCGTATCTAGTCTCAGGCCACGACCGGATGAGCACAGCGTACAGTGGCCGAAATACCCAAGTTGCCAAGGGGGGCCCCGCACACGACTCTAGTTTGGACCAACACTCAAATCGAGCACTGGCCCAGGGAGGTTGAATTAATTAAGCCTCGGGTTAATTACTCCCTCGGAAAGTTTTAGTTGTTTAGGCGAATAGTACCTATGTTGGGACTTGCTGGAAAAGACTTAGCACTTAGCGGTTTATCGAGGGGGTCCCATACACCCCAACCATGTTAGGAACGCATAATCAAGGAACATAACACCAGTTTATACGGTTCCTAACGGCATGAGTGGAACAAATCACCAAGCAAAAGGCTTAGCCTTCCACCCTTGCCAATATATAGATGATTTCATTTTAAGCATTTATATAGTGTGATATAACCCAACCAAACTTCAACTTGAAGCAAGCATCTTCGATCTTCACCTGCAACTAGCAATGCTATAAGAAGGGCTGAGCGAAGCGTACTTATCCAAGCAACGGTTTGCATAGGTAGGGTGGTTAGACATGGACATGGTTACAAGTAGGAGGCTGACATGAAAGACATGGGCATCGAGGCAAAACTATAGATCGAGACTAATAGCAATAGGCAAAGATAGTAATGGTATCCGGGTTCGGTCATCTTGCCTGGGATTCCACAAGGGAGAAGAACAAGTCCATGAAGAAGACGGAGCAACAGTCGAGCGGATCCTCACAACTCCGGAACGAAACCGAAGCTAACAAGAGAAGCAACCGGAAAGGAAGAAACAACACGGTAAACACACAAGCATAAACATGGCATACGATGCACATCCAAGTATGATGCATGTCCGGTTTAATTATGCATGGCATGGCAAGTGCACAAACAAGTACTACAAGTTAAGTGGAGCTCAATATGCAACGAGTTTCATAATGAAGAAACACCACATTTAATTATTTAATTGACTCTTGTTTAAGCTACCCAACAATATTAAATGTTGTTAAACATGGCAAGAGGTGAACCATAAAAAAACTACCTATCTAGGCAAGTTTAGATGGGGCCGGAACAACAAATAACAATTCCGGAAAAACCCCCATGTGCATATTTATGAATTTGGTACTGCTCTGCCTATTACCACATTTTAAAGTTGTTAAACAACAAAATAAAGTGCATCATGTTATTCTACACATTTTTCCACCCCATTTACATATAAAGTTTATTAAATTTGGAGCTACGGTTATTTAGTTATGAAATAAATCATTTTAGCAAGTTAATTACACAAATTAATGAAAACAACAAGTTAAACATTTTTAACAGGGGTGAAAGTGGCATATTATGAAACTAGACAAAATTCTGAGCATTTTACATATATAATGTTTTTACATGTGATGCATGGTTGTGAAGTTATTAAATGCATGAACTAGAGGGACTATTCTGCAAAACTGTTTCTCCTGGAAAAAAATAGCTAACTCGCAAAAAGGAAAAAAAAACATGCTGGGCCGAAACTGACTGGCCCAACAGTGCAGAGGGAGTCAGGGGGCTGCTCACATCGGGCTTAGCCCGGCTGGCGAAGAGGCCTTGCAGGCCTGGCAGGGGCGCAGCCCATGGCGAGCGAGGCCGGCTGGCTGCGGGGCTTGCAGCCGCAGCAGCAGGAGAGGCTGGGATCGGGCACAGCTAACGGGTGCGGTCGACGCACCCGCCCGAACCGCGGTATCGAAGCCCGGCTGCTGGATCGTTCGTCCTCGCGCGCAGAGGCAGGGAAGGCCGGCGCCATGGATCTAGGGACGAGGCCGGCTGGCTGCGGTCGTCGGCGCGCTGGAGAGGAGCTCCGGCGAGGGTCGAGATCGAGCTCCAGATCTGGCTCGGTGCGGCTGCTGCGGGGCTGAGGGCGCCTGGGAGGCAGGGGCTCGAGCTCCTGGTCTTGTCGCCGGTGGTGGTCGCCGGCAGCAGGTCGCGTTCCTGCTCGAGGAAGGGGGCACGCGAGGGCTGGGCTGCTAGTGCTCGCTCGTGGCTCGGTGCCAAGGCCGACGGGAATGAGGTCATGGTGGTGTCGGGTCCTGGCGAGGAGGAGGCTGAGGCTTCAAACGCTCGCGGGCGCCGGGGCACGCGAAGCAGGCGGCTGGAGGCCGGGGCGATGCTGGTTGGGTGGGGATCGATGGGATGGATGGGACGGGGAGGTCGGGCGCTACTCTGGTTGGTGGGTGGCTGAAGGCGAGGTGGATGCGGGATGGATCCCGAGACAAGACGAGTGGCGGCGGCTAGGAGGATCCCTAGAAAATAGGGTTTGGTCTAATTTAGGTAGGTTTGGTCTATATATATAAGGAGGAGGGGCTTTGGATCATCCGATCGAAATCTGTCGGTCGAGGAAAAAAATAGGCTAGGAAGTCCAAATAAGAAAACGGAGATGTTTTAGGGATGTTTGGGGATGATCCGGATCCATCGGTAACGACAGCCCGGGTCGGGTCCGGGTGAGTTTCGGACGCGCACGTGAGGGGCTCTGTGCACTATGAGGGCAAGAGAGAAAACGAACCACCAGGTTGCAAGGGGTTGAGAAAGGTCAACAGGGACAAACGGGAAGCGGCACTACCAACGACTACGAGTTTTTGAGAAAACATGTGAATGCAATGCACATGATGCAATGACATGACGCAATGCAAAAATAAATAACACAAACACAAATGAAACACACGGGAGAACCCGGAACATCTGGAATCTTCTGGGACGTCGGTCTTCGGGCGTCACAATGGACCCCTCCCGGATGAGTTGTGAGTAGTCTCCCTTGGACCATGGGTCCATGACCAGTAGCTATGTCATGTTCTCCTCCCGTTCTTGTGCTTCACTAATTAGTCCTCGTGAGCTGCCCTACATGATCGAGGCACATATGTAAACCTTATGCTGTTGCTATGATGAGTTTGCTGGGATCCAATGGATTATGAGATTATGTTCAGATTGTGTTTGAGTAATATATTTGATCTACCTCTTTTATATTTATGTTCGTAAGTAATTCTTGCATTATCTCCGTTGTTATTTATTGCTTTGGCCAAGTAATAGATAGTGACTCCAAGAGGGAACGTTATGCTTGATTGTGGGTTCATGCCCCTCGATGACTAGCTTGAGTGACAGAAACATGAGTCTAGGGGATGTGCTGTTGCCACAAGGGGGAAAACAACGGTGCTTGTGCCCGCGGGTGCAAGGACTGTTTACTTTACGCAAAGTTCTTTTAATGCAGTTGTCTGTTGCTTTGAGTTTACACTATGGGTGGGACTCGCAACTTAATACCAGCGAGATGTTCTGGATAGATATCTCAAGGTGGATGATTAGTAGTAGATGCAGATGGATTTCGGTCTACTTACCTCGGCGTACCGCCCATGCTTTGAACCTCTACCTTTCTTGCAACTTAGTCAGCATTGGTCCTGTCAATTGCCCAGCTGTAATTCGTTTACCTCACATAGCAGTTTTATCGTCTTTTGGGAGAGAGACATCACTAGTAAACATCATGAGACTCTGGTCCATATTACCATCATTGATCACATCCGCTGTTTACTTTTCCGCTTTTACTTTCTATTGCAATTATATCTATCACTACTATCACTTGCGTTTGATCCTTTGTAAACGACAAGGCCGGAGGGATTGACAACCTCTCTGTACTCGTTGGGAGCAAAGTTATTTGTATCTGTGTGCAGGTCCACGTTGATTGCTAATATCTGGCGCCGTTAGCAGTTGACACCTTCTTGTTGAAACTGGGAGTCTCAGGGAAAACGATCCTTGGTATTGCCAAGGGAAAACTTCTGCTACACTGCATCTCAAACCTTCCACTTGGGGTAACCAACGAGGGGTGAGAAGCCACCTAGCAAAGCAATTTCTGGCACCGTTGCCGGGGACTCCACTCTTCAGGATAGGGGAGTTGCACGCTATCTTTTACCTTTGCTTTTAGTCTTGTTAGTTTACCTTTCAGTTTTTGCTTTAGTATCTTTTATCGAAAATCACAAAAATAGTTATTTTGCTTGCTTGCTACTATGGGTTCCACCGAGAACACCAAGTTGTGTGACTTCACTAGTCACAACAACGATGACTTTATCTGCACACCTATCACTACACCTGCCACTTCAGCACCTTCATATGAAATTAAACCTGCTTTACTGAACTTAGTTATGAAAGATCAATTCTCCGGTGCTGGAGATGATGCTGCTTTACACTTAAACAATTTTGTTGAACTTTGTGATATGCAAAAGTACCAAGAAATAGATGGTAATATTGTTAAGCTTAAGCTTTTTCCTTTCTCTTTGAGAGGAGGAGCTAAAATTTGGTTTCAGTCTTTGCCTAGAAATAGCGTAGATTCTTGGGACAAGTGCAAAGATGCTTTTATTGGAAAATACTATCCACCTGCTAAAATTATCCAACTAAGAAGTAACATAATGAATTTTAAACAATTGGATAATGAACACGTTGCCCAAGCTTGGGAACGTATGAAATCTCTTATCAAGAACTGCCCTACTCATGGTTTGACTACTTGGATGGTTATCCAATTTTTTTATGCAGGCTTGAACTTTACCTCGCGGAACTTGTTAGATTCGGCCGCGGGAGGAACCTTTATGTCAACTACACTTGGTGCTGCCACGAAGCTTCTCGATGAGATGATGACCAACTATTCCCAATGGCACACCGAACGCGCTCCAACAGGTAGGAAGGTAAACTCTGTCGAGGAGATTTCCTCCCTTAATGAAAAAGTTGACTTGATCATGTCTCTACTTTCGAAGCAATCTTCTGTTGATCCTAGTGATGTTCCTTTAAATTCTTTGATTGCTCAAGAACAAGTAGATGTGAACTTTATCTCTAGAAATGATTTTAATAACAATGCTTATAGGAGTAATTTTGGTAGCAATCCTAGACCGTTCCCCTCTAATTCTTATGGGAACAACAATGCTTATCCTAGCACCAGGAAATCCACTACTGAACTAGAGATTATGCTTAAAGATTTCATCACTACCCAAAAAGCTTTTAATAATAGTGTAGAAGAAAAACTAAATAAACTAGGTGATCTCTCTTCAAAGGTAGACCATTTAGCCAATGAGGTAGAATTGCTTAAAATTAAAACTTCCCCTCTTGAGGAGAGGAAGGTCACTCCTATGAATGCTATTCAAGTGCAAATTAATGAAAATATTAGGATGATGGCTAAACTTAAAGAGAGATGGGCTAGAGAAAGGGAGGAAGAAGATAGAATTAAGAGCCTTCCTACCCACCACACTGTTGCTACTATCCAAGTTGTTGAGGATATCCAAACTCTTAGCACCCAATGCACTCCTGGTCCCGATGGACCTATTAATGGTGATGCTATGACTATAGAAACTACCAAACAAGTGAACCTAAAGGAAACCACTACCACTTTACTTGATGCTAGTGACCTTAATTTTGATAATTGCACTCTTACCGAAGTTATTGATTTCCTTCACAAGATGTCTAGAGATCCCCGCACTAGCACGATTAACCTTGCCTTCACAGAGCATATCACTAATGCTCTTATCAAAGCTAGGGAGGAGAAACTTAGAGTAGAAGCCTCCATACCTAGAAAGCTAGAAGATGGTTGGGATCCCATGATAAAAATTAAATTGAATGACTTCTCTTGCTATGCATTATGTGATGTTGGAGCTAGTACTTCTGTTATGCCCAAAAGAATATATGATATGCTTAAATTGAAACCTTTTGATTCTTGTTCTTTTGGTGTTCGCCTCGTTGATTCTTCCATAAAGAAACCTTTGGGGAGGATCGACGATGTTCTTATTGTTGTCAATGATAATTATGTTCCCGTTGATTTCACTATTATGGATATTGAATGTGATCCTTCTTGTCCAATTATTTTGGGACGTCCCTTTTTGCGCACCGTTGGTGCTATCATTGACATGAAAGAGGGTAATATAAAATTTCAGTTTCCTCTCAAGAAAGGGATGGAACACTTCCCTCGAAAGAATATCAAGTTACCTTTTGAGTCCGTTATACGGGCTAGCTATTCTTTTACTCTTGATAAAACTTGATCTCTATGCATTATGCGTAGCTTAAAGGCATAAAAGAAAGCGCTTTTGGGAGGCAGCCCAATGAATAAATTTATTTTGTTTTTGTTGTGTCTTGATGTTGTTACTACTGTAGCATCATCATTGTATCTTTGCTTTTCAAATTTTGTGCCAAGTATAGCCTCTGATTGCTAGAAAGTTCAAAAGTTGTGACGTGCTGTCCAGGAAACAGATTCTGTCCTTGGATAGAAAAATTCATATAAAATCACCAGATCATCTTTTTGGTCTGGATTTTTTCGACAACGTGCTCTATATAATTTTCTTTCGTGCGTCTGTTCTGAGTTTTTTTTGATTAGAGTTGCAGAAGTGCCCCGAACAAATCATTTACTACCTGCTGTTCTGTTTTTCACAGATTCTGTCCTGTTTTGCCTCTCCTTCATTTTGCAAACCTAGAGCTTGCTTTTTCTTTGCAAAAACCTCTTGGCATTCTTGAGAAACAGTAGAACTTCAAGAATATCCTTATTTCCAGCAAGGTACAATTATTTTATTATGGGTACTAACCTCGCTAATCAGATTATGATGAGTTATGTATGAAGGGAGTTTTCAAGTGTGCGAGGGAAGATGATAAAAAGATTCAGGAGTGTCAAACGCTCAAGCTTGGTGATGCCCCCGTGCACCCCCAAGAAATATTCAAGAAGACTCAAGCGTCTAAGCTTGGGGATGCCCCCGTGCATCCCCTTCTCCATCAACATTATCAGTTCGTCTTTCGTTCCACTATATTTTTATCACTTCATGTATTATGTGCTATGCTTGGAGCATCTTGCTTTTAAGTTTTCTTTAGCTTTTCATAACGAGTCGGAACTCAGCTTTCTTAATGTGGGAGAGAAACACGCTCCACTTCTACCTAGAACATAACATAGAAATTTCATGTCTATCTTTGCTGTGTGTGTTCTTTGTCTTTCAATAGCTACTATCATGTTCTGCTCTTAACTTTCATGCTTATCTTTTTAAAGAGCTTTTGTCTAGTTGGTTGCTTGAACTCTCTTTAATTATCATGCTCACCTCATTAAGAGAGTTTGCTTCTGTTGCATGGGTTGATATGTCTATGATAAAGATGCTACGTGCATGATGGCGCTTAGTAGTTCAGGTTTTCTTATGGTTAGTCCCAAATAGCTGGGGGGTTCCCAATGTGTTATTGGAGTACCAACATGATTTGTTTGCCTATGATGTGGTATGGTTTAGTAATATCTTCCTTCAAAGAACTTATTTTGATTGACTTGGCGTATGCTCACGCATATTTAAGACTGTAAAGAAAGTCTGTCAAGCCTTGATGATCTTTTGTTTCTGAGTAGCGATATAACTTCAATGCTTGATTCAATGTTGCTTTGTCGCTCTGCATGATTATGACCGTCATTGCTCTCTTAGTTGGTCGCTCACAGTCTTTTGCTAACCTCCACCTATACTAAGCGGACTGACTGCTTGTGCATCCACATCCTTTTAATCCAGTTATGCCATATGAGTCCACCATACCTTCCTACATGGTATTTACCTGCCATTCCTAAAGGTGACTTGCATGTGCCATCTCGAAATTATTCAAAGAAAAAGCATTCCTATTTTTTGCCTCTGTTGTAAGTTCATGAGGAAGTAGTGGTTAATTCATGATCTTTTTAAGTTGGACAACCTTCACCCCGGGATTGCATGTATAATGTGCAAACCCATAACACGAGAAGGAACTGGCATTGAGTGCGCTCGGCTCAAAAAGATAATATAACAAACAAACCCTCCTTCATGCTTTGTTCATGAGAAATCAGAAAACTTTGACAGTGATAAACAAAGGAGATTAAGAGGATGTGATCGTCCTCATTCGGGAGCCGTTCCTCGAAACTTGTCCATCTCAAGAAGTGATTGAGTTGTCTGCTAGCATTCGTTGACGAAACATGCATGATCTAAAAATATATATATTATTACCTCTGTTTTAAAACCAAGAGCTCTGGTACATGTTTTGTCTTTGTTTCCGACTACGGGTTTTCAACCTTGCCAACAAAAGCCACGGTTCGAGAGTCTCCACCTTCTTTTAAAAGCACCAACTACTGAGAGCAAGATTGTCATTCTGAGTGTAATGTGCATTGTCCCAAAGTAGCATTGTCTTTTGCATGATTGTGATATCGTTTATTTTGAAATCATTGTATCTAGTCATCACTTAAACCTTGGAGGTGCCCCTGCATTTATGTTTTGCTTCACTAAAGGGGGCAAGCTAGATATCACTTTATCATATTTGCACACCATGTTCATTACAAATCTATTTGATGTTTCAATATCATATTGTAAAACTTTCAGTTCTTTGTGATTTTCTCATGAGGCAACTTAATTACTACAGATTCATTGTCTCAGTAAGCTTTTGTCATATGACTATGAAAAAGTCATATATGGTTAATAGCATGTCACCACAGAAATTATTCTTGTTATCATTTACCTACTCGAGGACGAGCAGGAATTAAGCTTGGGGATGTTGATACGTCCAAAACGTATCTATAATTTCTGCTTGCTCCATGCCTCTTTTGGGTCATATTGCTATGTTACTTATACACTTCCATACACTTTTGATCATATTTGGACTAACCTATTAACTCAGTGCACCCCAGTGCTAGTTTCTGTTTTTGGCTGTTTTTGTATTTCAGGTTTTCACAATACGAGAACTGCCAGGAAAAATCCAGAAAAATTATATAAAAAATCAGCGTTCCAGAAGCTACCGTGCGCCCGAAGTACAGCCGGGGGGGGGGGGGGCACCAGGGCTCCAGGCGCCCTGGCGGCGCGCCCCCCCTGGGCCGCGCCGGGGGGGCGCCTGGGCCCCCCGAGGCTCCGCTGATGCCCCCCTTTGGCATATATTTAAAGCGTCTCCCGAAACCCTCGAGACGGGAACTCTTTTTCGCGATCTCATCTCTGTTCCGCCGCCGCCGCCGCTTCCAAGATCGGGAGCACCAGGAGAACTCTTCCTGGCACCCTGCCGGAGGGGAGGATCACCACCGGGAGCTTCTCCACCACCATGGACGCCTCCCGGATGAGTTGTGAGTAGTCTCCCTTGGACCATGGGTCCATGACCAGTAGCTATGTGATGTTCTCCTCCCGTTCTTGTGCTTCACTAATTAGTCCTCGTGAGCTGCCCTACATGATCGAGGCACATATGTAATCCTTATGCTGTTGCTATGATGAGTTTGCTGGGATCCGATGGATTATGAGACTATGTTCAGATTGTGTTTGAGTAATATATTTGATTCACCTCTTTTATATTTATGTTCGTAAGTAATTCTTGCATGTTCTCC
>LR738709.1:536806186-536899807 GCA_902687465.1 Secale cereale | reverse complement strand
GGCACCCTGCCGGAGGGGAGGATCACCACCGGGAGCTTCTCCACCACCATGGACGCCTCCCAGATGAGTTGTGAGTAGTCTCCCTTGGACCATGGGTCCATGACCAGTAGCTATGTGATGTTCTCCTCCCGTTCTTGTGCTTCACTAATTAGTCCTCGTGAGCTGCCCTACATGATCGAGGCACATATGTAATCCTTATGCTGTTGCTATGATGAGTTTGCTGGGATCCGATGGATTATGAGATTATGTTCAGATTGTGTTTGAGTAATATATTTGATCTACCTCTTTTATATTTATGTTCGTAAGTAATTCTTGCATGTTCTCCGTTGTTATTTATTGCTTTGGCCAAGTAATAGGTAGTGACTTCAAGAGGGAACGTTATGCTCGATTGTGGGTTCATGCCCCTCGATGACTAGCTTGAGTGACAGAAACATGAGTCTAGGGGATGTGCTATTGCCACAAGGGGGAAAACAACGGTGCTTGTGCCCGCGGGTGCAAGGACTGTTTACTTTACGCAAAGTTCTTTTAATGCAGTTGTTTGTTGCTTTGAGTTTACACTATGGGTGGGACTCGCAACTTAATACCAGCGAGATGTTCTGGATAGATATTTCAAGGTGTATGATTAATAGTAGATGCAGATGGATTTCGGTCTACTTACCTCGGCGTACCGCCCATGCTTTGAACCTCTACCTTTCTTGCAACTTAGTCAGCATTGGTCCTGTCAATTGCCCAGCTGTAATTCGTTTACCTCACATAGCAGTTTTATCGTCTTTTGGGAGAGAGACATCACTAGTGAACATCATGAGACTCCGGTCCATATTACCATCATTGATCACATCCGCTATTTACTTTTCCGCTTTTACTTACTATTGCAATTATATCTATCACTACTATCACTTGCGTTTGATCCTTTGTAAACGACAAGGCCGGAGGGATTGACAACCTCTCTGTACTCGTTGGGAGCAAAGTTATTTGTATCTGTGTGCAGGTCCACGTTGATTGCTAATATCTGGCGCCGTTAGCAGTTGACACCTTCTTGTTGAAACTGGGAGTCTCAGGGAAAACGATCCTTGGTATTGCCAAGGGAAAACTTCTGCTACACTGCATCTCAAACCTTCCACTTGGGGTAACCAACGAGGGGTGAGAAGCCACCTAGCATTTGGCCGAGGGCGGGCCTGACCTGATGGTGTGTCCGGCCGGAGTTAAGCAAGCGTGTTGGGTAAGTTGGTGCAACCCTGCAGGGAAGAAAACATCTATAGATAGCCTGTCCTACGGTAACGGACACTTGGAGTTGTATCCCGATTGCTACAACTAGAACTGGATGCTGAGGCGTTGTTTGGATATGTTGCTTCGGGAGTCGAGAAAGGACCCCGGAGCGTTGGAACAACAACATAAATATGAATTATTATATACTACTCTACTTCCCCCTCTTGCTGCAAGACGGTGGTTTCCAGAAGATGCTAGTCTTCGATAAGACTAGCTTCTCCCCCTCTTATTCTGGCATTCTGCAGCTTAGTCCTCAGATACTACCCTTTTCATTGATACCGATGCATATGTAGTGTAGATCCTTGCTTGCGAGTACTTTGGATGAGTACTCATGATTGCTTTGCTCCCCTTTTTGCCCCTTCTTTCTTCTTTCTGGTTGATGCAACCAGATGGCAGAGTCCAGGAGCCAGAAGCCACCCTTGACGACTGCTACTACCCCGACGGAGCCTACTACTACGTGGAGGCAGCTGACGACCAGGAGTAGTTAGGAGGTCCCAGGCAGGAGGCCTTGCCTTTTCGATCGTGTTGTTTTGTGCTAGCCTTCTTAAGGCAAACTTGTCTAACTTATGTCTGTACTCAGATATAGTTGCTTCCGCTGACTCTTGTGTTTTCGAGCTTATGTATTCGAGCCCTCGAGGCCCCTGGCTTGTAATATAAAGCTTGTATGATTTTAATTGTGTCTAGAGTTGTGTTGTGATATCTTCCAGTGAGTCCTTGATCTTGGTCGTACACATTTGCGTGCATGATTAGTGTATGGTCAAATCGGGGGCGTCACACTGCTCAAATTTGCCCCTCTGTCGTTAGGTGCCCTTACAGAAATGCCCTTCCATGCCGTTTCCGTTCGATCAAACGCCTTTGACCGTCTACGCGACTTTTTCTGGAAGATTTGCCCTTCTATGCATGTGTTACTTACACGTGGGTCCTATCCAAAGAAAAAAAGCACTATCTCTCACTTAGACGTGGGACCTACCCGAGAGTTAAAAAAGAAAAAGAAAAAACTCTCTCTCACATGCACATGGGACCATCCCTAGAAAAACAAAACATATAAAAAATAAAAGTAAAACTCTCTCCCTGACATGTGGGCCAAGGGACCAACAGCTAGGGTCAACGCATGTCCATGTGTGCCCAGAACACATGCCCGGCCGTGCGCAGCGGCGCTCGCCGGCGGCTCACCGTATTCCTCCGGTATTCAAGAATTGCATAATCTCATAGTCAGATGAACATGTATAAGTCATGAAGAAAGCAATAGCAATAAAACTAAACGGTCATAGTGCTAAGCTAACGGATAGGTCTTGTCCATCACATCATTCTCCTAATGATGTGATCCCATTGATCAAATGACAATAGAGTGTCCCTAGTATGCCTCTACTAGGTACACTGTGTTTTTGTCTATGTATTCACACATGTATCTAGCATGAATAAAATACATTTATCATGATATATAAGGAAATATAAATAACAACTTTATTATTGCCTCTAGGGCATATTTCCTTCAGTCTCCCACTTGCACTAGTCAATAATCTAGATTACATAGTAATGATTCTAACACCCATGGAGTCTTGGTGTTGATCATGTTTTGCTCGTGGAAGAGGCTTAGTCAAGGGTCTACGACATTCAGATCCATATGTATTTTGAAAATCTCTATGTCTCCTTCCTTGACTTGATCGCATAAGGAGTTGAAGCGTCTCTTGATGTGCTTGGTTCTCTTTTGAAACCTGGATTCCTTCGCCAAGGCTATTTCTCCAGTGTTGTCACAAAAGATTTTCATTGGACCCGATGCACTAGGTATTACACCTAGATCGGATATGAACTCCTTCATCCACACTCCTTCATTTGCTGCTTCCGAAGCAGCTCTTCATACGTAGATCCCGCCAAGACGCTCTGCTTGGAACTGCACCAACTGACAGCTCCACCGTTCAACAAAAATACGTATCCGGTTTGTGACTTAGAGTCATCCGGATCAGTGTCAAATCTTGCATCGATGTAATCGTTTACGACAAGCTCTTTGTCACCTCCATAAATGAGAAACATACCCTTCATCATTTTCAGGTATTTCAGGATGTTCTTGACAGCTGTCCAGTGATCCACTCTTGGATTACTTTGGTATCTCCTTGCTATACTTACCGCAAGGCACTCATCAGGTCTAGTACACAGCATTGCATACATGATAGAACCTATGGCTGAAGCATAGGGAATGACTTTCATTTTTTCTCTATCTTCTGAAGTGGTCGGGCATTGAGTCCGACTAAACTTCACACCTTGTAACACAGGTAAGAACCCTTTCTTTGACTGATCTATTTTGAACTTCTTCAAAACTTTATTAAGGTATGTGCTTTGTGAAAGTCCAATTAAGCGTCTTGATCTATCTCTATAGATCTTGATGCCCAATATATAAGTAGCTTCATCGAGGTCTTTCATTGAAAAAAAATCTTATTCAAGTATCCTTTTGTGCTATCCAAAAATTCTACATCATTTCGAATCAACAATATGTCATCCACATATAATATCAGAAATGCTACAGAGCTCCCACTCACTTTCTTGTAAATACAGGCTTCTCCAAATGCCTGTATAAAACCATATGCTTTGATCACCTCATCAAAGCATATATTCCAACTCCGAGATGCTTGCACTAGTACATAGATGGATCGCTGGAGCTTGCACACTTTGTTAGCACCTTTAGGATCGACAAAACCTTCTGGTTGCATCATACACAACTCTTCTTTGAGATATCCATGAAGGAATGCAGTTTTGACATCCATTTGCCATATTTCATAATCATAAAATGCGGCAATTGCTAACATGATTCGGACAGACTTAAGCATCGCTACGGGTGCGAAAGTCTCATCGTAGTCAATTCCTTGAAATTGTCAAAAACCTTTCACAACAAGTTGAGATTTGTAGGCAGTAACATTACCATCGGCGTCAGTCTTCCTATTAAAAATCCAATTATTTTCAATGGCTTGCCGATCATCGGGCAAGTCAACCAAAGTCCACACTTTGTTCTCATACATGGACCCCATCACAGATTTCATGGCCTCAAGCCATTTTGCGGAATCTGGGCTCATCATCACTTCCTCATAGTTTGTAGGTTCATCATGGTCTAGTAACATGACTTCGAGAACAGGGTTACCATACCACTCTGGTGCGGATCGTACTCTGGTTGACCTACGAGGTTCAGTAGTAACTTGATCTGAAGATTCATGATCATCATCATTAGCTTCCTCACTAATTGGTGTAGGAATCACTGGAACTAATTTCTGTGATGAACTACTTTCCAATTCGGGAGAAGGTACGATTACCTCATCAAGTTCTACTTTCCTCCCACTCGCTTCTTTCGAGAGAAACTCCTTCTCTTTCCGTCCACTCCAGCCTTGGCGGCAAGAGCTTCTCGGGAGTCCAGCTTCGCCTGCCTGGCCCGGTAAAGGGCCAGGAGCCGGCGAAGCAGCTTCTCCTCTTCAGGCTCATCGCTCCCGCCAGGCGCCTCAACAATCTTCAACCCCGCGGAGGCGAGGACCTCTCCGTCGTAGGTCTCTCCCTCCACGGGGGCTCGCGACGAGGAACCCCACGGGACTTGTATGAAGACTCCGTTGGGGGCTTCAAGATAGATGCCAGGCTGCTCCTTGGCGGCGGAGGGATCGGCGGCCGGTGCAGCGCTTGACGCTCCTGCTGCCTCCGGGCCAGCAGTGTGGTCGCCGTTCCCCTCCCCAGCCACGGCATCTGCGGCCGGGGCGGTCTCCTCAGCGGCAGGCTCGTCGGCTCCTGCCATGCCCTCAGCGGCAGTGGCGTTGCCGCCGTCGCCTTGCGCGCCCTCCTCGCCGGTGGCCTCGGTCTCCATCTGCTCCGGCGCAGGAGGATCTAGCAGAAGAAGAAGAAAAGAAAAGATCAAGCAAATATCCAAAAAGACGAGTTCAAGAAGATAAAGCTGCAAGACTCACCTTCGCGAACTTCGTCGACGACAGGCTCCCTCGCCGGGGAGTCCTCCCTTGGCGGTGGAGCAGTGGCCCCTGCTGGCGGAGGGCCGCCCGTGCCCTCCCTTGGCGGGGTGGCCACCCTTGTCGGGCTGCTCGCCCTTGGTGGGGTACTCGCCCTTGGCGGAGTACCCGTCCTTGGCGGAGCGCTCTCCCTCGCTGGGGAGCTCGCCCTTGGCGGGGAGGGTGGAATCTGCGGCTCGTCGGGGGCAGTCTCCGGGCGTCCCTGCGGCTGCGGCTCCACTTCTGCACAAGACAAACAAGGCAACAAGATATTAGTACAAGCAAAAACCTCAAGCGCGCCCGACGAACAGAAAGCTCAAGACCAGATCTTTGGCGATGGCGGGGAAGGCTCTGGTACGGGGATGAGCTTTGGTCTCCCCGGACCAGAAGAGGTAGTACTTGTTCCGCAGCTCCCTCGCGCTGAGCCTCGGCGCGAAGACTACGTTCCTCTTCCGCAGGGCGGCAAGCTTCGCCGCCTGCTCGGATTTCTCCCTCTTGGCCTTGTCCGCTTTCGCCTTCTCGGTCTTCGGAGCCATGGCGGAGGCGGCGAAGGAAGGGGTGAGGAGCTCGACGGTGCCGCGGATGCGGAAGATGGCGGAGGAGGGGTGGTGTAGGATCGAAAGTATGTCTAGAGGGGGGGTGATTAGACTACTTGTAAATATAAAAATTCTGCCTTTTGATCATGAACAGTTTTTTGGCAGTTTCACAATTATGATCAAGACAAGTATCACCCTACACATGCAATTCTAGAGTATAAGCAGCGGAAAGTAAATTGCACATGTAGTAAAGAGAGGTGGAGAAGATCAAACGCAATTTGGAGACGCGGAGATTTTTCTCGTGGTTCCGATAGGTAGTGCTATCGTACATCCACGTTGATGGAGACTTCAACCCACGGAGGGTAACGGCTGCGCGAGTCCACGGAGGGCTCCACCCACGAAGGGTCCACGAAGAAGCAACCTTGTCTATTCCATCATGGCCTACGCCCACGGAGGGCTAGCCTTACTCGGGGTAGATCTTCACGAAGTAGGCGATCTCCTTGCCCTTGCAAACTTCTTGGTTCAACTCCACATCTCGAAGACGGAGGCTCCCAAGCGACACCTAACCAATCTAGGAGGCACCACCCTCCAAAAGGTAATAGATGTTGTAGATGATGATGAACTCCTTGCTCTTGTGCTTCAAATGATAATCTCCCCAACACTCAACTCTACTCACTGATATGGCTGTGGTGGAAGAAAGGATTGAGTGGAAAGCAACTTGGGAAGGTTAGAAATCAAGTTTCATATGGTAGGAATGGAGCAACTTGATCTCAACACAAGGGTAGGTGGTTCTCTTCTCAGAAAGTGTAAGGTAGGAGTGGTAGTACTTTCTGATGGCTCTCTCCACGAATGAAGAGGGGGTGGAGGGGTATATATAGCCTCCACACAAAATCCAACCGTTACACAAATAATTGAGCAATCTCGGTGAGACCGAAGTTGAAACTCGGTCAAACCGAAAGTTCAAATATAGTGAACGTTGGGGTTTTCGGTGGGACCGAAAATACCATCTCGGTTTGTCCGATTTGAGTAAAGGTAGGAACTTGCCAGTTTCGGTGGGACCGAAATTATCAACTCGGATATTCCGAAATGATGTCAAACGGTTACAGAAGGTTGGCAGCCTGTATTTCGGTGAGACCGAACTCAAACTCGGATTGACCGAAATTTCTAGGTTTTGGCTTATGGCTGAGGTGGTTCATCTCGGTGGGACTGAGTTGGAAGAATCGGTTTGTCCGAGATTACTTATGAGTGTGTTTGGTAGTGAAAGTTGCTGATAGTTAAAGGAGATATATCACTAAGCACTTTGAGCAACCAGATCATCAACACAACCTCATCCCCTTTTAATAGTATTGGCTTTTCCTATGGACTCAATGTGATCTTTGATCACTAAACCAAAAATGGAGTCTTGAGCTTTTGCCAATGCTTGCCTTAGCATTTTGAGGGGTCCACTTCTTCAGACATTTCCATACCCATATCACTGAACTTCTCTGAAATGATTCTCAAGTAACTATTAGTTCAATGATATATATGTTGTTATTAATTTCCAAAACCACCCGGGGATTAGTTGCACTTTCAATCTCCCCCTTTTTGGTAATTGATGACAACATATAGATCAAAGCTTCGACAAAAGATATAATCAATGAATAATATCGTCGCTTTGAGAAGTATGTGATAAACAAGAGCTCCCCCTAAATTTGTGCATTATTTAAAATTTGCGTTTGAATGCAAATGCACAATCGATTAGGATTATGGGTCACTCTTCCATGTCACATACATCTTGGTGGAGCGCACAAAATGATAAGAATGAATAACATGCACCCAATCACCAAGACATGAGTAAATAGCCATACAAGATAGGAATAGCATATGATAAGCATTAAGCACACATTAAAGCATAGTACGACTAAGCACTCATTAAGGTAGCATCAAACGTAGTACCAAGCACACTGAAAGTATCGAAAGACCAAAAGAACCAAATGTATCTCAAAGAAAACCGGCAAAAGAACGAAAGAGCACTCTCTCTCTCGAAGCCCTATGATCTATACAATTTCTCCCCCTTTGGCAACAAGTTACCAAAAAGTTTGAAAAAGCATAGAGCTAAACGTCACTGTGGGCTCTGCTGGCGGCTCCCGTCTGGGTAGATGTCGGAGTAGAAATGACGGCATCGGCGAAGACTTCTGCTGATGTCTGCGCTGGAGGAGGTCATGCTCGAGCTGTGGCTGGAGTGACTGCTGGAGCTGGAGGAGGTGCTGAAGTGGTAGCCCTGGAGTCAGTCACTGGGATAGCTGCTGATCGGGATCCTCTGGGAACCTGAGCAGTCTGGCGATGAGAGTCCTGGACTAGATCATCCTGCATGAGCTCTGCTCTGTCCTGCCTAGCTTCCTCCATGTCTTCCTCAAGCTTGTTGACGGTCACCTGAATCTCAGTCAGCTTCACGTCCAGAGCGTGGATCTTGTCGTCAACAATCCTCTCTAGGCTCTCCTGAGATTGTTCAATGCTGGCCAGGCGTTGTTCAATCCTCTGGGTAGCTTCAAGAATCTGCTCTCCGAAGCTCTTTGGTTTAGCTGCTGCTGCTGCTGCTGCCTCTTTGTCAGCTTTGGCTTTCTTAGCAGCTTCAATCTTGGCTTGACCTTCAACTGAAGTTGGATCCTCCTCGTCCATCACAACAATGTTATCTTCATGCTCTGGCTGCAGTGGCAAGTGCTTCCTATCCAACATGAATTTGCCCGTGCCAAACTTGGCATTGATAAGCATCTGAATCTGCGGGGCAAATCCACACGACCTCTTCTGGTCAGCTGCAGTCCTCTTAATGGTCTCTACCATTAAGTCCATCACCTTGAAAGGTGCCTTCTCATCAAGTATGTGCAGCATGTTGATAGAATAGCCTCGGATCATGCGGTGGTCTCCAGACTTGGGCATCAAAGTATGCCTCAGAATAGTGTTTGTGGTAGTGAGACCTGCCTGGAGATAGTACACTGAGCCAAGCTTCCACCCTTCCAAATCTGCTGCGGGGATCTCCTTGTACATGTTCTTCATGGGATCATGGTTCTTCTTAGGAATCCCATAGACATTAATGTCGTCCTCTCTCTGCACTGGAGCATTCAGAAGTTCTGCCCATTCTTCAACAGATGAAGAAAACCTTTGACCTTCAGTCATCCAGGTGATCTTCCCATCAGGATAAAAGTGGGCTGTGGCGAAGAACTGCATAATCATCTCATCGTTCCAATCTGTCAGTTTCTGACCCACAAAGTCATCAACTCCACATGCAGTAAAGCTGTCATGCACATGGGGAAAGAAGTCTCGGTGCTCTTCACTGTCAATGTACTCCCAGTCAACATACCTGGTGTCTGCAACAATAGGCTTCTTATCCATCAACACAGTCTCATAGAAGTCCTGCTGCTCTCTGGTGTGGAATCTGGGGTCCACAGCAGTCCTTCTCCTCACGGCATATGGATCAGACTGTCTCCATAGCCTGAGACCTCTATCCTTCCTTGCCTTCATATCCTCGGCTTGAGGATGAGCATCGTTGTGGAGTGGCAGTTTTGGACGGAGCTTCAGCAACACATGTTCTTCTTTAGACTCAGACGGTGGCATATCACCTTTGTTCTTCTCAGAGGCTGGGATGTTCCTGGTAGTCCTCTTGGGCTTTGCTGGAGCTCCCTTGGCTTGAGCAGGCTTCTTGGGCTTAGAAGTGGCTTGAGCCCTAATTGCATCACCCATGAACTTAGCCTTCTGAGGAGGAGGCTGGGGTGCATCTTCTTCTTCTTCTTCTTCAACTGCTGCACCAACATGAGGTTCAGCATACACTACCCTTTTCCTCTTGGAAGTTTTCTTCACTTTACTTGGAGCTGGCTCTTCCAAGTTCAGCTTCTTGGCAACAACTGACTGCTTGACCTTGCTGGTGCCTTTCTTCGACTGAAGCCCTTGGTGCTCTTTGGCAACAACTTTTCTCTTGGGCTTGGAGGTTACTTCCTCAGCAATGAAGTCAGAGTCCTCATCATCAGAATTTCTCTGCTTTCTGGTTCTGGTGGCTGCAGGAGGCAAACCACTAGGGGTACTCCTCTCACCATCATCACTAGGACTACTAGCCTCAGGACTAGTATCTGCCTCTGGAATCTCTGCAAAAGGTGATTCAGACCTGTTCTGGCTGTCACTGGCATCTGACATGGCTGACAACCTGTGAATAGATGAGGTATAGGCAGAGTAGAAGAGTTATCACAACTGCAGAGGTTTTTGCAAAAAAAATGAGTTCAAATCTTAGTTTTGAGTTTTCATAGAATGCATTTCGGTCAAACCGATTTTCAGTTTCGGTGAATCCGAAGTGTATAACAGAAACTTACACACCACTTTCGGTCAGACTGAAATGGGTTTCGGTCCTGCCGATAAACTAGGGTTTCACTAAAACTGAGTTTCGGTCACACCGATTTGCACAACTCGGTTAGACCGAAAGTGCAGTGCAATGGCCAGAGGCCAAATCGGTCACACCGAAAAATTAAATTCGGTTTCACCGAGATGTGTTCCGTGGAAACCTAAACCTAAGAATTTCGCTCGAAACTAGAACGATCTGATCTGATGTTAAGGAAGATTTCAAACGTGGCTAGATGCAGGGCAAACCAATCGTGCAATGAATCAGATGGGGAGCACGAGAGGGATCGAGACTCACCCTAACTTGGTAGAGTCCCTCTACGGCGGCAACGGCGCGGAGAAGAAAACCGTTGACGGCGGCGGAGACCTGCGGCGAGGGCGCACAGGCGACGACGGCGACGATCCGGGGACTAGGGCGACGACAGCAGGGGACTTGGGGGCGAAACGGTTTGAAGAAATAATCGCGCGCTGCCCTCAGTATTTATACCCCATACTGTCGGTGGGACCGAGTTGAAAAACTCGGTGACACCGAAATGGATAACTGCTGTGCAGTTACACATATCGGTCACGCCGAGATTTATAACTCGGTTTCACCGAGATGAAACCTAGATCAGTCTAAGCGTTTCGGTTGGACCGAGTGGGAGAAGTTGGTCTGACCGAAATTGACTTAGAAGGTTTTGGAAGTCAACCTTAGACGGATCGGTGGCTCCGAGTGCTCCTCACTCGGAGGGTCCGAAAATGACTTGTTCAAAGTTGTGATATGAGCATGAATAGAATTTGAGACAAGAAAGCATGGATAGCTAGGGGAGGTGCTTAGGCATTCTTGTCCATCCATTTGGCCAGAAAAATCAAAACAACCAAAACAACAAATGGATGTCCTCGAATGGATAAAATTATGCATTCAACATGCTCACACAATAAGATAGCAAATGAAATATGTGTCAAACATGCACAACCAACACTCTAGCTACTAGCACACAATTTGTCGATGACTAGGTCATCTTTATATGAGTATCTTGACTTAGGAGTCAAATGAGAACATTTGATCATAGGTCATACTCATCGTTTAAGCACAAGTGGGGTTACCACTTTTACATAAAGCATCGATGTGTTCACATCATTTGAAGATGCTTTAGCTCAATTTTTAGAGCAAAGCTCCCCCTAGATGTGAGAACCCCTTTTAAAGGGTCAAACTAACCTTGGGTTGTCGTAGAAGACTTCATATAGATGTTGAAGATGTGGATGCTCAATGTTGATGTAGATCATCAAGAGTTGGGAGCTATCCTTTGGATTAGGGCACCTTCAATACCTACATGGGTTAGTCCCACAAGGAACAAACAAGGATATCCATAGACATAGATTGAAGTTCACAAAAGATGATGTCCATGAAAGCAATGATTACCTTGTCCCTTGACTTACCAACAAGAGGGTTTGTGACTCCATGAACTAGTGCATGATGTGGAAGTTGATTGCACAAGTTGCCAAAATGAATATGAGTGAAGTATGTTGGCGGAGTCACCCTCAAGAACCTTCTAGTTCTTCTTCTTTGGGATCCACATCATCTTGATGGGAATCCTTGGGGTTGTAGTTGAGCTTGACGAAGTAGAACTTGACGTGTCCTTGGGAACCCACTTGACCATGGCTTGAGGTGCTTCAATGAATGCATCAATCTCCTCTTGAAGCTTGTCCTTGGCTTTTAGCTTCTGGTCTTGTGGTGGAAGGTCATCTTGAGCTTGTTCCACACTGGAAGAAGTAGGATCATACTTTTCCTTTTGTGAAACAAACTGTGGAGTAGGGTATTGACCTTCTTCCCACTCAACACCTTCGGCGTTGAACTTTCGCTCAAAACCAATCCCTTGATTCTTCCGGTGCCTTCCTTGTTTGCGAACAATTTCCTCAAAGTTCTTGCTTCCGGCAAGACTCTTGTAGACACCTTTCTCTATGATTTCCTTCAATAAGCTATTTTCTTGCTCAAGTGTAACTTGGCTTGAAACATTGTTAGTGGAATCAAGAGAACTACTAGATGTAACAACATTAGATTTAACATGGTTATTGTGACATCCCCGGTGTTCCCAGGAAGGTGATTGAGCACAAGCTTGCTGTCTGCCCTCATGCGCGGCCCATCAAGCAAAAAGTGAGGAAGCAAGCCGTGGAGCGCCAAGAGTTCATCAACGAGGAGATCAAGAAACTAGAGGCAGCAGGCCTAGTTAGAGGTGTGATCCATCCGACGTGGTTGGCAAACCCAGTCGTCGTGCGCAAAGCCAACGGGAAGTGGAGACTGTGTATAGACTTCACTGATGTCAATAAAGCATGTCCCAAGGATCCCTTCCCTTTGCCGCGCATTGACCAGATCGTTGACTCCACTGCCGGATGTGAGCTACTCTGTTTTCTTGATGCATACTCAGGCTATCACCAGATTTTCATGGCTAAGGAAGATGAAGAGAAGACTGCATTCATCACTCCATGTGGCACATATTGCTTTATCCGCATGCCATTTGGACTGAAAAATGCAGGCTCCACTTTTGCAAGGGTAGTGTACACTGCTTTTGAGCCACAGATCCACAGGAATGTAGAAGCCTACATGGATGACATCGTGGTGAAGAGCAAGAGCAAAGAAACACTGATTCAAGACTTAGAAGAAACGTTTCAGAACCTGCGCAGGATACAGCTCAAGCTGAACCCCGAGAAGTGCGTCTTTGGAGTTCCCTCCGGCAAGCTTCTCGGGTTCTTTGTATCACAAAGGGGGATTGAAGCCAATCCCGACAAGATCAAAGCCATCGAGCAGATAGAAGCCCCGAAGCGCGTCAAGGATGTCAGAAGGCTTGCAGGTTGCGTTGCTGCCCTCAGTAGGTTCATTTCAAAATCCGCGGAACGCGCCCTACCTTTCTTCAAAATCTTGAAGAAGGCAGGTCCCATGAAGTGGACTCCGGAAGCGGAGGCGGCGTTGCAGGATTTGAAACGGTACCTGTCCTCCACTCCTATACTTGTCGCACCTAAACCACAGGAAAAGTTGTTGCTATACTTAGCGGCAACCAACCAGGTGGTTAGTGCCGCGTTGGTAGCGGAGAGGGAGTCCGACGAGGAGCCAGCGTTACCGGCAAGCGAATCTAGCGACAAGCAGGGGGCTGTCCCGACAAGCTCTGGCCCCGACAAGGAAGACTCTGCGCAGGAACAAGGAGAGGTGCGGAAGAAGATGGTGCAGCGCCCAGTGTATTTTGTAAGTTCCCTTCTCCAGGGAGCTAGATCAAGGTACTCCGGTGTGCAAAAATTGCTTTTCGGCCTCCTCATGGCCTCGAGGAAGCTGCGCCACTACTTCCAAGCCCATGAGATAACAGTGGTCACTCGCTTTCCGTTGAAGAGGATATTACACAATCCAGAGGCAACAGGCAAGATCGTCGAGTGGGCACTGGAACTGTCAAGCTTCGGACTCAAATTTGAAAGTACTTCAACCATTCAGAGCCGAGCTTTGGCAGAGTTCATTGCTGAGTGGACCCCAACGCCAGAAGAAGAAGTTCAAGAAACGAGCGTACCCGTGCAAGAAGCGACAAGTGAATGGGTAATGTATTTTGACGGTGCCTTCTCGTTGCAAGGCGCCGGTGCTGGCGTGGTACTCATCGCGCCCACCGGAGAACACCTCAAATATGTTATCCAGATGCACTTTCCCAGGGAGCAAGCGACAAACAACACTGCAGAATATGAAGGCTTGCTTGCCGGCCTCAGGATTGCGGCCGAACTTGGGATCAGAAAGCTGATTGTGCGGGGCGATTCTCAGTTGGTGGTCCGGCAAGTTAACAAGAGCTACCAGAGCCCTTTGATGGAAACATATGTAGATGAAGTGAGGAAGCTTGAAGAACACTTTGAAGGTCTGCAAATGGAGCACATCCCGAGAGCTCAAAATGAAATTGCAGATGGCCTTTCAAAGTGTGCTGCGATGAAGCTACCTGTGGAACCAGGGACCTTTTTGCTCAAGCTGACTCAACCATCAGTTACACCATCAGTTGGGCAGTCCAAGAAGAGAAAGTTGGTCTCCGGCGACTACTTGCCGGCGGATCTTCCTGAACCCACCGCCAAAGTTCCCAAGATCAACGACAACGCTGAGGAACAGTTTGCTCCTGCAAGCCCTCGGGCTTGTGCAGTTGAAGCAAGTGTTCCCGACAAGCCTCGCCCCGGCGAGCTTGCCGGGGGACCGTCAGCTCCGACAGGACCAGAGGTCTTTGCCGTAGAAGCTGGGGTTCCCGCAGCGGCCCTCGAGCCTTTAGTCCTTGCCGTCGAGCCCCGGGCTCCGGCATGGGCACAGCAGATCGTCCGTTTTCTGCAAACTGGAGAACTTCCCGACGACCCTCAAGAGATAGAGAAGATAACCAGGCAGTCAAGTATGTATCAGTTTGTGGATAACAAGCTGTACAGAAGAAGACTCAATGGTGTCAGGTTGAAGTGCATCTCCAGGGAAGATGGACAGAAGCTGTTGGCAGAAATACACGGAGGCATATGTGGCCACCACATTGGCGCAAGGGCACTTGCCGGGAAAGCTTTCCGGCAAGGATTCTTTTGGCAAGAAGCCCTCGAAGATGCAACCGCACTAGTAACCAAGTGTGAAGCGTGCCAGTTCCATGCAAAGCAAATACATCAGCCAGCTCAAGCTCTCCAAACAATCCCTTTGTCATGGCCCTTCTCGGTCTGGGGGCTCGATATCCTCGGCCCTTTCCCTCGCGCTGTCGGGGGCTTTGAGTACTTGTACGTTGCAATCGACAAGTTCACAAAGTGGCCAGAAGTGGAGCCAGTGAGAAAGGTGACAGCACAGTCAGCAGTCAGGTTCTTCAGGTCGATTGTTTGCCGTTTCGGGATCCCTAACAGGATCATCACCGACAACGGTACACAATTCACTAGTCGCACCTTCATGCAGTACGTCCAAGACCTTGGCGCCAAGGTCTGTTTCGCTTCTGTTGCTCACCCGAGGAGCAACGGTCAAGCGGAGAGGGCAAATGCTGAAGTGCTGCGCGGACTCAAGACAAGGACCTTTGACAGGCTGCGCAAGTGCGGAAGGAATTGGATAGAGGAGCTCCCGGCGGCTCTTTGGTCAATCAGAACGACACCGAGTCGAGCCACCGGGCAGACACCTTTTGCTCTAGTCTATGGAGCAGAAGCAGTTCTCCCCACGGAACTCGTATACGGATCTCCTCGAGTGCTCGCTTATGATGAGCTCGAGCAAGAGCAACTGCGGCAAGATGACGCATTGCTCCTTGAGGAGGGACGTCTCCAGGCTGCTGTACGAGCTGCTCGATACCAGCAAGCTTTGCGCTGCTACCATAGCCGCAAAGTCAAGGCCAGGAGTCTCGAGGAAGGCGACCTTGTTCTTCGGCGTGTTCAGTCCGCCAAGAATTCCAACAAGTTGACGCCGAAGTGGGAAGGCCCTTATCGGGTGAGACAAGTTACGAGGCCCGGCGCTGTCCGCCTCGAGACCGAAGAAGGCTTACCGGTGAGCAACTCCTGGAACATAGAGCATCTTCGCAAGTTTCACCCCTAAGGCGCGGTTGCCGTGATCCGTTCCGGCAACCACCTTTTGTACAAGCCTTGCCGCTGTTGCATGTAACCCTTTGTACAAAGCCGGGCGCAGACCCCGTGCATCAGTAAAGATTTCGTGTTTTCGCATCGATTGCCTTTCGCATGCTTCTCTTTGCTATTCGCATGTTTTATTTGGCATTTGATGCAACACTTAGACATTCGGTAAGCACTATTACGCCGAAAGGCAATATGCTTGTTTCCCTCTCCTTTTCCTTTTTCTCTTAAGCAGAAGGAACGTTCCTCGCGCACAAGTTTGCCGGGGGGGAAGGAGGTGGAGGAGGAACTAAGTGCCGTTCAAGAAAGAAGAACCTTACCGGAAAGCAAGCAATATGAACAAGCAGCATATGAAAGATAAGTTGTTAGAATTTGACCAGCTCAAATTTTAAATTTTTGGTTGTCTTCCTTGAACGATCACACTTTGTATGGAAAACCTGTGCGCGGAGGAACCTACCCGTGGCTTGCCGCACCCTTATCTTGTCTTCGAGTCCACTCAACGATTTAAGTGAGCTGCGACAAGTGTCGCGCCCTTGCTTCGTTTCCGAGTACACTCAGCAAGCTAAGTGCGTTGCGACTTGCTGCGGCGAGGTTGCTTGCCGGCGAGGACCTTGGCCAGCAGGCTGCTCAGCGCTCAGCGCTCGCGGCAAGGGCCCCTTTCCGGCAAGCTCCCCGGGAGCGTAGGGTGAGGAACATACAAAGTCAAAGATTGGAACAAGGAAGATAACATTGCACTGATTGATTGAAGTAAAGCAAATATCTTACAAGGACAACTTGTCGCAATGGACTAATGAGTTCGTAACATAATGTGCAGCAACGAAAAGATAAAGATAAATGGGGCCCTAGTCTACGCGGTCGCCCTCTTTCCTGCCAAGCTTTGCCACCTTGGCGATGATATGGCTGACCTGCTCCTTCAGGGCCTCCGTGTCTGCATCTGCCGGCAAGCTGCAAAGAACGTTCTTGAGGTTGATCCCCGGGTTGCGGTACACGATCTTCGTCAAGACCCGCTCCAGAGTTCCTGCGCAGAGACGGCGCGACTCCTCGGCCAGCTGCGCGGGGATGCGGTTCCGGAGACCTGCAAGGGCCGGAGCGACGCCTCTGAAGAAGAGGCTGAGCTTGGCGCTGTGCGGGAGGTCTGGATCCGGCGAGTAGATAAGATGTTCGACCCTCAAGGCAAGCAACTCCTGGTCAATGTTGGATGCAGAAGAAACCAGCTCTTCGGTCCACAGCTCAATGTTCTTGCGGAAGAGCTCGGATGCCTTGTTGGCGCTGTCCACCAAGGTCCGCTCCTTGCGGAGCTCCTCCTTCAGCTTGTCTTCTCGAAGCTTGGCGGCGTCAATTGAATCCCTCAGAGTTGAGACTTTCAGCTCCAGGTCCTCGATGGAGTCCTTGGCGGCCTTAAGCTCATCGCCCCTCTTGGACAGATTCACTTGGAGCTCCGCGTTGGTGTGGGCGTCCTTCTCGCGCTCAGTAATGAGCGCGGCAACCTTCTCGGTGCTCACCTTCATCGCCGCTTCTAATCGTTCAACCTTGGCGGCAAGCTCCTTCTTGGCGTCTTCCGCGGCAGCAGCAGCGGCTTTCGCCTCCTTCAGCTCCCCGCCAAGGGCAGCCTCGCGAGCGGCAAGGTCCTCCTCATGGGAGTCGAGATCCACCTTCCGCTGCGCGAGCTCTCCTTCTCGCCGGGACATCTCCACCCCGGCGAGCCGTTGCTGTTCTTCAGCCTCGGCTTTCTCCAAAAGCCACTCTTGATATTCACCGGCGAGACGCTCGCGCTCCTCCGCCACCTCGCGGAGGCCCGCCTTGTGGGCAGCGCTGAGCTCCGCCGCACGCTTCTCCATTTCGGCGGCGGCCTGGGCAGCAAGGGCTTCCCGGGAGGCAAGCTTCGCCTGCCTGGCCCGGTAAAGGGCCAGGAGTTGGTGGAGAAGCTTCTCCTCCTCGGGCCCATCTCCTTCGCCGGGCGCCTCGACGACTGCCAGACCCGCGGAGGCGAGGACTTCTCCGTCAAACGCCTCGCCCTCCGCGGGAGCTCTTGATGAAGACCCCCAGGGCACTTGGATAAAGACGCCATTGGGGGCACGAAGATAGTACGCCTGCTTCTCACCGGTGGAGGGGCCGGCGGCCGGTGTAGCATCCGGTGCTCCCGCCACCTCCGGGTCGGCGGTGCGGTCGCCGTCCCCCTCCCCGGTCGCGGCGTCAGCGGCCGGAGTGGCCTCCTGCGCGGCCGGCTCGGTGGCCTCGGTCGCCTCCTCGGTGGCCTCGGCCATCTCCACGACGACGGGAACGTCATCGCCGCCGCCCTGCGCGCCCTCCTCATCCTCGATATTGATGACCTCGGTCTCCATCGGCGCGGGAGGAGGAGGAGGAGGAAGATCTAGGAGAAGAAGAAAAAGAAATTCAAAATCAAGCAAAGATCCAAAAAGAAGCAAAGTCAAGAAAACCAAGTACAGAACGTACCTTGGCGGACGTCCTCTGCGGCGGGCTCCCTTGCCGGGGAGCTCGGCCCTGGCGGAGTGGCCGTCCTCGCCGGGCTGCTCGCCCTTGGCGGGGTACTCTGCCTTGGCGGAGTACCCGCCCTTGGCGGAGCGCTCTCCCTCGCCGGAGAGTTTTGCCTTGCCGGGGACGGCGGGGCCTGCGGCTCCTCGGTAACGACCTCCGGGCGCTCTTCCCGCTGCGGCTCCACCTCTGCACAAGAGAAGATAGAAGAACCAAGACATTCAGAGATCAAAGCCCTAAGCGCGCCCCGACGAGCAAAAACAGTAAACCTCTAACTTACGCTGGGGGCTGCGCTGGGGGCTGCTCCCCGGAGCGGCACTCGGGTCCGGCAAGATCGGCTCCGCCGCGATCCCTGCTTCCGCGACGGATGGGTCTTCCACGACCTCAACTGTGGGCACCTTGACCCTCTTCGCGCGCTGCTCCAAGGTCCTGCAATCACAAGCAACAAACAAAATCAAGCGTCAGCAACAATCGAGATATAAAAATCAAGAAGGAGTAAGGTCTCGGGTCCTTACTCTTGGTCCTCCTCGTCGTCCTCGCTCAGCGCGGAGAAGTCGAACTCCACGGTAGGCGCGTCGGCGCGAGGAGCGGAGGATGAAGGTTCCCTCGCGCGTTTCGGAGCCACCGGGGCTGGGGGCTGCGTAGGCCCAGCCCCTGTGGTGGCCGGCGCCCGAGAAGGGGGCGGAGCAGCTGCTCCGCTCCGAGAAGATCCTTGCCGGCTCGGTGCCGGCCTGCGGGACGCCTCTGCCGTGGCCGGCACGCCGGCCGCCCTTGGCACGGCTTGGCTCGGCCGGGGAGCTGCCCGGCGAGCTGGCTGTTGCCGGGGCGCTCGCGTCTGCTCTCCCGTCGCCGCCTTGCGGAGACGCTTCAACGGGGACTGCTTCGGGCTTGCCGGGGGCGGGGAGCTCTCCGACGAGGAGAGGTCGTCGGCGTACAACTCTGTCGATCCGCCGGAGCCTTCGGCCTCCTCCTCCTCCTCCTCCTCTGCCTCGGCCGGCTCGCTGGGCCCAGCATCCGACGATGCGGCCCTCTTCCCCTTGGCGCCTCCGCCCCTCGCGGCGCCTCTGCTTCCTCCGGCGGTGCCCTCCATTGCCGCGGCCTCCGTCGCGATCCCACTGATCCCAGAGTGCCTCAGCGAGGGGATCACGGCGAGCGCGTCGGGAGGGAGCTCTAGCAGCTTGCGAATCTCCTCAGTGTCCGCCTGGCTGGCGGCATCCGCGGCTTCCGCCTCCGCGGGTGTGTATCCAAAGTTTCCCGCCGCCGAGGCTGCGGCGACTTCTTCAGCGCGAGAAGCTATGTAAGCAATCTCTTGGTCGGTGGTGGCCCGCGTGTGCAGCTTGAGATCGTCCTTCTTCTCCAACACCTCCACAAGGCGGTCGTAGAACTCGAGGACGTCGATGGGCTTGGGCGCAATCCACGTGCGCTCCACTCCATGAGAGTCGCACGCGGGCATCATAGCGACAAGGCGATCCCGGGCGCTGCTGGCGCAGAGCGGCACCACTCCCCGGGGAGCGCGGAAGTACTCGGGGTGGGCCGGGTCGAACTTGAAAAGTTCCCTGACCATACCCCGCAGCTCGAGTGTTGTGAAGTTAAAATTGAGGCCGGGGCGCAGCCTCATGATGTCTGCCGGGCCGCCGTATTGCCACGCCGGCCTTTTCCGGTCTTGGAGGGGGGCGATCCGGCGACGAAGAAAGTCCGCGCCCACTTCAGCGACAGACAGCGGCGCCATCCGAAGACGGAGGATTCTGACGAGAGCGATATCCAGCTTGGAATCGTCGGAATCGAAATTACTCCAATCCCTGCCGCGCACGATGGGCGATGTGCGCGGCGCGGTGAAGTGTTGCGGCCGCTCCTCGACGACCCAGCACCACTCCGCGCGCCACTCTTCCCACTTGCCGCGGAGCTCCCCCGGCAAGTAGGCTAATTTCTTATTCAGCCTAAACACCCAAGAGATTCCTCCGGAGAGGGGGGCGTCGGCCTCTGCTCTAGGGATGAAAAAGTGCCTAAAGAGAGCTACGTTGGGCTGAATTCCTACGAAGTTTTCGCACATGTGTGCGAAAACGGACATGGTGAGGATGGCGTTGGGAGTGAAGTCGAGGAGGTGGAGGCCATAAGTATTCATGATATCGCAGAAAAAGTTTGAGAAGGGAGGGCACAGACCGCAGTGGAAGAAGGCTGCGAAAAAGTAATACCCGCCGGGGTAGTGGTCCTTGGCGACGGCCGGGTAGACGCGCGTGCGGGGGTGCGCTGGGGTCTCCTTGGCCCAGAACAAATAATATTTGTTCCAAAGTTCCCGCACGCCGAGCTTCGGCGCGAAGACAATGTGCTCCTTCCGGTACGCGGCGAGCTTCGCCGCCTGATCTGACTTCTCCCGCTTGGACTTCTCCGACTTCGCCTTGTCGGTCTTTGGGGCCATGGCGGATGCGGTGGAAGGAAGGGGACGAAGAGCTTGGTGGTGGCGGAGGAGTAGAGGCGAAGCGCAGAGGAATCTGAGGAAGAAGACGATGGCAATGAGTGCGCAGGGAGGGGAACCGCGCCGCTCTCTCTGCTTTTATGGGAGAGTGGGGGGGCGTTTCGCCCTTCCCATTAAAGAAATCGTGGGCACGTCCCATCCCACGGCGCCGCAATCGACGCGTGCCGTTGCCGTGGGGTGCGGCGGATATGGAAGTGGATTCGGCGCGCCGCGGGCCGCGGGTGCCCGTGCACTGTTTTGGGCCTGGCCCAACAGCGCTCGGCACCGTGTGTGGCCCAGGCCCGGGGGCTCCATGGCGCGCCAAAGATGTCGGGGGAAACTGTCCGCCACGAACACCTATGGGACCGGAGCCCCTTGTCTGTGCGGTACGAGGGCGGAGGGAGCACGAAGAGCAGATCGAGGCAGACGCGCGGGCAGTTTTTACCCAGGTTCGGGCCGCACGGATGCGTAAAACCCTACTCCTGCTTGGTTGTGTATTGAGTTGAGCGCTCGGGAGCTTGAAGAAGCAGCTACACCGTGCGTGAGAGTAATCTAGGTTTCGAACCCCCTCCACGTTGTGCATGGGCCTCCTTTTATAGTGCAAGGGGTCACCGACAGGTGTCAACGTAGGAGAAAGGGGTAAAAATGTAAAAGAGGTGGTAGTTGTAACAGTGCGGGAACAGTGGAGCTACAGTACAGAACAGTGGTCTATACCTACTTTAACAGTGGGGGACAAGGGCATTTAATGCCCGTCGCCGTCGACCCCAAAAGCTCCCGCCGTTGCGTCTCCGTCTGCCACGGCGATGGATCCTCTGCCGTGGAGTGCCAACGTGTCCCCCAGGCTGCACAGCCATCCGCCACGCGTCCCTGGAGTGGCCCCAGGGCGACGCGTGGGCCGATGAGCTGGAGCGCGGGCACACAGCGCACCTCCCCCGGCAAGCACCTTGCCGGGGATCTCGACCTTGCCGGGCCCGGAAGCTTGCCGCTCCCCGAGCCCTTGCCGGGTCTTCTGAGATAAAATCTTCTATTCGTCCTGACAAGCTCCTCTTGCCAGGGCCTCGTGCTAGTTAAGCAATCTCGAGCCTGGGACGGCCTTCCCGGCAAGCTCCTCTTGCCGGGGTCTTGGTCTTCTGTCTTGTATACTTTGTTTTTGAATGGCTAGATAAGGGTCAGGAAGGTCTCCGGCAAGCGCGTGGTGAACCCTGCCGCGGGGAGCTGCCGCTGCCCGTGCACAAGTTGGGGTACTAGGGTACCCCTACCTTAGTACACCGACATATTGTTACTACTAGAGGAAGAATTTTTCTTATGCTTGTCATGCTTAGTCTTAATAGGTGGCAAGAAATTAGACAAGAGAAGTCGTTTGGCAAGATATGAAGAACTCTTCTTTCGAAGATCGTCATTGATCGCTTTTAGAAACTCATGTTCTTGCTCTAGAGTGAGCTTCTCAAAGCGTAGCTTCTCATGAGATCTTAGGAGCTCTCTATGATCTTCTTGAGTTGTTTCATGAGCTAACTTAAGAGTGTTTAGTTCTTTAGTTAGACGCTCAATCTCCTTCATAGCATTGTCATTCGACTCTTCTCGACTATAAAGACTACTAGCATTTTCATCGTTACTAAGCTCACTAGATTTATCATGCAAGAGCTCATCTTCACCAAGCAAGTCATCCTCATCACTATCAAAGTCAATGAATTCAGGATGTGTTACCTTGGGGCCTTTAGCCATAAAGCATCTTCCAATTCCCTCATCTGGGGAATCAAATAAGTCGTAGGAGTTGGAGTTGGAGGATACGAGTGCAAGTCCGACAACACCTTCATCTTGACTGTAGTCGGAGTCGGAGTGATGGCTTCCATCGGATTGATTGTCGGAGTCGGAGCCGGAGACCCATTCACCTACATGAGCTTGATGTCTTCTTCTTGTGTAGCTCCTTGATGACTTGTCCTTCCTCTCCGAATCCTTGCTTCTCCGAGAGGGTCTTCGTTCATAACGATCGTCTCTACTCCTTCTCTCTCTCCGAGGTGACTCATCTCTTGCTCTTCTTCTTGGAGATTCTTCTCTTCTCTTGTGGGGAGCCGTACACTCATTTGAGAAGTGTCCGGGTCTTCCACAATTGTAGTAGTTTCGATCACGACTAGAAGATCTCTTTTCATCATATGATCTAGACTTTGAGCTTCTTTCTTTGCCTCTATTCTTGTAGAACTTGTTGAAGTTCTTAACCATTAGGCTTATCTCTTCATTGGAAATTAACTTGTCACTTGAGTTTGTGGGAGCATCACTTGTAGCTTTGTAAGCACCACTTGACTTGTTGTGAAGCTCTTCCTTATCCTTAAGTGTCATCTCATGAGCAACAATTCTTCCAATGACTTCAGTTGGCTTAAGAGTCTTGTAGTTTGGCATCATTTGGATCAAAGTGCACACGGTGTCATATTTTCCATCCAAAGCTCTGAGAATCTTCTTAATGATGAATCGGTCGGTCATTTCTTCGCTTCCTAAGCCGGCAATCTCATTTGTGATGAGAGCAAGCCTAGAGTACATTTCAGCGACTCCTTCACCATCCTTAATCTTGAACTTGTCAAGTTGACCTTGAAGAATATCTAGCTTTGATTCCTTCACAGATTCAGTACCTTCGTGCATTTCAACCAAAGTATCCCAAATCTCTTTAGCATTCTCAAGACGGCTGATTTCGTTGAACTCCTCGGGACACAAGGCATTGAAGAGAATGTCACAAGCTTGAGCATTGTTTTGCAACATCCGCAACTCTTCCGGTGTAGCTTCGCGATCCGGAACTTTTCCTTCCTCGAAGAATTCACCTTGCATACCAACACAAATAATGCCCCATGCGGCTGGGTTATGACCAAGAATATGCATTTTCATTTTATGCTTCCAACTAGCAAAATTTGTACCATCAAAGTAAGGACCTCTACGATAATTACCCTCACTAGACGCCATACTCTCCTAGGTTGTGAAACCAAGCTTATGGAGTCCAATGCAATGGAAACCAAAACAATGGAGACCAAAGCTCTGATACCACTTGTAGGATCGAAAGTATGTCTAGAGGGGGGGTGATTAGACTACTTGTAAATATAAAAATTCTGCCTTTTGATCATGAACAGTTTTTTGGCAGTTTCACAATTATGATCAAGACAAGTATCACCCTACACATGCAATTCTAGAGTATAAGCAGCGGAAAGTAAATTGCACATGTAGTAAAGAGAGGTGGAGAAGATCAAACGCAATTTGGAGACGCGGAGATTTTTCTCGTGGTTCTGATAGGTGGTGCTATCGTACATCCACGTTGATGGAGACTTCAACCCACGGAGGGTAACGGCTGCGCGAGTCCACGGAGGGCTCCACCCACGAAGGGTCCACAAAGAAGCAACCTTGTCTATTCCATCATGGCCTACGCCCACGGAGAGCTAGCCTTACTCGAGGTAGATCTTCACGAAGTAGGCGATCTCCTTGCCCTTGCAAACTTCTTGGTTCAACTCCACATCTCGAAGACGGAGGCTCCCAAGCGACACCTAACCAATCTAGGAGGCACCACCCTCCAAAAGGTAATAGATGTTGTAGATGATGATGAACTCCTTGCTCTTGTGCTTCAAATGATAATCTCCCCAACACTCAACTCTACTCACTGATATGGCTGTGGTGGAAGAAAGGATTGAGTGGAAAGCAACTTGGGAAGGTTAGAAATCAAGTTTCATATGGTAGGAATGGAGCAACTTGAGCTCAACACAAGGGTAGGTGGTTCTCTTCTCAGAAAGTGTAAGGTAGGAGTGGTAGTACTTTCTGATGGCTCTCTCCACGAATGAAGAGGGGGTGGAGGGGTATATATAGCCTCCACACAAAATCCAACCGTTACACACATAATTGAGCAATCTCGGTGAGACCGAAGTTGAAACTCGGTCAAACCGAAAGTTCAAATATAGTGAACGTTGGGGTTTTCGGTGGGACCGAAAATACCATCTCGGTTTGTCCGATTTGAGTAAAGGTAGGAACTTGCCAGTTTCGGTGGGACCGAAATTATCAACTCGGATATTCCGAAATGATGTCAAACGGTTACAGAAGGTTGGCAGCCTGTATTTCGGTGAGACCGAACTCAAACTCGGATTGACTGGAATTTCTAGGGTTTGGCTTATGGCTGAGGTGGTTCATCTCGGTGGGACTGAGTTGGAAGAATAGGTTTGTCCGAGATTACTTATGAGTGTGTTTGGTAGTGAAAGTTGCTGATAGTTAAAGGAGATATATCACTAAGCACTTTGAGCAACCAGATCATCAACACAACCTCATCCCCTTTTAATAGTATTGGCTTTTCCTATGGACTCAATGTGATCTTTGATCACTAAACCAAAAATGGAGTCTTGAGCTTTTGCCAATGCTTGCCTTAGCATTTTGAGGGGTCCACTTCTTCAGACATTTCCATACCCATATCACCGAACTTCTCTGAAATGATTCTCAAGTAACTATTAGTTCAATGATATATATGTTGTTATTAATTTCCAAAACCACCCGGGGATTAGTTGCACTTTCAGGTGGAGGCAATGAGCAGCGGAGGATTTCTGGAGGTTGAAGACGCAATGAAGACGAAGGAGGGAAACTGCCCCTGCTTCCTCTGCTTTTAAGGGGGAGGTGGGGGACGCTCCGCATTTCCCAATAAAGAACGAGGCCACGATCTCTCCCACGACGCCGCAATCGACGCGTGCCGTTAGGGAGGGGCGCGGCGGATGCGGAAGGGAATCTACGGCTTGCCGTGGGCCGCGCGTGCCCGTGCACTGTTTTGGACCTGGCCCAACAGCGCTCGGCACCGTGTGAGGCCCAGGCCCGGGGGCTCCTGTCGGTGTACTAAGGTAGGGGTACCTTAGTACCCCAACTTGTGCACGGGCAGTGGCAGCTTCCCGCGGCAGGGTTTACCACATGCTCGCCGGAAACCTTTCCGGTCCTTATTAAGCCATTCAAGAATAAAGTATACAAGTCAGAAGATCAAGGCCCCGGCAAGAGGAGCTTGCCGGGAAGGCCGTACCAGGCTCAAGACTGTCACTTTAACGCAAGGCCCTGGCAAGAGGAGCTTGCCAGGAAGACCAAGTAATGCGCACCTCAAGAAGCGCCTCAGCGCAGCATGCGCCCCGGCAGGGCCCGGGGAGCGACAAGCTTCTGGGCCCGGCAAGGTCAAGACCCCGGCAAGGTGCTTGTGAAGGAAATATGCCCTAGAGGCAATAATAAAGTTGTTATTTATATTTCCTTATATCATGATAAATGTTTATTATTCATGCTAGAATTGTATTAACCGGAAACTTAGTACATGTGTGAATACATAGACAAAACAGAGTGTCCCTAGTATGCCTCTACTAGACTAGCTCATTGATCAAAGATGGTTATCTTTCCTAACCATAGACATGAGTTGTCATTTGATCAACGGGATCACATCATTAGGAGAATGATGTGATGGACAAGACCCATCCGTTAGCATAGCACTATGATCGTTTAGTTTTTCTGCTATTGCTTTCTTCATGACTTATACATGTTCCTATGACTATGAGATTATGCAACTCCCGAATACCGTAGGAACACTTTGTGTGCTATCAAACGTCACAACGTAACTGGGTGATCATAAAGATGCTCTACAGGTGTCTCCGAAAGTATTCGTGGTGTTGGCATAGATCAAGATTAGGATTTGTCACTCCGAGTGTCGAAGAGGTATCTCTGGGCCCTCTCGGTAACACACATCACAATAAGCCTTGCAAGCAAAAGACTAATGAGTTAGTCACGAGATGATGTGTTACGGAACGAGTAAAGAGACTTGCCGGTAACGAGATTGAACTAGGTATGGAGATACCGACGATCGAATCTCGGACAAGTAACATACCGATGACAAAAGGAACAACGTATGTTGTTATGCGGTTCTGACCGATAAAAGATCTTCGTAGAATATGTAGGAGCCAATATGAACATCCAGGTTCCGCTATTGGTTATTGACCAGAGATGAGTCTCGGTCATGTCTACATAGTTCTCGAACCCGTAGGGTCCGCACGCTTAACGTTTGATGACGATCGGTATTATGAGTTTTTATGTACCGAAGGTAGTTCGGAGTCCCGGATGAGATCACGGACATGACGAGGAGTCTCGGAATGTCTGAGACATAAAGATTGATATATTGGACGACTATATTCGGACACCGGAAGTGTTCCGGAAAAGTTTCGGATTTAACGGGATTGCCGGAGGGGGTTACCGGAACCCCCTACGAAGGGGGATGGTCCATAGTGGGCCTTATGGAAAAGAGAGAGGCAGCCCATAGGGCTGGCCGGCGCCCCACCTAGGGTTCCTAGTTGGACTAGGATTGGGGGGGGGGGGCGCCACCTCTCCCTCTTTTCCTTTCCCTCTCTTCCTTCTTTGGTGGTTCCTACTAGGAATATGATTGCAATCCTATTCCTAGTAGGATTGCACCCCTAGCCGCACCATAGAAGGGCCGGCTGGCCTCCCCCTTGCTCCTTTATATACGGGGGCAGGGGGGCACCCAAAGACACACAAGTTGAATTGTTCCAGCCGTGTGCGGTGCCCCCCTCCACAGAAACACACCTCGGTCATACCGTCGCGGTGCTTAGGCGAAGCCCTGCACCGGTGAATACATCATATCCGTCACCACGCCGTCGTGCTGACGAAACTCTCCCGTGAAGCTTAACTGGATCAAGAGCTCGTGGGACGTCATCAAGCTGAACGTGTGCTGAACGCGGAGGTGCCATACGTTCGGTGCTTGATCGATTGAATCGCAAAGAAGTTCGACTACATCAACCGCGTAACTTGACGCTTCCGCTTCCGGTCTACGAGGGTACGTAGACACACTCTTCCCTCTCGTTGCTATGCATCTGGTAGATAGATCTTGCATGATCGTAGGATTTTTTTTAAATACTACGTTCCCCAACAGTGGCATCATGAGCCAGGTCTATGCGTAGATGATATGCACGAGTAGAACACAATGAGTTGTGGGCGATACTAGTCATACTGCTTACCAGCATGTCATACTTTGCTTCAGCGGTATTGTGAGATGAAGCGGCCCGGACCGACATTACGCGTACGCTTAGGCGAGACTGGTTTCACCGTTACGAGCACTCATTGCTTAAAGGTGACTAGCGGGTGTCTGTCTCTCTCACTTTAGCTGAATCATGTGTGGCTACGCCCGGTCCTTGTGAAGGTTAAAACAGCACATACTTGACGAAACAACGTTGTGGTTTTGTATGCGTAGGTAAGAATGGTTCTTGCTAAGCCCGTAGCAGCCACGTAAAACTCGCAACAACAAAGTAGAGGACGTCTAAATTGTTTTTGCAGGGCATGTTGTGATGTGATATGGTCAAGACATGATGAGTTATACGGTTTTGTATGAGATGATCATGTTTTGTAATGTTATCGGCAACTGGCAGGAGCCATATGGTTGTCGCTTTATTGTATGAAATGCAATCGCCATGTAATTGCTTTACTTTATCACTAAGTGGTAGCGATAGTCGTAGAAGCAATAGTTGGCGAGATGACAACGATGCTACGATGGAGATCAAGGTGTCGCGCCGGTGACGAAGGCGATCATGAAGGTGCTTTGGAGATGGAGATCAAAAGCACAAGATGATGATGGCCATATCATGTCACATATTTTGATTGCATGTGATGTTTATCTTATTATGCTTCTTATTTTGCTTAGAACGACGGTAGCATTATAAGATGATCCCTTACTAAATTTCAAGGTATAAGTGTTCTCCCTGAGTATGCACCGTTGCGAAAGTTCGTCGTGCCGAGACACCACGTGATGATCGGGTGTGATAAGCTCTACGTTCAAATACAACGGGTGTAAGCCAGTTTTGCACACGCAGAATACTCGGGTTAAACTTGACGAGCCTAGCATATGCAGATATGGCCTCGGAACACTGGAGACCGAAAGGTCGAGCGTGAATCATATAGTAGATATGATCAACATAAGATGTTCACCATTGAAACTACTCCATCTCACGTGATGATCGGACATGGTTTAGTTGATTTGGATCACGTGATCATTTAGATGACCGGAGGGATGTCTATCTAAGTGGGAGTTTTTAAGTAATATGATTAAATTGAACTTTAATTTATCATGAACTTAGTCCTGGTAGTATTAGCATATCTATGTTGTAGATCAATAGCTCGCGATGTTGCTCCCCGTTTATTTTCATATGTTCCTAGAGAAAACCAAGTTGAAAGATGTTAGTAGCAATGATGCTGAATTGTTCCGTGATCTGAGGATTATCCTCATTGCTGCACAGAAGAATTATGTTCTTGATGCACCGCTAGGTGACAGACCTATTGCAGGAGCAGATGTAGACGTTATGAACGTTTTGACAAAAGCTCGATATGATGACTACTTGATAGTTTAGTGCACCATGCTTTACGGCTTATAACCGGGACTTCAAAAACATTTTGAAACGCCACGGAGCATATGAGATGTTCCAAGAGTTGAAATTAGTATTTCATACTCATGCCCGTGTCGAGAGGTATAAGACCTCTAACAGTACTTTGCCTACAAGATGGAGGAGAATAGCTCAACCAGTGAGCATGTGCTCAGATTGTCTGGGTAGTACAATTGCTTGAATCAAGTAGGAGTTAATCTTCCAGATAAGATAGTAATTGACAAAGTTCTCTTGACACTATCACCAAGTTAGTAGAACTTCGTGATGAACTATAATATGCAAGGGATGACGAAAGTAATTCCCGAGCTCTTCACGATGCTGAAATCGGCGAAGGTAGAAATCAAGAAAGAGCATCAAGTGTTGATGGTTAACCAGACCACTTGTTTCAAGTAAAGGGCAAAGGGATAGAAGGGGAACTTCAAGAAGAATGACAAGCAAGTTGTCACTCCCGTGAAGAAACCCAAAGCTAAACTCAAGCCTGAAACAAGTGCTTCTACTGCAAAGGAAATGGTCACTAGAAGTGGAACTGCCCTAGATATTTGGCGGATAAGAAGGATGGCAAAGTGAACAAAGGTATATTTGATATACAGATTATTGATGTGTATTTTACTAGTGTTCATAGCAACCCCTCGGTATTTGATATTAGTTCAGTTGCTAAAGAGTAGTAACTCGAAATGGGAGTTGCATAATGAACAGAAACTAGTTAAAGGATGAAGTGACAATGTGTATTGGAAGTAGTTCCAAGATTGATATGATCATCATCGCACACTCCCTATACTTTCGGGATTAGTGTTGAACCTAAATAAGTGTTATTTGGTATTGAGCATGAATATGATTTGATCATGTTTATTGCAATACGGTTATTCATGTAAGTTAGAGAATAATTGTTGTTCTGTTTACATGAATAAAACCTTCTATGGTCATACACCCAATGAAAATGGTTTGTTGGATCTCGATCGTGGTGATACACATATTCATAATATTGAAGCCAAAAGATGCAAGGTTAATAATGATAGTGCAACTTATTTGTGGCACTGCCGTTTAGGTCATATTGGTGTAAAGCGCATGAAGAAACTCCATAGTGATGGACTTTTGGAATCACTTGATTATGAATCACTTGGTGCTTGCGAACCATGCCTCATGGGCAAGATGACTAAAACTCCGTTCTCCGGAACTGTGGAGCGAGCAACAGATTTGTTGGAGATCATACATACAGATGTATGTGGACCAATGAGTGTTGAAGCTCGCGGCGGGTATCGTTATTTTCTGACCTTCGCTGATGATTTGAGCAGATATGGGTATATCTACTTAATGAAGCACAAGTCTGAAACATTTGAAAAGTTCAAAGAATTTCAGAGTGAAGTGGAGAATCATCGTAACAAGAAAATAAGAGTTTCTACGATATGATCGTAGAGGTAAAATATTTGAGTTAGCGAGTTTGGCCTTCAGTAAAAACAATGTGAAATAGTTTCACTACTCACGCCATCTGGAACACCATAGTGTAATGGTGTGTCCGAACATCATAACCGTACTTTATTAGATATGGTGCGATCGATGATGTCTCTTACCGATCTACTACTATCACTTTTGGGGTTATGCATTAGAGACAGCTACATTCACGTTAAATAGGGCACCATCTAAATCCGTGGAGATGACACCGTATGAACTATGGTTTGACGAGAAACCTAAGCTGTCATTTCTTTAAGTTTGGCACTGTGATGCTTATGTGAAAAAGTTTCAACATGATAAGCTCGAACCCAAATCGGAGAAGTAAATCTTCATAGGATACCCAAAAAGAAACTGTTGGGTACACCTTCTATCACAGATCCGAAGGCAAGGTCTTTGTTGCTAAGAGTGGATCCTTTCTAGAGAAGGAGTTTCTCTCGAAAGAAGTGAGTGGGAGGAAAGTAGAACTTGATGAGGTAATTGTACCTTCTCCTGAATTGGAAAGTAGTACATCATAGAAAATTGTTCTAGTGATTCCTACAACAATCAGTGAGGAAGTAAATGATGATGATGATGAAACTTCAGATCAAGTTTCTGCTGAACGTCGTAGATCAACCAGAGTACGTTCCGCACCAGAGTGGTACGGCAACCCAGTTCTGGAAATCATGTTACTGGACCATGATGAACCTACGAACTATGAGGAAGCGATGATGAGCCCAGATTCTGCAAAATGGCTTGAGGCCATGAAATCTGAGATGGGATCCATGTATGAGAACAAAGTGTGGACTTTGGTTGACTTGCCCGATGATCGGCAAGCCATCGAAAATAAATGGATCTTCAAGAGGAAGACCGACGCAAACGGTAATGTTACTGTTTACAAAGCTCGACTTGTTGCGAAAGGGTTTCGACAAGTTCAAGGAGTTGACTACGATGAGACTTTCTCACCCGTAGCGATGCTTAAGTCTGTCCGAATCATGTTAGTAATTGCCGCATTTTATGAAATCTGGCAAAAGGTTAACAAAACTGCATTCTTTAATGGATTTATTAAAGAAGACTTGTATATGATGCAACCAGAAGGTTTTGTCAATCCTAAAGGTGCTAACAAAATGTGCAAGCTCCAGCGATCCATCTATGGACTGGTGCAAGCATCTCGGAGTTGGAATATACGCTTTGATAAGTTGATCAAAGCATATAGATTTATACAGACTTGCGGTGAAGCCTGTATTTACAAGAAGTGAGTGGGAGCACTACAACCTTTCTGATAAGTATATGTGAATGACATATTGTCGATCGAAAATGATGTAGAATTTTCTGGAAAGCATAAAGGAGTGTTTGAAAGGAGTTTTTCAAAGAAAGACCTTGGTGAAGCTGCTTACATATTGGGCATCAAGATCTATAGAGATAGATCAAGACGCTTGATAAGACTTTTGATGAGTACATACCTTGATAAGATTTTGAAGTAGTTCAAAATGGATCAGTCAAAGAAGGAGTTCTTGCCTGACTTGTAAGGTGTGAAGTTGAGTAAGACTCAAAGCCAGACCATGGCAGAAAAATATAGAGAGAATGAAAGTCATTCCCTATGCCTCAGCCATAGGTTCTATAAAGTATGCCATGCTGTGTACAAAACACGTTGTGTACCTTGCCATGAGTTTGACAGGGAGGTACAATAGTGATCCAGGAGTAGATCACTGTACAGCGGTCAAAATTATCCTTAGTAATTGGATGACTAAGGAAATATTTCTCGATTATGGAGGTGATAAAGAGTTCGTCGTAAAGGGTTACGCCAATGCAAGCTTTGACACTAAATCCAGATGACTCTAAGTATCAATCTGGATGCGTATTGAAAGTGGGAGCAATTAGCTAGAGTAGCTCCATGCAGAGCATTGTAGACATAGAAATTTGCGAAATACATAGGGATCTGTATATGACAGACCCGTTGACTAAACTTCTCTCACAAGCAAAACATGATCACACCTCATTACTCTTGGGTATTAATCACATAGCAATGTGAACTAGATTATTGACTCTAGTAAACCCTTTGGGTGTTGGTCACATGGTGATGTGAACTATGGGTGTTATTCACATAACGATGTGAACTATCGGTATTAAATCACATGGTGATGTGAGCTAGATTATTGACTCTAGTGCAAGTGGGAGACTGAAGGAAATATGCCCTAGAGGCAATAATAAAGTTGTTATTTATATTTCCTTATATCATGATAAATGTTTATTATTCATGCTAGAATTGTATTAACCGGAAACTTAGTACATGTGTGAATACATAGACAAAACAAAGTGTCCCTAGTATGCCTCTACTAGACTAGCTCATTGATCAAAGATGGTTATGTTTCCTAACCATAGACATGAGTTGTCATTTGATCAACGGGATCACATCATTAGGAGAATGATGTGATGGACAAGACCCATCCGTTAGCATAGCACTATGATCGTTTAGTTTTTCTGCTATTGCTTTCTTCATGACTTATACATGTTCCTATGACTATGAGATTATGCAACTCCCGAATACCGTAGGAACACTTTGTGTGCTATCAAACGTCACAACGTAACTGGGTGATCATAAAGATGCTCTACAGGTGTCTCCGAAAGTATTCTTGGTGTTGGCATAGATCAAGATTAGGATTTGTCACTCCGAGTGTCGAAGAGGTATCTCTGGGCCCTCTCGGTAACACACATCACAATAAGCCTTGCAAGCAAAAGACTAATGAGTTAGTAACGAGATGATGTGTTACGGAACGAGTAAAGAGACTTGCCGGTAACGAGATTGAACTAGGTATGGAGATACCGACGATCGAATCTCGGACAAGTAACATACCGATGACAAAAGGAACAACGTATGTTGTTATGCGGTTCTGACCGATAAAATATCTTCGTAGAATATGTAGGAGCCAATATGAACATCCAGGTTCCGCTATTGGTTATTGACCAGAGATGAGTCTCGGTCATGTCTACATAGTTCTCGAACCCGTAGGGTCCGCACGCTTAACGTTTGATGACGATCGGTATTATGAGTTTTGATGTACCGAAGGTAGTTCGGAGTCCCGGATGAGATCACGGACATGACGAGGAGTCTCGGAATGTCCGAGACATAAAGATTGATATATTGGACGACTATATTCGGACACCGGAAGTGTTCCGGAAAAGTTTCGGATTTAACGGGATTGCCGGAGGGGGTTACCGGAACCCCCTACGAAGGGGGATGGTCCATAGTGGGCCTTATGGAAAAGAGAGAGGCAGCCCATAGGGCTGGCCGGCGCCCCACCTAGGGTTCCTAGTTGGACTAGGATTGGGGGGGGGGCGCCACCTCTCCCTCTTTTCCTTTCCCTCTCTTCCTTCTTTGGTGGTTCCTACTAGGAATATGATTGCAATCCTATTCCTAGTAGGATTGCACCCCTAGCCGCACCATAGAAGGGCCGGCTGGCCTCCCCCCTTGCTCCTTTATATACGGGGGCAGGGGGGCACCCAAAGACACACAAGTTGAATTGTTCCAGCCATGTGCGGTGCCCCCCTCCACAGAAACACACCTCGGTCATACCGTCGCGGTGCTTAGGCGAAGCCCTGCACCGGTGAATACATCATATCCGTCACCACGCCGTCGTGCTGACGAAACTCTCCCGTGAAGCTCAACTGGATCAAGAGCTCGTGGGACGTCATCAAGCTGAACGTGTGCTGAACGCGGAGGTGCCATACGTTCGGTGCTTGATCGATTGAATCGCGAAGAAGTTCGACTACATCAACCGCGTCACTTGACGCTTCCGCTTCCGGTCTACGAGGGTACGTAGACACACTCTTCCCTCTCGTTGCTATGCATCTGGTAGATAGATCTTGCATGATCGTAGGATTTTTTTTAAATACTACGTTCCCCAACAGCTTGCCGGGGGGAGCTCACGCTGTGTGCCCGCGCTCCAGCTCATCTGCCCACGCGTCGCCCTGCGACCCTTCCAGGGACGCGTGGCTGGTGGCTGTGCAGCCTGGGGTACACGGTGGCGATCCACGGTGACGAGGCTACCGCCGTGTCGAATGGATAAGCATGGACGGACGCTTTTGGGGTCGACGGTGACGGGCATTTAAGGCCCTTGTCCCCCACTGTCAAGGTTAGGTGAAGACCACTGTTCACGCACTATTCCTGCACTGTTACAACTACCACCACAGTTACATTTTTGCCCTCCTCTACGTTGACACCTGTCGGTGACCCCTTGGGCTATAAAAGGAGGCCCATGCACAACGTAGAGGAGGTTCGAATCCTTAGCAACTCTCTCGCTCGGTGTAGCTAGTAATGTAGCTCTTCAAGCTCCCGAGCACAATACAACCAAAGCAGGAGTAGGGTTTTACGCGTCCGCGCGGCCCGAACCTGGGTAAACTGCCCGCGTGCTCTCCTCGATCCGCTCTTCGTGCTCCCTCCGCTCCCTTACCGCAACGTAGAAGGGGCTCCGGTCCCATAGGTGCTCGTGGGAGGACAGTTTCCCCCGACAGTGCCAGAGCTCGATTTTTAAATAGAGATTGAACAACATTTTGAGTGGTATACTTTCATTGTCAACATAACAACCAAGAATCTCAATATCTTCCATGCCACACACATTATAGGCGGTTCCCAAACAGAATGGTAAAGTTTATACTCCCCCAACCACCAACAAGCACACTCCACGGCTAGCCCGAAACAACAGGTACCGTCCAAACCAGCAACAACCCTGGGTGGCGGGGAAACTGATCGCCCACGAACACCTATGGGACCGGAGCCCCTTTTCGGTACGGCAAGGGGGCGGAGGATGCACAAAGAGCGGATCGAGGCGAGCACGCAAGCAGTTTACCCAGGTTCGGGCCGCACGGATGCGTAAAACCCTACTCCTGCCTTGGTTTGTATTGTGTTCTTGGCTCGGGAGCGAGAAGAGCTACTGTGCTGATCGCTAACAGGACCGAGCGTGAGAGTGATCGATGATTGGAACCCTTTCTACGTTGTGCATGGGCCTCCTTTTATAGGTCAAAGGGGTCACCGACAGGTGGCAATGCAGTCGAGGGTAAAAATGTAAAATGGGTGGTAGTTGGAATAGTGTTTGCATAGTGCTCTATACCTAACTCTGACGGCAGGGGACAAGGGCATTGAATGCCCATCGCCGTCGCCCAAAACAGTGCAAAAAGCGTCCGTCAGGGCGCCACCGTCCGCCACGACGGTGGCCTTGTCATCGCATCTTGCCACCGTGTCCCTCAGGCTGCACAGCCTTCCGCCACGTGTGCCTGGAAGGGTCCCAGGGCGACGCGTGGGCGGATGAGCTGGAGCGCGGGCACTTAGTGGAAGTTTGCCGCGGCAAGCGCCTTGCCGTGGTTGCTACCTTGTCGCGCCTGGGAGCTTGTCGCTCTCCGGGCCTTGCCGGGACGCGTGGCGCGTCGCGGCAAGTCTCTTTAAATGCCATGTTTGGCCTTCCCGGCAAGCTCCTCTTGCCAGGGTCCTGTGCAAAGAAGTGGTCTTGAGCCTTGAGTGGCCTTCCCGGCAAGCTCTTCTTGCCGGGGCCTTGTTTCTTTAACTTGAATACTTTGTTCTTGAATGGCTCCAAAGGAACCACTGTGGGCCTTCGCGGTCGCACGGCAAGCCCTGCCACGGGACGCTGCAACTGCCCGTGCACAAGTTCGGGATACTAAGGTACCCCTACTTTAGTACACCGACAGGAGCCCCCGGGCCTGGGCCATACACGGTGTCGAGCGCTGTTGGGCCAGGCCCAAAACAGTGCACAGCACGCGCGGCCCGCGGCACGCCGTATCCCACTCCGTATCCACCGCGCCCCTCCCTAACGGCACGTGTCAATCGCGGCGTCGTGGGAGAGATCGTGGCCTGTTTCTTTAATGGGGAAATGCGGAACGTCCCCCACTCCCCCCTTAAAAGTAGGGGAAGCAGGGGCAGTTCCTTCCATTCGCCCGTTGCTTCTTCATCCTCCAGAAACCCCCGCCGCTCCCCTCCTCCCCGAAGGTCGAAAGAGAGCAGCGTTCTGCCCCCCCTCCGCCGCCGCCAGCATCACCAGCACCGTCGACTTCCCCCATCGTCCCCGCCATGGCCCCGAAGGCCGAGAAGGCGAAGGCCGCGAAGTCTGCCAAGGCGCTGCGGCTAGTAGCAATGCGGAAGAAGATGGCGGTCTTCCCGCCAAAGTTTGATGCGGAGGAGCTGAAAGACACCTTCTACCTCTTCTGGTCGAGGGAGACAAAGGCGCATCCGCGCACCAAAGTACTCCTCGCCGTGGCCTTCGAGATGTTCTCGGGTGGCTATGCCTTTTTTGCTCTGTTCTTCTACTGCGGGCTCTGCCCGCCCTTCTCGGAGTTCTTCTGCAACATCATGAATACCTACGGGTTTCATCTCCTTGACTTCACCCCAAACGATGTCTTGACTACGGCCATTTTCGCACATCTGTGCGAAAATTTCGTCGGAGTTTACCCCAAAGTAGCTCTTTTCCGCCATTATTTCATACCTCGAGTCGAGTCGGGGTCACCTCTGTCTGACGGAATCTCTTGGATCTTTAGACTCCATAAGAAAGAGGCTTACCTGACGGGCGAGCTCCGCGGCAAGTGGGATGAGTGGAGGGCCAACTGGTGTTGGATCATGGAGGATGACCCGCAGCCATTTACTTCCCGGCGCCAAGTCGCAGTAGTACGCGGCAATTACTGGAGTGACCTGGCCCCCGAGGACGACAAGCTGAAGATAGCCACCACTCGGATCCTTCGCCTCCGGCAAGCCAGGCTCATTGTAGGCGCCGTCGGGGCAGGCTTTCTCCGCCGCCGCATTGCTCCCTTGCAGGAGAGGAAGAGGGCTGCTTGGGAGTTCGAGAATGCGGCAGACATCATGAGGCTGCGCCCGGGCCTCAATTACAATTTCACTGTCTTGGAGCTCAACGCAATGCTCCAAGCGCTGTTTAAGTATGACTCCACCCATCCCGAGTGGTTTGTGTTGCCGCCGGGTGTAGTTCCATTGTGCAATAGCTCTGCGCTCAGTGCCGTCCGCGCGGCGATGCTGTTGTGCGATTCCCACGGGATCAACCCCACTTGGTGGGAACCTTCCGACGAAGCCGTGCAGACGTCCTTCGACAACCTGGTGGAGTTGCCCATCGACGCCGACGAGAAGCGAGGCCTCACCCGCGACACCACCGACCAGGAGATGGCATACATTGCCACCAGGTTGGAAGAGGCAGCCGCAGCCCGGGCCGCAGGCGAGTTTGGGTATACTGTGGAGGAGGCGGAGGCAACGGAGGCGGTAAGTCTCGCCGAGGAGGAAGAGCTTCGCAAAACGGGAAAGCTTGCCGGGCGACTTGCCGAGACAAGTGAGCCCACCGAGCAAGGCGCCGAGTCGAGCGAGCCCGCCGAGCAGGGCGTCGGGTCAAGCGATCCTGCCGAAGACTCAGGCGGCTCGCTGAACCTCGGCTCCTCATCTTCCTCGTCGGGCAGCTCGCCACCTCCAGCAAGTCCTCCAGCTCAGACAAGGAGGCGTCTCCGCAAGGCCGCAGACGTGGCGGGGCGACCGACGGGCCAGCAGCCGCAGCGCCGCCCGACACGCGCCACCGCGACGAGCAAGGCCGCCAAGGGAGTGCCTCGTGCTTCAACGGCAACTGGAGGGGGATCTTCCCGGACAGGCTCCACTGCTCCTTCCGCCCCTCGTGCCTCGGCGACAACCGGAGCGGGGTCTTCTCAGACCGCCGTTCCTGCTCCCGCCAAGCGGCCAAGGGAGCCTACTCCCCCAGCTCCTCGCGCCGGGACGCGCGAGCCGGACTTTGATTTCTCGGCGCTCAGCTCCGACGACGAGGAGGAAGAAGAGTAAGTCCTCGCGATTCTTGTCCCTCCTTGGTTTTCTGTTGATTCTTGTCTTGTATTTCTTTTGCCTGATTCTGATCCTATCTTTCTTCCAGGACTCTGGCCCAGAGGGCAGCGAAGAGGGCCAAAGTCCCGGTGATCGTCATCGAGGACGAGCCCGCCGCAGCAGCAGGGGGTGCGCCTGTGGCAAGCTTGTCGGACCCGATAGCCGTTCTCCAGAGTAGCCCCAGCGCAGTCCCCAGCGTAAGTCTTTCGTCCACTTTCCGCTTGTCGGGCGCGCGTGGGAGTTCTATCTTTGTTGATGTTTTGTTTACTGACTTGTGCAGAAGCAGAGCAGCAGCATCAGGAGCGCCAGGAGACCGCCTCTGACGCGCCGCACGCCTCGACCGCACCGCCAAGGGGAAGCTCCCCGGCAAGGGAGGCCACTCCGCCAAGGGCGAGTACGCAGCCAAGGGACGGCGCCAGCGGCCCTCCGCCGGCGGGAGCTACCACCACGCCGCCGAGGGAGAACTCCCCGGCAAGGAACCCCACCGAAGAGGAGGCCCGCGCAGGTAAAACCTTGGACTTTTCTCCTTGTGATTTTCTTTTTTTGGATATTTGCTTGACTGTTCTTCCTTCTTTTCTTGTCTTCAGACCCGTCCGCAGCCGAGCCCATGGAGACGGAGGTTGCCGTCGAGGAGGACGCGCGTGGCAACACCGCCGACGCCACAGCCACTGAAGGGGCGGCCGGTGCCGACAAGCCCGTCGCCGAAGAGGCAGCCAAGGCCGCTGGCGCGACAGCTGAGGAGGGGACCGGCAGTCGCACTAACGGCCCTGAGGCCGCAGGAGCGTCAGGCGCTGCACCGGCTGCCGGTCCCTCCGCTGCCACAGCCGAGCCAGGCGCCTACCTAGAGGCCGGCAACAGAGTCTTCATCCAGCTCCCATGGGCGTCCACGTCAAGGGCGCCCGTGGAGGGAGAGGTCTTCGACGGGGAGGTCCTTGCCTATGCCGGATTGAAGCTCATCGACGCGCCAAGCAGCAGAAGCGAGCCCGAGGAGGAGCGACTGCTGCGCAAGCTTCTGGCTTTGTACCGCGCACGGCAGGCCAAGCTGGAGTCCCGAGAGGCTTTGGCCGCCAAGGCGGGCGTCGACTTGGGGAAACGCGCCGAAGAGCTCCGAGCCAGCAACCAAGCAGCTCTCCGATCCTTGGCGGAGGAGCGAGAGCAGCTTGCCGAGGCGCATCAGGCCTTCATTCTGGAGAAGGCTGAAGCAGAGGAGCAGCAACGGCTCGCCGCCGAGGAGTTGTCCCGGCGAGAAGGCGAACTGACGCAGCGGAAGGTCGACCTCGATAGCCACGAGGATGAGCTTGCCGCGCGCGAACAGTCTTTTGGCGGAGCCCTGCAGGAAGCGAAGGATGCCGCTGCGGCTGCCGAGACCGCCAAGAGGGACTTGGAGATGAGGGTGGCGCAGCTGGAGGCCAACTTGAAGACGAGCGACGAGAAGGTTGCCGCACTTGTGCTTAAGAGGGAAAAGGACGCCCACAGCCATTCTGAGCTGCAGGTCCGCCTCTCCGACAAGGGCAAAGAGCTCGCCGTCGCCAAGGACCCCATCGCCGATCTGGAGCTAAAGCTTTCCACCCTCACCACAACGCTTGACGGCGCCAGAGAGTGGGAGGCGAACCTGAAGGAGGAGCTCAGGGCTGAGAAGGAGCTGTTGGACAGCGCCGCCATCTCCCAAAACAACTTCAGGCTGACGGTGGAGCACTGGACAGAGGGTCTTGTTGCCGCCGCCGCCGACGTCGACAAGGAGTTGGCGGAGCTGGGGGCGGAGCACCTCGGGTACTCCACCGACGAGAACCTCCCTCACAGTGCCAAGTTGAGTTTGTTCTTCAAGGGGGTGGCGCCGGCCCTCCAGCAGCTCCGGGAAAGGATCCCAAAGCAGCTGGCGGACGAGTCGCGCAGGCTCTGCGCGGGGGCCCTCGAGAAGGTGTTGATGAAGATAGTGCACCGCAACCCGGGCCTCAATCTCACCAACGTCCTCAGGACCTTGCCACCGGACGTTGACCAGGAGGCGCTCAAGGCTCTCGTTGCGCCCATCTTGAACAAGGTGGGCGGCATCAAGAGGGTCGAGGGCGACCGCGTGGATTAGTCTCGTTTATTTTCTTCTTTCCTTGTCGCTGCCAACCACGTTATGAACAATAGTCCATTAGTACTGCGACAAGTTGCTTTGTAATATAACTTTATTTTGGGTAGTTAATGCAATGTTATTTCCTCTACTTGACTTCCTTGCTTTGTATGCTTTTACCCTACGCTTTTAGGGAACTTGCAGGCGTAGGGACCCTTGCCGCGAGCGCTGAGTGCGGAACTTCAGCAGCCTGTTGGCGGTGCCGTCGCCGCAAGAAACCTTGTCGCAACTAGTCGCAACACACTTAAACTGTTGAGCGAACTCAAAAACGAAATAAGGACGCGACACTTAAGCCGTTGAGCGTGCTCGAAACAAAGTAAGGGCGCGGCTAGCCACGAGTTGGTTCCTCCGTGCATAGGTTTTCCATACAAAGTGCGGTCGTTCAAGGAAGATAACTCAAAAAATTTAAAAATTTGATTACTCAAACTTTGGCAGCTTAGCTTTTGTGTTGTTTGCTTCCCGGCAAGGCAGGGTTTTCTTGAACGGCGCCTGGTCCATACCACTATCTTCCTTCCCCCCGGCGAACTTGTGCGCGAGGAAACCTTCCTCTGCTGGAGAAAGAAGGCAGAAGAGAGAATATAGATATGGAGCTCTCGGGCTCGTTATTGCTTACCGGGGATATGTGCTGCACAAAGTGTCAGATAGTACATGCAAGGAAATGTAAAGGCATGAAATGACAAGTTGTGTGATGCACATAAGCTTTACTGATGCACGGGGTCTGCGCCCGGCTTTGTACAAAGGATTACATGCAACAGTGGCAAGACTTGTACAAAAGTTGGTTGCCGGAGCGGATCACGGCAACCGCGCCTTATGGGTAAAACTTGCGAAGATGCTCAATGTTCCAGGAGTTGCTCACCGGTAAGCCTTCTTCGGTCTCAAGGCGGACAGCGCCGGGCCTTGTGACTTGTTTCACCCGATAAGGGCCTTCCCACTTCGGCGTCAACTTGTTGGAATTCTTGGCGGACTGAACGCGCCGAAGAACAAGGTCGCCTTCCTCGAGACTTCTGGCTTTAACCTTGCGGCTATGATAGCGGCGCAAAGCTTGCTCGTATCGAGCAGCTCGTACAGCAGCCTGAAGACGGTCTTCCTCAAGGAGCAGTGCGTCATCTTGTCGCAGCTGCTCTTGCTCGAGCTCATCATAAGCGAGCACTCGAGGTGACCCGTATACGAGTTCTGTGGGGAGAACTGCCTCTGCTCCATAGACAAGAGCAATGGGTGTCTGTCCAGTGGCTCGATTTGGCGTCGTTCTGATCGACCAAAGAACCACCGGCAGCTTGTCGAAAATTCTTGTCTTGAGTCCGCGCAGCACTTCAGCGTTTGCCCTTTCTGCTTGACTGTTGCTCCTCGGGTGAGCAACAGAAGCGAGCAGACCTTGGCGCCAAGGTCTTGGGCATACTGCATGAAGGTGCGACTTGTGAATTGTGTGCCGTTGTCGGTGATGATCCTGTTAGGGATTCTGAAACGACAAACAATCAACCTGAAGAACTTGACTGCTGACTGTGCGGTCACCTTTCTCACCGGTTCCACTTCCGGCCACTTTGTGAACTTATCGATGGCGACGTACAAGTACTCAAAGCCCCAGGCTGCGCGGGGAAAGGGGCCGAGGATGTCGAGCCCCCAGACCGAAAATGGCCAGGACAAAGGGATCGTCTGGAGAGCTTGAGCTGGTTGATGTATTTGCTTGGAATGGAACTGGCATGCTTCACACTTGGTTACTTGCGCAGTTGCATCCAAGAGGGCTTCTGGCCAAAAGAAACCTTGCCGGAACGCTTTGCTGGCGAGTGCTCTGGCGCCAATGTGGTGGCCACATATGCCTCCGTGTATCTCTGCCAACAGCTTTTGTCCGTCTTCCTGGGGAATACACTTCAATTTCACACCATTGAGTCTTCTTCTGTATAGTTCGTTGTCGACAAACTGGTACATACTTGACTGCCGGGCTACTCTTTCAGCTTCTTCTTGCTCTTCGGGAAGTTCTCCTGTCTGGAGATGGCGGACGATCTGTTGCGCCCATGCCGGAGCCTGCGGCTCGACGACAAGGACTAAAGGCATTTGTGCTGCTGCGGGAACGTCAGCTTCTACGGCAAGAACCTGCGGCTCGGCCGGAGCTTGACGTTCCCCGGCAAGCTTGTCGGGGCCAAACTTGTCGGGAACGCCTGCTTCAACTGTACAAACCCTTGGGTTTGCAGGAGCAGACTGTTCCTCAGCAATCTTGTCATTGATCTTGGGGACCTTGTTGGCGGCGGCTTCAGGAAGTTCTGCCGGCAAGTAGTCACCAGAAACCAACTTTCTCTTCTTACTTTGTCCAGTCGATGGTGTTACGGACGGTTGAGTTAGCTTGAGCACAAAGATCCCCGGTTCCACAGGTAGCTTTAGTGCAGCACACTTTGACAGGCCATCTGCGATGTCGTTCTGAGCTCTTGGAACGTGTTCCATCTGCAAGCCTTCAAAGTGCTCTTCAAGCTTTCTCACTTCGTCGACGTAAGCTTCCATCAACGGACTCTGGTAGCTCTTGTTCACTTAGCGGACGACCAACTGCGAGTCACCCCGCACAATCAGCTTCTTGATCCCAAGCTCCGCCGCTATTCTGAGGCCGGCAAGCAAACCTTCATACTCTGCAGTATTGTTCGTTGCTTGCTCCTTGGGAAAGTGCATTTGGACGATGTATTTGAGGTGCTCTCCGGTGGGTGCGGCAAGCAGTACGCCGGCACCGGCGCCTTGCAGCGAGAAGGCACCATCAAAGTACATTATCCATTCCTTGCTTGCTTCCTTGACGGGGATGCTCGTCTCTGGAATCTCTTCGTCTGGCGTTGGCGTCCATTCTGCTATGAACTCTGCCAATGCTCTGCTCTGGATAGTTGAAGTACTTTCAAACTTGAGGCCAAAGCTTGATAGTTCTAGTGCCCACTCGACAATCCTGCCTGTTGCTTCTGGATTTTGGAGTATCCTCTTCAGCGGAAAGCGAGTGACCACTGTTATCTCATGTGCCTGGAAGTAGTGGCGCAGCTTCCTCGAGGCCATGAGAAGGCCGAAAAGTAGCTTCTGCACACCGGAGTACCTTGATCTAGCCCCCTGCAGAAGGGAGCTGACAAAGTAGACTGGGCGTTGCACCATCTTCTTCCGCACTTCCTCTTGCATCTGCGCAGTTCCATTCTTGTCGGGGCCAGAGCTTGTCGGGGTAGCCCCCTGCTTGTCGCTGGATGTGCTTGCCATGGCTGTTGGCTCATCATCTGCCTCCCTCTCCGCTACTAACGCAGCACTAACCACTTGATTGGTTGCTGCCAGGTACAGCAGCAACTTCTCTTGTGGCTTAGGTGCGACAAGTATTGGAGTGGTGGACAGGTACCTCTTCAAGTCTTGCAGCGCCGCCTCCGGTTCCGGAGTCCATTTCATTGGACCTGCCTTTTTCAAGATTTTGAAAAACGGCAGGGCGCGTTCTGCAGACTTAGAAATAAACCTGCTGAGAGCAGCCACGCAGCCGGCAAGCCTTCGTACATCCTTGATGCGCTTCGGAGCTTCGATCTGCTCGATGGCTTTGATCTTGTCGGGGTTGGCTTCAATCCCCCTTTAAGACACGAAGAACCCGAGAAGCTTGCCGGAGGGGACTCCAAACACGCACTTCTTGGGGTTGAGCTTGAGTTGTATCTTGCGCAGATTCGCAAAGGTTTCATCTAGATCTTGAATCAGAGTAGCCATGTCCTTGCTCTTGACCACTATATCATCCATGTAAGCTTCTACATTTCAGTGTATCTGTGGCTCAAAAGCTGTATGGACTACCCTTGCAAACGTTGAACCGGCATTCTTCAATCCAAAAGACATGCGTATGAAGCAATAAGTGCCACATGGAGTAATGAATGCGGTCTTCTCCTCATCTTCTTCAGCCATAAATATCTGGTGGTATCCTGAATATGCATCAAGAAATGAAAGCAACTCGCATCCGGCTGTGGAGTCAACAATCTGGTCAATGCGCGGCAAGGGAAATGGATCTTTGGGACAAGCTTTATTCACATCGGTGAAGTCTATACAAAGCCTCCACTTCCCATTTGCTTTACGCACGACGACAGGATTGGCCAACCACGTGGGATGGAGTACACCTCTGACAAGGCCTGCTACTTCCAGCTTCTTGATTTCTTCTGCAATAAACTCTTGGCGCTCCACCGCTTGTTTTCTAACCTTCTGTTTGACGGGCCGCGCGTGAGGACAAACGGCAAGCTTGTGCTCAATTACTTTCCTGGGAACACCGGGGATGTCAGACGGTTGCCATGCAAACACATCGACATTCGCCCGCAGGAAAGCAACGAGCGCGCTTTCCTATTTGGGGTTGAGCGTGGCACTGATGGTGAAAGTACCACCAGTGCCGTCCTCCTTGGCGGACACCTTCTTGGTTGCGGGTGGAGCTGCCATCGCCTTCTTGCACTTGCCGGTGGAGCTCGATGGTGCATCCTCGACGGCAGCGCAGCACTCCGAAGAGGTGCGTTTGCTGGAGTGGGCCCCAGAGCTCTTGCCGGACTTGGTCTTGTTCTTCCCCCCGGGAGCTTCAGCGGCAAGTGTTTTGCTATCTGTTGCGGCTGCTGCATCCCGGTAAATCTTGTCGGCACAGATAAGGGCATCTTTCTTGTCGCCGGGGACAGAGATGACGCTTATCGGGCCTGGCATCTTGAGCATGTTGTAGGCATAGTGAGAGGCTGCCATAAACTTGGCGAGCGCTGGACGGCCAAATATTCCATCGTATGGTAATGGAATATCGGCAACGTCGAAGGTGATCCTCTCAGTCCTGAAGTTCAGCTCTCCGCCAAATGTCACTGGCAGTGTGATCTTCCCCTTCGGCTTGCTCCTTCCCGGGTTGATCCCTTGGAATGTGTCGGTTTCTTCGAGCTCGCTGTCGGGGATCTGGAGTTTCCGGACCACAGCGGAGGAGATCAGGTTCAGGCCGGCCCCGCCGTCGACCAGCATCTTGGTGACCTTGAGGTTGCGGATAGTTGGTGAAACCAACATCGGCAAGCACCCGACCGCAGTGGTGCGATCAGGGTGGTCCTCAATGTCAAAGATGATGGGCGTGCTGGACCACTTCAGAAGTTCCCGCACCCATTGCTTGAGTTGGCGGTGGGAAGTATGCAGAGAAGCACCTCCGTCAACGCATAGAACTTCTGTAGCCTTCTGGAACTCCTGCTCGCTGTTATCTCCGTCATCCATGTCTTCATCGTCGTCTTCGTCTTCGTCCTTGTCGCGGCCGCGGGGAGGTCTGTCTCCTTGCCGCTGCTTGGCCTTGCCGCGCGTCCTCCCCGGCCGTTTAACGGCCGCTTCTTGCCGGACTCTCCACCACCTCCCTGGGCCTTCTCCTTGTCGCGTCGCTCGTACTCAGCTTTCTGCTGCTCGACGAGGTACTCGACTCTTTTGCAGTTCTGGAGGTCGTGGCCCTTGGTGCGGTGGATCTTGCAGTATTGCTTGTCGGAGCTGTCCTGCTTGTCGGCGGCCGCCACGGGTTGGCAGTTGGCACACGCGGCAGTCTCCTTGCCGGAGCCGCCAGCCTGGGCTTTCTTGGCGCCAGCCTCCTTGCTGGACTGCACAACGACCAATACTTCTTTGTTCTTCTTTTTTCTGTTGTTCCGCCGCCGGTTCTTCTTTGCCGGGGTGGCATCCTCGCTATATGTTCCCCCTGCTCCTGCATCCTCCCCGGGGAGTCTCCTCCCCTCCTCAGCGCGTGCGCACTTGTCGGCCAGAGCATAAAGCTCACTGACGTCTCGGATCTTGCACATCGCCATCTCTTCCCTCATCCTGCGGTTACGCACGTTCTGGTGGAACACACTGATAACCACGGCAGGGTGGACGTCTGGGATGTTGTGCTGGACGCGACTGAATCTCTGGATGTACTTTCGCAGGGACTCTCCTTCCTTCTGGGCAAGTATATGAAGGTCACTCTCCTGGCCATGGGGCTTGTGGCCACCTGTGAAGGCGCCGACAAACTGATGGCACAGGTCGGCCCAAGAAGAGATGGAGTTCTCCGGCAAGTGCATGAGCCAAGATCTGACGTTTGGCTTGAGCACTAGCGGGAAGTAGTTTGCGAGTATCTTCTCGTCTCGTCCCCCGGCAGCCTGCACCGCGATGGTGTAGATGCTGAGGAATTCCGACGAATGTGTTTTGCCGTCATACTTCTCGGGTACGTCGGGCTTGAAGTTCTTCATGCTGGGCCACTGGACTTGCCGCAGCTCACGGGTGAACGCAGGACAACCCGCCACGTACGACAAGTCACCTGGTCCTCCGGGCGCGTGCATGTCGACAGCGGGCCCAGAGCGCGCTTCTCTTCGACGCTCGATGCGAGTTCGAGCGTCCTCTCGTTGTCGGTCGTCAAGGACTTGGCGCTGATCGCGACGAGCTCGCGGGTCCGACGACGCAGTGCAGTCGTCGTCGAGGTTGATCCGCCCAGTCGGCGATTTTGGCCTTCGGGGCAGGGAGTGCACGGTGGTTGCACCCCCGGCGGTCTTGTCGCCATCAGCCCGCGCCTGGCTAACTTGCCGCGGCCGTGACGTGGTCGGCTGCTGCGGAGTGTCACCGTTGGCGAAGGCGATGAGGCTCTGGATGGTGGCCCTCCAGTCGTCGGCCTTGTCTGCCGCTGGAGGGAAGTCGAGGAGCAGTTGAGCTCGAGCTAGAGCTTCTGCTGGAGTGGCGGGGAGCGGTGGCGAGCGGTGCGAGGAACGAGATATGCTCAGACTTCTAATTGTGTTAGAAGGAGCAGCGTCTCGTCCCGGCGACCGCGCCTTGCTCGTGCCAGCGTGTTGGCCTTGAGCGTCCCGCGAACCGCCGGCTTGACCTTGGCCCAGCAAGCGTATGGTACCTTGTGTACCACGTCGCTGCCGGTCCCGCGCCTCCTGAGACGGGCGCGGTGCATGTACGGATGCCGAGGTCTTGGAGTGCGCCCGGTCGTCCGCCTTGTTCTTGGACTTGGCGGCGCCGTGAGTTTCCTCACCGACGTCCGTCCTCCCGCCGGCGTCTACCCCACCGGCCGTTGGCTCCGGCGATGGTGGGATCGACGCGGACGGGCCTGCTGCCTCCGAAGCCTTCTTCTTCAGCGGCATGCTGATGGAGTCGATGAAGTTGATGATGTTGGTGGAGATTTCGCCCGCGTGAACGCCGGATCAGGTTCGCACAAACTCGACGCAGCCCCTACCTGGCGTGCCAAAGATGTCGGGGAAACTGATCGCCCACGAACACCTATGGGACCGGAGCCCCTTTTCGGTACGGCAAGGGGGCGGAGGATGCACAAAGAGCGGATCGAGGCGAGCACGCGAGCACTTTACCCAGGTTCGGGCCGCACGGATGCGTAAAACCCTACTCCTGCCTTGGTTTGTATTGTGTTCTTGGCTCGGGAGCGAGAAGAGCTACAGTGCTGATCGCTAACAGGACCGAGCGTGAGAGTGATCGATGATCGGAACCCTTTCTACGTTGCGCATGGGCCTCCTTTTATAGGTCAAAGGGGTCACCGACAGGTGGCAACGCAGTCGAGGGTAAAAATGTAAAATGGGTGGTAGTTGGAATAGTGTTTGCATAGTGCTCTATACCTAACTCTGACGGTAGGGGACAAGGGCATTGAATGCCCGTCGCCGTCGCCCCAAATAGTGCAAAAAGCGTCCGTTAGGGCGCCACCGTCCGCCACGACGATGGCCTTGTCATCGCATCTTGCCACCGTGTCCCTCAGGCTACACAGCCTTCCGCCACGTGTGCCTGGAAGGGTCCCAGGGCGACGCGTGGGCGGATGAGCTGGAGCGCGGGCACTTAGTGGAAGTTTGCCGCGGCAAGTGCCTTGCCGTGGGTGCTACCTTGTCGCGCCTGGGAGCTTGTCGCTCTCCGGGCCTTGCCGGGACGCGTGGCGCGTCGCGGCAAGTCTCTTGAAATGCCATGTTTGGCCTTCCCGGCAAGCTCCTCTTGCCAGGGTCCTGTGCCAAAGAAGTGGTCTTGAGCCTTGAGTGGCCTTCCCGGCAAGCTCCTCTTGCCGGGGCCTTGTTTCTTTAACTTGAATACTTTGTTCTTGAATGGCTCCAAAGGAACCACTGTGGGCCTTGGCGGTCGCACGGCAAGCCCTGCCACGGGACGCTGCAACTGCCCGTGCAAAAGTTTGGGATACTAAGGTACCCCTACTTTAGTACACCGACACTGGGGGAGTTTTGTTTAATTATTATGATTTTGAGCATGGGACTGGGCATCCCGGTTACCAGCCATTTTCTCATGAATGATGAGCGGAGTCCACTCATCGTGATAATAAGCCACCTAGCATGGAAGATATAGACAGCCCTAGTTGATACATGAGCTATTCGAGCATACAAAACAGAATTTCATTTGAAGGTTTAGAGTTTGCCACATATAAATTTACTTGGAACGGCAGGTAAATACCGCATATAGGAAAGTATGGTGGACCCATGTGGAATAACTTTGGGGTTTATGGAAGTGGATGCACAAGCATTATTCCCGCTTAGTACAAGTGAAGGCTAGAAAGAGACTGGGGAGCGACCAGCTAGAGAGCAACAACGGTCATGAACATGCATAATCAACAATGAATGCAAGGATGAGTAGGATATAAATCACCATGAACATAAATATCGTGAAGGCTATGTTGATTTGTTTCAACTACATGCGTGAACATGTGCCAAGTCTGATCACTTAAATCATTCAAAGGAGGATACCACCCATCGTACCACATCACAACCATTTTAATATCATGTTGGCACGCAAGATAGACCATTATAAACTCTCACCTAATTAAGCATGGCATAAGCAGCTATGATCTCTAATTGTCATTGCAAGCATGTTTCATTGAATCAGGAACGACGAGCTATCATATTTACAAAAACAAAAGAGGTCGAGTTCATACCAGCTTTTCTCATCTCAATTAGTTCATCATATATCATTCTTATTGCCTTTCACTCGCACGACCGAATGGTGTGAATAATAGTAATAGTGCATGTATATTGGACTAAGCTGGAATCTGCAGACATTTAATACAAGAGAGAAGACAAGGTAATATGGCTCAAGGTTAATTCGCAACAAAGCATATGAGAGCCACTAAGCATTTTCAATCATGGTCTTCTACTCTTAACCCCTAAAGAAAAGAAAAGAAATTATTTACACGGGAAAGCTCCCAACAAGCAAAAGAAGAACAAGAAATGTTTTTGGATTTTCATTTTAACTTCTACTACAAGCAAAGAAAGTAAACTAGCTAGAAGCTACAACTACTATTTTTTTCTGGGTCTTTCTAGCACACCAGAAAAAGACTAAGAAAAAGAAATTTAAACTAAGCACGGATGGTACAGTGAAAGAGTGTGAGCACCGACAACTAAAATAAGTGTGAACATGAATGTAAGTCGGTGAGAAACACGTAGTCCCCCAAGCTTATGCTTTTGGCCCAAGTTGGTCTATGGCCACGGATTGAAGCCACTCCCTTCAGTGTACTGAGATGCATCCTCTGGGTGCCACTGGTTGGCGAGCTCGTCCAGCTCCCACCATAAACAGATTGACGGGAAGGATCAAGTGGTGGTTCTGGCGCAGGCTCTGAAGCTTGTGCCTGGCCCTGGTACTTGTAGAAGACATCTGATGTAATGAGATACTTGCCTGTGGACAGATCAAACAAAGATGGTGCAGGCAAGGTAACAATTTCATAGTATATTTCATCAAACCTTAATTTATAATTAAGCTGCATATTCTTGTCTTTAACTATAAAATTATGAGCTACCATGCTCTTGTAGTCTAGATAAACAGGGGCAAGCAATTTTTCTTCCTTCTCATGATGCCTAATAGGTATCTTAAAATATTCAGCAAGGTGAGAAGCAAAGATGCCTCCAAAGACGGGCCCCTTTGAGCGGTTCAGACTCAATCGTTTGGCAACGACGGTGCCCAAGCTAAAAGTTGTGTCTCGAAACATGGCATGGCGTAAAATGATAATATCAGGGGCACTGAGATTTCCACTGTTCCCGCGACCAATTAAACATCTACTAGCAAATAAAGCAAAGTAGCGCAGAACAGGGAAGTGTATACTAGTGATTCTTGCCACTGAAACTTGTCTAGTTTCCCCTACGGCTATCATATCAATAAACCCTTCAACGTCTTCACGACGTGGTTCATCAAGTCTACCTCCGAAGGGTACTTTGCATATTTCACAAAAATCTAAGAGTGATATCTCCTTAACCACATCATATAAATGAAACTCCACCGTAGGTGGTGTTTTCCTAGAATGAAAATGAAAGCTTTGCATGAAAATGTTGGTGAGTAAGAGATACTATTCTTTCTGGTCGTTGAGGAAGTCGGTGAGGCCTGCATTATTCGCCAACCAATAAAAGTCTTCGTAAATACCGGCGGACATCATGAAATTATTACAAGTCTATTCGCACTGTCGAACTTCCGTCATGCGAAGGAGATTATACTTGGGCTTCTTATTTTCTTCTTTCTTCTTCTCCTCTGAGCTCTTGCTGGAGGAGCCCCTCAATAATCTTTTTAACATTTTCCTTTTCTGAAAATTTCTGAAATTTTTAGTAACTCATAATAAAAGTTAACCAAACTCAATAAGATTGATAGCAACAACTCCTACTAGTGCCTAGAGGCTATATCATGCATTATAACTACTTGGGACCAAGAAAATTTGGCATGCAAGCTCAAGAACAAGGTCACCACAACAGCATAAATTTGCAATAAATAAAGAACTAGAGCAAAAACTAATTGGATCAATGGAGGAGTCACATACCAAGGAACAATCTCCCCCAACAGTTTGTTGAATGGTGCTTTGAGCAAGGAGATCGAAAATGGCAGCAAGATGAGCTAGAACTCGGGTTTGAGCTGGTTGGGGTTTTTTTGGGAGGAAGAAGAAGAGCATGGGTGAAAGGGTAAGTGGAGGGGGGCCACGTGGGTCCCACTAGGCAGGGGGCGCGCCCTGCACCCTCGTGGCCACGTGCTGGCTCCCCTCACTGTGTGTTCAATGCTATATTTCCTCAAATATTCTAGAAAATATCATATTTCATTTTCATGGCATTTGGAGAACTTTTATTTTCGAGATATTTTTTTTGCACGGATAAGTCTGGAAACAGATATACAATGCTATTTTTGCTTTATTTATTCTAATTAACAGAAAGTAAAAAGAGGGTACAGAAGGTTTGTGCTATCTAGATTCACCTATCCCATGTTCATCAAAAGGAATCCATTAACAAGGTTGATCAGGTCTTGTTAATAAACTCTTTCCGAGTAACATGAAACTGGAGAATTTTCGAATAACACTAGGTTACCTCAATGGGGATATTTATGTCCCCAACAATAAGTATGTCATAAGCCTTCTTGATAGTAGGAATAGGAAACTCAAAACCTCCAATAGTTATAGTTGAAGTTTTTCCAATATCATTGATACTATGGACCTGAGGTTGTTTCCTCGGAAAGTGTACCATATGCCCATTACCACTGACATGAAAAGTGACATTGCCTTTGTTGCAATCCATAACAGCCCCTGCAGTATTCAAAAAACATCTTCCAAGAATAATAGACATACTATCATCCTCGGGAATATCAAGTATAACAAAGTCCGTTAGAATAGTAACATTTGCAACTACAACAGGCACATCATCACAAATACCAACATGTATAGCAGTTGATTTATCAGCCATTTGCAAAGATATTTCAGTAGGTGTCAACTTACTCAAGTCAAGTCTACGATATAAAGAGAGAGGCATAACACTAACACCGTCACCAAGATCACACAAAGCAGTTTTAACATAGTTTCTCTTAATGGAGCAAGGTATAGTAGGTACTTCTGGATCTCCTAATTTTTTTGGCATTCCACTCTCAAAAGTGTAATTGGCAAGCATGGTGGAGATTTCTACTTCAGGTATCTTTCTTTTGTTGGTAATAATGTCTTTCATATACTTGGCATAAGGATTTGTTTTAAGCACATCAGTCAAACGCATACGCAAAAAGATAGGTCTAATCATTTTAGCAAAGCGCTCAAAATCCTCATCATACTTTTTCTTGGATGGTTTCGGAGGAAAAGGCATGGGTTTCTGAACCCATGGTTCTCTTTCCCTATCGTGCTTCCTAGCAACAATGTCTCTCTTATCATAACGTAGATTCTTTGATTGTGGGTTATCAAGATCAACAGCAGGTTCAATCTCTACATCATTATCATTACTAGGTTGAGCATCAACATGGACATCATCATTAATATTATCACTAGGTTCATGTTCCTTACCAGATAGTGTGTCAGCATCAGAAACAGATATAGCATTGGGATTCTCAGGTGTGTCAGCTACAGGTTCACTAGGAGCATGCAAAGTCTTATCATTTTTCTTTTTCTTCTTCTTAGAAGAACTAGGTGCATCTAAATTAGCTCTATGAGAATCTTGCTCAATTCTCTTAGGGTGGCCTTCAGGATACAGAGGTTCCTGAGTCATTTTACCACCTCTAGTTGCAACTCTAACAGCATAGTCATTATTCTTACTATTCAATTCATTGAGCAAATCATTCTGAGCCTTAAGTACTTGTTCTACTTGAGTGATGACCATAGAAGCATGTTTACTAATAAGTTTCAGTTCACTTTTAGCACTAGACAGATAATCACTCAAGCATTCAATCATATAAGCATTGTGTTGTAATTGTCTACCAACATAAGCATTGAAGTTTTTTTATTTCACAATGAAATTGTCAAACTCATCTAAGCATTGGCTAGCAGACTTATAACGAGGAATATCACCTTCATCAAATCTATAAAGAGAATTTACCTTTACTACCTGTGTCGGGTTATCAAGACCATGTATTTCTTCAATAGGCGGTAAATTCTTAACATCTTCGGCTTTAATACCTTTTTCTTTCATCGATTTATTTGCCTCTTGCATATCTTCAGGACTGAGAAATAGAACACCTCTTTTCTTCGGAGTTGGCTTAGGGGCTGGTTCAGGAAGTGTCCAATTATTTTCATTGGCCAGCATATTATTCAATAGTAATTCAGCCCGTTCAACTGTTCTTTGCCTGAAAACACAACTAGCACAACTATCCAGGTGGTCTCTGGAAGCATCGGTTAGTCCATTATAAAAGACATCAAGTATATCATGCATCTCAAGAGGATGATGAGGCAAAGCATTAAGTAACTGGAGAAGCCTCCCCCAATCTTGTGGGAGACTCTCTTCCTCATTTTGAGCAAAGTTATATATTTCCCGTAAGGCAGCTTGTTTCTTATGAGTGGGAAAATATTTAACAGAGAAGTAATACATCATATCATGGGGACTATGCACACAACCAGGATCAAGAGAATTAAACCAAGTCTTAGCATCACCCTTTAACGAGAACGGAAACAACTTAAGGATATAGTAATAATGAATCTTTTCAACATTGGTAAACAGGGTGGCTATATCATTCAACTTGGTAAGATGTGCCACAACAGTTTCAGACTCGTAGCCATGAAAAGGATCGGATTCAACCAAAGTAATTAACTCAAGATCAACAGAGAATTCATAATCCTTAACAGTAACACAGATAGGAGAAGTAGCAAAAGCAGGGTCATGTTTCATTCTAGCATTCAAGGACTTTTCTTTCAGCTTAGCTAATAACTTCTTAAGATCATATCTATCATTGCAAGCAAGAAAGTCTCTAGCAGTTTCTTCATCCATAACATAACCCTCAGGCACAACAGACAATTCATATCTATTGGGAGTAGTTTCATCATCACTTTCATAAATATCATCAACATTTGCACTCTCCCTAACTTTAGCAATTTGTTCATCTAGAAATTCACCTAGTGGCACAGTATCAGGCATAGAGATAGTTTCATCATACATAGCAAAAGTAGCATCATCTAGAACATACGACATATCAGATTCAATAGCAGTAGTAGGTGTCGCAAGTTTACTCATAACAGAAGGAGAATCAAGTGCAGAGCTAGATGGCAGTTCCTTACCTCCCCTCGTAGTTGAGGGTAAGATCTTGGTTTTTGAGTCCTTCAAATTCTTCATAGTGATCAACAGATATAAATCCCAAGTGACTTAAAGAATAGAGCTATGCTCCCCGGCAACGGCGCTAGAAATTAGTCTTGATAACCCACAAGTGTAGGGGATCGCAACTGTGTTCGAGGGTAAAGTATTCAACCCAAATTTATTGATTCGACACAAGGGGAGCAAAAGAATACTCTTAAGTATTAGCAGCTGAGTTGTCAAAGCAACCACACCTGGAAACTTAGTATCTGCAGCAAGATAGTTTAGTAGCAAAGTAATATGATAGTGGGGGTAGCAGCAATAAAAGTAACGATAGTGTTTTTGTAGTTTTTGTGATAATAACAACGGGAAAGTAAATAAGCAGCTAACAGTATAGGTAAAGCTCGTAGGCATTGGATCAGTGATGGGAAATTATGTCGGATGCAATTCATCATGTAGAAGTTATAACCTAGGGTGACACAGAACTAGCTCCAGTTCATCAATGCAATGTAGGCATGTATTCCGACTATAGTCATACGTGCTTATGGAAAAGAACTTGCATTACATCTTTTGTCCTACCCTCCCGTGGCAGCAGGGTCCTATTAGAAACTAAGGGATATTGAGGCCTCCTTTTAATAGAGTACCGGACCAAAGCATTAACACATAGTGAATACATGAACTCCTCAAACTACGGTCATCACCGGGAGTGGTCCCGATTATTGTCACTTCGGGGTTGTCGGATCATAACACATAGTAGGTGACTATAGACTTGCAAGATAGGATCAAGAACACACATATATTCATGAAAACATAATAGGTTCAGATCTGAAATCATGGCACTCGGGCCCTAGTGACAAGCATTAAGCATAGCAAAGTCATAGCAACATCAATCTCAGAACATAGTGGATACTAGGGATCAAACCCTAACAAAACTAACTCGATTACATGATAGATCACATCCAACCCATCACCGTCCAGCAAGCCTACAATGGAATTACTCACACACGGCGGTGAGCATCATGGAATTGGTGATGGAGGAAGGTTGATGATGACGATGGCGACGATCTCCACTCTCCGGAGCCCCGAACGGACTCCAGATCAGCCCCCCGAGAGAGATTAGGGCTTGGCGGCGGCTCCATCTCGTAAAATGCGATAATTCTTTCTCTCTGTTTTTTTTCTCCCCGAAACGAAAGATATAGGATCTAGGGGTACGTCGGTGGAGCATCGTGGGGCCCACGAGGCAGGGGGCACGCCGCCCACCCTTGTGGACAGGGTGTGGGCCCCTCGTTGAGGATCTTCTTGCAGATATTTTTTATATTTTCTGAAATAATTCTCCGTTGATTTTCAGGCGATTCCGAGAACTTTTTATTCTGCACAAAAACAACACCATGGCTATTCTGCTGAAAACAGCGTCAGTCCGAGTTATTTCCATTCAAATCATGCAAGTTAGAGTCCAAAACAAGGGCAAAAGGGTTTGGAAAATTAGATATGTTGGAGACGTATCACCCACCTTTATCAAAAAATTCATAAGATTGATCGATATCCAAAGTAGTGGGAATAAAAGTTGACATTCTTTCAGACCCACTTTCAATATCATGGCAAACATTATTATCAATCTCATATTCATCATGGGGCTTAAATAAATTTTCAAGATCATAGGCAGAATCACCCCAATCATGATCATTGCAACAAGTAGTGGACATAGCAATACTAGCATCCCCAAGCTTAGGGTTTTGCATATTATTAACACAATTGACATTAATAGAATTTACAATAGTATCATTGCAATCATGTTTTTCATCAAAATATCTATCGTGAATCACTTCATAATTTTTTTCTTTCAACACTTTGTCACAATTTTCAGATTCATAAATTTCGAGCAAAACCTCATAAAGATAATCTAGTGCACGCAGCTCACTAGCAATAGGTTCAACATATTTGGATCTCTTAAAGAGATTAGCAAGTGACGAGGATCCATAATTTAGCAAGCGAAGATGCAAGCTAATAGAGGGCACATAACAACACAAGCAAACAAGAGGCAAGCGAACGGTAAACACACGGCAGAAGATGGGCAAATAAAACGGCAAGGGTGAAGTGGGGGAGAGGAAAACGAGAGGCAAAAAATGTAATGCGAAGGATAAGGGTTTGTGATAGGTACTTGGTATATGACTTTTGTGTAAGCCTCCCCGGCAATGGCGCCATAAATTCTTCTTGCTACTGATGCGTCCATTTTGCATCATGCTTACAAGTTGATATTTATTGCATTATGGGTTGTTCATACATGTTTTGTCACAATACTTATGCCTTTTCCCTCTTATTTTGCAAGGTTTACATGAAGAAGGGGGAATGCCGGCAGCTGGAATTCTGGGCTGGAAAAGGAGCAAACTCTGGAAACCTATTCTGCACAACTCCAAAAGCCACGAAACTCCATAGAACATTTTTTCGCAAAATATAAAAAATATCTGGCAGAAGAAGTCCACGAGAGGGACCACTGGCTGGCCTCGAGGGTGGGGGGCGCCCCCCCCCCCTTCCCAGGATGCGCCCCCCTGCCTTGAGGACCAACCGGTGGGCCCCAGGTTCCCATCTTCTCCTATATGAAGCGTTTTGACCTGGAAAAAATCAAGAGGAGGCTTTCGGGACCACACGTCGCCATCTCGCGGCGGAGCCGAGGCGGAAACCAATCTAGGGCTCCGGCAGAGCTGTTCTGCCAGGGATACTTCCCTCTGGGAGGGGGAAATCGTCACCGCCGTCATCACCAACAACTCTCCCATCTTGGGGAGGGCTATCTTCATCAACATCTTCACCAGCACCATCTCCTCTCAAACCCTAGTTCATCTCTTGTATCCAATCTTTGTACCCAAACCTTAGATTGGTACCTGTGGGTTGCTAGTAGTGTTGATTACTCCTTGTAGTTGATGCTAGTTGGTTTATTTGGTGGAAGATCATATGTTCAGATCCAATATGCACATTAATATACCTCTGATCATGAACAATATTATGTCTTGTGAGTAGTTACTTTTCTTCCTGAGGACATGGGAGACGTCTTGCTATTAGTAGTCATGTGAATTTGGTCTTGGTTCGATATTTTGATGAGATGTATGTTATCTCTCCTCTAGTGGTGTCATGTGAACATAGACTACATGACACTTCACCATTATTTGGGCCTAGAGGAAGGCATTGGGAATTAATAAATAGATGATGGGTTGCAAGAGTGACAGAAGCTTAAACCCTAGTTTATGCGTTGCTTCGTAAGGGGTTGATTTGGATCCATATGTTTCAGGCTATGGTTAGGTTTACCTTAATACTTCTTTTGTAGTTGCGGATGCTTGCATTAGAGGTTAATCATAAGTGGGAGGCTTGTCCAAGTAAGGGTAGCACCCAAGCACCGGTCCACCCACATACCAAATTACCAAAGTACCGAACGCGAATCAGATGATCATGATGAAAACTAGCTTGACGATAATTCCCATATGTCCTCGGGAGCGCTTTACCTTGCATAAGAGTTTGTCCACGCTTGTCCTTTGCTACAAAAAGGATTGGGCCACCTTTCTGCACCTTATTTACCATTACCGTTTGTCACTTGCTACCAATTATCTTATCAGAAAACTATCTATTACCTATAATTTCAGTGCTTGCAGAAAATACCTTACTGAAAACTGCCTATCATTTTCTTCTGCTCCTCGTTGGGTTTGACACTCTTACTTATTGAAAGGACTATGATAGATCCCCTACACTTGTGGGTCATCAAGACTCTTTTCTGGCGCCGTTGCCGGGGAGTGAAGCCCCTTTGGTAAGTGGAATTTGGTAAGGAAAAATTTATATAGTGTGCTGAAATTTATTGCCACTTGTTACTATGGCTCAAAATCCTTTGAGGGGCTTGTTCGGGGTATCTTCACCACGAGCAGAAGAGCAAAGAGTTGCTCCTCAACCTATTGCGCCTATTGAAAATGTTTTCTTTGAGATTCCTTCGGGTATGATAGAGAAACTGCTTGAAAATCCCTATACAGAAGATGGAACACTTCACCCCGATTTACATCTAATCTATGTGGCTGAAATTTGTGGATTGTTTAAGCTTACAGGTATGCCCGAGGATGTTATCAAGAAGAAGGTCTTCCCTTTATCTTTGAAGGGAGATGCATTGACATGGTTTAGGCTATGCGATGATATGGGATCATGGAACTATAATCGTCTGAAGTTGGAATTTCAACAGAAGTTCTACCCTATGCACCAGGTTCATCGTGATCGTAATTATATTTATAATTTCTAGCCTCACGAAGGAGAAAGCATCGTTCAAGCTTGGGGGAGGCTTAAGTCAATGTTATATTCATGCCCCAATCATGAGCTTTCAAGAAAAATGATCATCCAAAATTTTTATGCTCGGCTTTCTCTCAATAATCGCACCATGCTAATTTTTGTTCTGGCTCTTTTATGATGAAGACTATTGACTTCAAATGGGATTTATTGGAAAGAATTAAACGCAACTCTGAAGATTGGGATCTCGACGAAGGTAAGGAGCCAGGTATGACCCCTAAGTTTGATTGTGTTAAAGCTTTTATGGATACCGATGTTTTCCATGAGTTTAGCACTAAATATGGACTTGACTATGAGATAGTAGCTTCTTTCTGTGAATCTTTTGCTACTCATGTTGATCTCCCCAAGGAGAAGTGGTTTAAATACCATCCCCCTATTGAAGTAAAAGTAGTTGAACCTATTAAAGTTGAAGAAAAGACTATCACTTATAATGTTGATCCCGTTATTCCTACCGCTTATATCGGGAAACCACCTTTCCCTGTTAGGATAAAGGATCATGTTCAAGCTTCAACTGTAGTTCGTAAGAGTAATACTAGAACACCTACACTCTCTGAGCAAATTAAAGTTGAACCTAGTGTTGCTATGGTTAAAGACCTCTTGGTAGAATATTTAGATGGACATGTTATTTATCTCCAAGAAGAGTCTCCTAGAATAGCCAAACCCAATGCTAGGAATAAACATAAACCTGTAGTAGGCATGCCTGTCATTTCTGTTAAGATTGGAGATCATTGCTATCATGGTTTATGCGACGTAGGTGCTAGTGCGAGCATTATCCCTTTTGATTTGTATAACAAAATTATGCATGATATTGCACCTGTTGAGATAGAAGGGATTGATGTTACTATTAAGCTTGCTATTAGAGAAACTATTTCTCCAGTTGGGATTGTTAGATATATTGAAGTCTTGTGTGGGAAGATTAAATACCCTGCTGATTTTCTTGTTCTTAGTTCCCCACAAGATGCTTTCTGTCCCATTATATTTGGTAGACCCTTCTTGAATACCGTTAATGCCAAGATAGACTGTGTGAAAGATATTGTCACCGTCGGATTAGGGGACACGTCTCATGATTTTAACTTTGCTAAATTCCGTAGACAACCCCTTGAAAAGGCACCACCCAGTAAGGATGAACTTATTGGTCTTGCTTCTATTGCCGTGCCACCTAATGATCCTTTAGAACAATACTTGCTAGACCATGAAAATGATATGCATATGAATGAGAGAAGGAAGATAGATGAAATATTCCTTACACGGGGACGCGTATTGAAAAACAACTTGCCTGTCGAAATCCTAGGGGATCCTCCTCCACCCAAGGGTGATCCCGTATTTGAACTTAAACCTTTGCCTGATAATCTTAAGTATGTTTATCTTGATGAAAAGAAGATATATCCTATTATTATTAGTGCTAACCTTTCAGAGCACGAAGAAGAGAGATTATTAAAAACTCTGAAGAAGCACCGAGCTGCTGTTGGATATACTCTGGACGATCTTAAGGGCATTAGTCCCACTATATGTCAACACAAGATAAAATTGGAAGAAAATGCTAAGCCGGTTATTGATCATCAACGACGGTTAAATCCTAAGATGAAAGAAGTGGTAAGGAAGGAAATACTAAAGCTTCTAGAGGCAGATATTATCTATCCCATTGGTGATAGCCAGTGGGTAAGTCCTATCCATTGTGTTCCTAAGAAAGGAGGTATGACTGTTGTCCCTAATGATATAGATGAATTGATCCCGCAAAGAATAGTTACAGGTTATAGGTTGGTAATTGATTTCAGTAAGTTAAATAAAGCAATTAAGAAAGATCATTATCCCTAGCCATTTATTGATCAAATGCTAGAAAGGTTATCCAAACATAGTCATTTCTGCTTTCTAGATGGTTATTATGGGTTCACGCAAATACCTGTGTCAAAAGGGGATCAAGAAAAGACCACCTTTACTTATCCTTTCGGTACCTTTGCTTATAGACATACGCCTTTTGGTTTATGTAATGCACCTGCTACCTTTCAAAGATGTATGATGGCTATATTCTCTGATTTTTCTGAAAAGATTGTTGAGGTATTCATGGATGACTTCTCCGTTTATGGAACTTCTTTTGATGATTGCTTAAGCAACCTTGATCGAGTTTTGTAGAGATGTGAAGATACTAACCTTGTCTTGAATTGGGAGAAGTGCCACTTTATGGTTAATGAAGGCATTGTCTTGGGACATAAAATTTCTGAAAGAGGTATTGAAGTTGACAAAGCTAAAGTGATGCTATCGAAAAGATGACATGCCCTAAGGATATCAAAGGTATACGAAGTTTCCTTGGTCACGCCGGGTTTTATAGGAGGTTCATTAAGGACTTCTCCAAAATCTCCAGGCCTCTGACTAATCTTTTACAGAAAGATATTCCTTTTGGCTTTGATGATGATTGTCTAGAAGCATTTGAAATACTTAAGAAAGCATTGATCTCTGCACCTATTGTCCAGCCTCCTGACTGGAATTTACCCTTTGAGATTATGTGCGATGCTAGTGATTATGTTGTAGGAGCTGTTTTAGGGCGAAGAGTTGATAAGAAATTGAATGTTATCCAGTATGCTAGTAAAACTCTAGATAGTGCCCAAAGAAACTATGCTACCACTAAGAAAGAATTTTTAGCACTTGTATTTGCTTGTGATAAGTTTAGACCCTATATCATTGATTCTAAAGTAACTATTCAGACTGATCATGCTGCTATCAAATACCTCATGGACAAGAAAGATGCTAAACCTAGACTTATTAGATGGGTTCTTTTGCTGCAAGAATTTGACTTGCATATTATTGATAGAAAAGGAGCTGAGAACCCCGTAGCAGATAACTTGTCTAGGTTAGAGAATATGCTTGATGACCCACAACCTATTGATGATAGATTTCCTGATGAACAACTAGCTGTCATAAGTACTTCTCGTACTGCTCCGTGGTATGCTGATTATGCTAATTACATTGTTGCTAAGTTTATACCTCCTAGCTTCACATACCAGCAAAAGAAAAAGTTTTTCTATGATTTCGGACATTACTTTTGGGATGATCCACATCTTTATAAAGAAGGAGTAGATGGTATTATTAGACGTTGTCTACCTGAGCATGAACAGGAACAGATCCTACGCAAGTGCCACTCCAAAGCCTATGGAGGACACCATGCGGGAGACAGAACTGCACACAAGGTATTGCAATCCGGTTTTTATTGGCCTACTCTCTTCAAGGATGCCCGTAAGTTTGTCTTATCATGTGATGAATGTCAAAGAATTGGTAATATTAGTAGACATCAAGAAATGCCTATGAATTATTCACTTGTTATTGAACCATTTGATGTGTGGGGCTTTGATTATATGGGACCTTTTCCTGCCTCTAATGGGTACACACATATTTTAGTTGCTGTTGATTACGTTACTAAGTGGGTAGAAGCTATTCCAACTAGTAGTGCTGATCATAACACCTCTATTAAGATGCTTAAAGAAGTTATATTTCCGAGGTTAGGAGTCCCTAGATATCTAATGACTGATGGTGGTTCACACTTTATTCATGGTGCTTTCCGTAAGATGCTTGCTAAGTATGATGTCAACCATTGAATTGCATCACCTTATCACCCTCAGACTAGTGGTCAGGTAGAACTAAGTAATAGGGAGTTGAAATTAATCTTGCAAAAGACAGTTAATATGTCTAGAAAGAATTGGTCCAAGAAACTAGATGATGCATTATGGGCCTATAGAACTGCATACAAAAATCCCATGGGTATCTCTCCATATAAGATGGTATATGGAAAAGCTTGTCACTTACCTCTTGAGCTAGAACATAAGGCATATTGGGCTATCAAAGAGGTCAACTATGATTTCAAACTTGCCGGTGAAAAGAGGCTATTTGATATTAGCTGTCTCGATGAATGGAGAACCCAGGCCTACGAGAATGCCAAGTTATTTACACAAAAAGTTAAAAGATGGCATGACAAAAGGATACAAAAGCGTGAGTTTAACGTAGGTGATTATGTTTTGCTATACAACTCTCGTTTAAGATTTTTTGCAGGAAAACTTCTCTCCAAGTGGGAAGGACCTTACATTATCGAGGAGGTCTATCGTTTCGATGCCATAAAAATCAACAACTTCGAAGGCACAAATCCAAAGGTGGTGAATGGTCAGAGGATCAAACATTATATCTCAGGTAATCCTATAAATGTTGAAACTAATATTATTGAAACCATAACCCCCGAGGAATACATAAGGGACACTTTCGAGAACGATTCAGCCTTCGAAAAGGAAAAGGTACGTGATACGGTAAGTAAACCGACTCCAAAACAGTTCTAAAGGTAATTTTTCTCCGTTTTGGAATATTTAGAAAAATACAAAAATAAACCGCAGTCTGGAGGAGACACGGGGCCACCTCGAGGGTAGGGGGCGCGCCCCCCTTCCCAGGGCACGCCCCCCTGCCTCGAGGGCCCATCGTGTGTCCCATGGACTCCGTTTTCTTGCGGGTCACTCCTTTCATGCGGGAAAATTCATTATATATACTCTCGAAGGTTTTGACCTCTGTATCACGCAGAATTCCTCTATTTTCGTTTCGAGCTGTTTTCTGCTAGGGTTTGCGAAGCTAGGCATCATGTCGTCTCCCTCCTCCAACAACGAAGGCAACGATGCTTGGCTAATGAAGATAGATATGAAGAGAGAAGGACCCGAGGAGATCCACAAGGAGAAGAAGATCAAGATGGAGGTGGAAGATCCGGCTCCGGCAGTGGGAGAAGAAGACTCCTCTGAATCCCTTCCTAACCTCTTTACCTCAACTGAACTAGAAGCTTTCAGGATGATTGAGTTAGCTCAGATTCGCAACAAGCATCTCACAAGTGAAAATCTTTTGTTGAAGGATCACATAGCTGCTCTCAAAGGTATTATCCGCAAGCTGGAAGATCTCCTACGCTCGATATATGAGGATCTCCCATCACTACTTGCAACTCCATCATCACCAACCCCGAAGAAGGAGACATAATCATATGGGTATGGGCACTCCCCTTGGCAACTACCAAGCTTGGGGGAGTGACCCCGGTATCATATCACCATCACTCCTATCTTTACTGTTTTACTTAGTTCGATCCTTTTGGTAGTATCTTGATCTATTAGAATAAAGTTAGCATGATCTAGTTGTGAGCTTTTGCTTTGTGACCTTTATCCTTTGTATTCGAGTCCGTGAGCTACATAATAAAGATTAGTGTTGAGTCAAGGGCTTGATTTCCTCACTTGGGTCATGATAAAAAGAAAGAAAACAAAAAGAGTATCAAAAAGATCGTATCGATCTTATGGGAAGTAATGACTTCACATACAAGAGTATGATAAATAAAAGTTGTTGGGAGGTGACAAACATAGTTTTGGTCATCGTTGCAATTAATAGGAAGTAATAAAAGAAGAGAGGCTTCACGTACAAATATACTATCTTGGACATCTTTTATGATTGTGAGCACTCATTAAAGTATGGCATGCTAAAGGGTTGATGTTGGACAAGGAAGACAACATAATGGGTTATGTCTTCTTATATCTGAAATAAAGTATATTGTCATGGATCTTCCAACATGTTGAGCTTGCCTTTCTCCCTCATGCTAGCCGAAACTCCTCGCACTAAGTAGAGATACTACTTGTGCTTCTATATATCCTTAAACCCAATTTTGCCATGAGAGTCCACCATACCTACCTATGGATTGAGAATGATCCTTCCAAGTAAGTTGTCATGGTGTAAATCCGCTAAAATTTGTATGATTTATTAGTGTGGGAGAAATTAGCTTTATACGAGCTTGTGATATGGAAGAATTAAAAGCGACGAACTGCATAATAAAGGTCCTTATCACAAGTGGCAATATAAAGCGAAGTTCTTCTATGCTAAGACTTTGTGCATTCAACCATAAAAACACATGACAACCTCTGCTTCCCTCTGCGAAGGGCCTATCCTTTATTCTTGTCTTATAAGTGTCAAGGTGAGATCCACCTTTCCTTTTTCATTCTATCCTTTGGCAAGCACACTGTGTTGGAAAGATCCTGATATATATACCCACTTGGATGTAAGTTTTCATGATCTATTACTGTTGACATTACCCTTGAGGTAAAAGGTTGGGAGGCAACACCATAAGCCCCTATCTTTCTCTGTGTCCGATTAAAACTCCATAAACATAAGTATTGTGTGAGTGTGAGCAAATATGAAAGACTATATGATAATTGAGTATGTAGGCTTGCTGAAAAGCTCTTATACTGACTCTTTCCGATGTTACGATAAATTGCAATTGCTTCAGTGACCGAGACCAAAGTTTATTAGTTTCCAATGAGGTTTATGATGCATACTTGATATTGTGGATAATTGTTACTTTGGCTTAAGAATCATATGACTATATTTATATAAGTTGCTGTTATGAGAATGATCATGATGCCCTCATGTCCGTATTTTGTTTTTATCGACACCTCTATCTCTAATCACGTGGACATATTTTTCGATATCGGCTTTCGCTTGAGGACAAGCGAGGTCTAAGCTTGGGGGAGTTGATACGTCCATTTTGCATCATGCTTACAAGTTGATATTTATTGCATTATCGGCTGTTCATACATGTTTTGTCACAATACTTATGCCTTTTCCCTCTTATTTTGCAAGGTTTACATGAAGAAGGGGGGATGCCGGCAGCTGGAATTCTGGGCTGGAAAAGGAGCAAACTCAGGAAACCTATTCTGCACAACTCCAAAAGCCCCGAAACTCCACAAAACATTTTTTCAGAAAATATAAAAAATATCTAGTGGAAGAAATCCACGAGAGGGGCCATTGGTTGGCCTCGAGGGTGGGGGGCGCGCCCCCTGCCTCGAGGGGCAGCCGGTGGGCCCCAGGTGCCCATCTTCTCCTACATGAAGCGTTTTGACCTGGAAAAAATCAAGAGGAGGCTTTCGGGACCAGACGTCGCCGTCTCGAGGCGGAACCGAGGCAGAAACCAATCCAGGGCTCCGGCAGAGCTGTTCTGCCGGGGATACTTCCCTCTGGGAGGGGGAAATCGTCACCGCCGTCATCACCAACAACTCTCCCATCTTGGGGAGGGCTATCTTCATCAACATCTTCACCAGCACCATCTCCTCTCAAACCCTAGTTCATCTCTTGTTTCCAATCTTCGTACCCAAACCTCATATTGGTACCTGTGGGTTGCTAGTAGTGTTGATTACTCCTTGTAGTTGATGCTAGTTGGTTTATTTGGTGGAAGATCATATGTTCAGATCCATTATGCACATTAATATACCTTTGATCATGAACAATATTATGTCTTGTGAGTAGTTACTTTTGTTCCTGAGGACATGGGAGAAGTCTTGCTATTAGTAGTCATGTGAATTTGGTCTTGGTTCGATATTTTGATGAGATGTATGTTGTCTCTCCTCTAGTGGTGTCATGTGAACGTCGACTACATGACACTTCACCAGTATTTGGGCCTAGAGGAAGGCATCGGGAAGAAATAAATAGATGATGGGTTGCTAGAGTGACAGAAGCTTAAACCCTAGTTTATGCGTTGCTTTGTAAGGGGCTGATTTGGATCTATATGTTTCAGGCTATGGTTAGGTTTACCTTAATACTTCTTTTGTAGTTGTGGATGCCTGCATTAGAGGTTAATCATAAGTGGGAGGCTTTTCCAAGTAAGGACAGCACCCAAGCACCGGTCCACCCACATACCAAATTAGCAAAGTACCGAACGCGAATCAGATGATCGTGATGAAAACTATCTTGACGATAATTCCCATATGTCCTCAGGAGCGCTTTACCTTGCATAAGAGTTTGTCCAGGCTTGTCCTTTGCTACAAAAAGGATTGGGCCACCTTGCTGCACCTTATTTACCTTTACCGTTTGTCACTTGCTACCAATTATCTTATCACGAAACTATCTATTACCTATAATTTCAGTGCTTACAGAAAATACCTTACTGAAAATTGCCTATCATTTCCTTCTGCTCCTCGTTGGGTTCAACACTCTTACTTATCGAAAGGACTACGATAAATCCCCTGCACTTGTGGGTCATCAGCTACTTCTCAAGCTTGCTTGTATTCCCTCGAAGAGGAAAGGGAGATGCATCACAGTAGCGTAAGTATTTCCCTTAGTTTTTTAGAACCAAGGTATCAATCCAGTAGGAGACCACGCGCGAGTCCCTCGCACCTGCACAAACAAATAAGAACTTCGCAGCCAACGCGATAAGGGGTTGTCAATCCCTTTACGGTCACTTACGAGAGTGAGATCTGATAGAGATGATAGTTTATATTTTTGGTATTTTTGTTTATAAGAATAGAAAGTAAAAGCGGAAAAAGTAAAGTAGATGTAGATTGATATGATGAGAATAGACCCGGGGGCCATAGTGTTCTCTAGTGGCTTCTCTCATGATAGCGATATTCTACGGTGGGTAAACAAATTACTATCAAGCAATTGATAGAAAAGCGAATAATTATGAGACTATCTAGGCATGATCATTGTATATAGGCATCACGTCTGAGACAAGTAGACTGACTTTTGCCTGCATCTACTACTATTAGTCTACACATCGACCGCTATCCAGCATGCATCTAGTGTATTGAGTTCATAAGAACAGAGTAACGCCTTAAGCAAGATGACATGATGTAGAGGGATAAACACAAGCAATATGATATAAACTCCAACTTTTTATCCTCGATGGCAACAATACAATACGTGCCTTGCTGCCCCTACTGTCACTGGGATAGGACACCGCAAGATTGAACCCAAAACCAAGCACTTCTCCCATTGCAAGAACTATAGATCTAGTAGGCCAAACCAAACCAATAATTCGAAGAGACTTGCAAGAATATTATGAGCACACATAAAGAGTTCAGAAAAGAACCAAATATTTCTCGTAGATAATCTTGATCATAAACCCACAATTCATCGGATCTCGACAAACACACCGCAAAAAGAGATTACATCGAATAGATCTCCTCGAAGACCGAGCAGAACTTTGTATTGAGATCCAAAGAGAGAGAAGAAGCCATCTAGATACTAGCTATGGACCCGAAGGTCTGTGGTAAACTACTCACAACTCATGGTGAGGGCGATGATGATGATGTAGAAGCACTCCGTGATGAATCCCCCCTCCGGCGGAGCTCCGGAATAGGCTCCAAGATGGGATCTCACGGGAACAGAAGGTTACGGCAGTGGAATTAGGGTTTTCTCTCTGTTGCTGATGGTTTCAGGGTGCGTAGGCTTATATAGGAGGAAGGAGGACACCGGGGGACTCACGAGGGGGCCATGAGGCAGGGGGGCGAGCCCTGGGAAGGGGGGCGCCTCCCACCCTCGTGGGCACCCCGTGGCCCCTATTCTGTGGTTCTCAAGTCTCCCATGCGTGATTTTCTCCAAAAAAAATTCTCCCGAAGGTTTCATTTCGTTTGGACTCCGTTTGATATTCCTTTTCTGCAAAACCCTGAAACAGGCAAAAACAACAATCTGGACTGGGCCTTTGGGTTAGTAGGTTAGTCCCAAAAATGATATAAAAGTGTATGACAAAGCCCATTAAACATCCAAGACATCATAAATAATAGCATGGAACAATCAAAAATTATAGATACGTTGGAGACGTATCACCAACATATAAGCAACTTCACCGAGGTCTTCCAATGAAAAATTCTTATTCAAGTATCCTTTTATGCTATCCATAAATTCTACATCATTTCCAATCAACAATATGTCATCCACATATAATATCAGAAATGCTACAGAGCTCCCACTCTCTTTCTTGTAAATACAGGCTTCTCCAAAAGTCTGTATAAAACCATATGCTTTGATCACCTCATCAAAGCGTATATTCCAACTCCGAGATGCTTGCACCAGTCCATAGATGGATCGCTGGAGCTTGCACACTTTGTTACACTTTTAGGATCGACAAAACCTTATGGTTGCATCATATACAACTCTTCTTTAAGATATCCATTAAGGAATGCAGTTTTGACATCCATTTACCAGATTTCATAATCATAAAATGTGGCAAGTCCTAACATGATTCAGACAGACTTAAGCATTGCTACTGGTGAGAAAGTCTCATCGTTGTCAACTCCTTGAACTTGTGGAAAACCTTTCGCAACAAGTCGAGCTTTGTAAACAGTAACATTACCGTCTGCGTCGGTCTTCCTCTTGAATATGGGCTCAAGCCATTTTGCGGAATATGGGCTCGTCATCACTTCCTCATAGTTCGTAGGTTCGTCATGGTCTAGTAACATGACTTCCAGAATAGGGTTACCGTACCACTCTGGTGCGAAACCTACTCTGATTGACCTACGAGGTTCAGTAGTAACTTGATCTGAAGTTTCATGGTCATCATCATTAGCTTCCTCACTATTGGTGTAGGAATCACTCGAACTAATTTATGTGATGAACTACTTTCCAATTCGGGAGAAGGTACAATTACTTTATCAAGTTCTACTTTCCTCCCACTCATTTCTTTCGAGAGAAACTCCTTCTCTAGAAAGGATCCTTTCTTAGCAACGAATACCTTGCCTTCGGATCTGTGATAGAAGGTGTACCCAATAGTTTCCTTTGGGTATCCTATGAAGACACATTTCTCTTACTTGGGTTCAAGCTTATCAGGTTGAAGCTTTTTCACATAACCATCGCATCCCCAAACATTAAGAAACAACAACTTGTGTTTCTTGCCAAACCACAGTTCATAAGGTGTCATCTCAAGGATTTAGATGGTGCCCTATTTAACGTGAATGTAGCTGTCTCTAAAGCATAACCCCAAAATGATAGTGGTAAATCGGTAAGAGACATCATAGATCGCACCATATCTAATAAACTACAGTTACGACGTTCGGACACACTGTTACGTTGAGGTGTTCCAGGTGGAGTGAGGTGCGAAACTATTCCACATTGTTTAAATGAAGACAAAACTCGTAACTCAAATATTCGCCTCCGTGATCAGATCGTAGAAACTTTATTTTCTTGTTACGATGATTATCTACTTCACTATGAAATTCTTTGAACTTTTCAAATGTTTCAGACTTGTGTTTCATCAAGTAGATATACCCATATCTGCTCAAATCATCTATGAAGGTCAGAAAATAATGATACCCGCCGCGAGCCTCAACACTCATCGGACTGCATACATCAGTATGTATGATTTCCAATAAGTCAGTTGCTCGCTCCATTGTTCCGGAGAACGGAGCCTTAGTCATCTTGCCCGTGAGGCATGGTTAGCAAGCACCAAGTGATTCATAATCAAGTGATTCCAAAAGCCCGGCAGCATAGAGTTTCTTCATGCGCTTTACATCAATATTACCTAAATGGCAGTGCCACAAATAAGTTGCACTATCATTATCAACTTTGCATCTTTTGGCTTAAATATTATGAATATGTGTATCACTACGATCGAGATCCAACAAAAATAGACCATTCATCAAGGGTGCATGACCATATGATACGTCCAAAACGTATCTATAATTTCTGCTTGCTCCATGCCTCTTTTGGGTGATATTGCTATGATATTTATACACTTCCATACACTTTTGATCATATTTGGACTAACCTATTAACTCAGTACACCCTAGTGACAGTTTCTGTTTTCTGCTATTTTTGTATTTCAGGTTTTCCCGTCACGTAAACTGCCAGAAAAATCCCGGAAAAATTATATAAAAAATCAGCGTTCCGGAAGCTTCCACACGGCCGAAGTAGGGCCGGAGGGGGGGGCCACCAGGGCTCCAGGCGCCCTGGTGGCGCGGCCCCCCTCCTAGCCGCGCCGGGGGGCGCCTGGGCCCCCCAGGCCTCCGCTGATGCCCCCCTTTGGCATATATTTAACACGCGTCCCGAAACCCTCGAGGACGGAACCCTTTTTTGCGATCTCATCTCTGTTCCGCCGCCGCCGCGCTTCCAAGATCGGGAGCACCAGGAGAACTCTTCCCGGCACCCTGCCGGAGGGGAGGATCACCATCGGGTGCCTCTCCACCACCATGGCCGCCTCCCGGATGATTTGTGAGTAGTCTCCCTTGGACCATGGGTCCATGACCAGTAGCTATATGATGTTCTCCTCCCCTTCTTGTGCTTCACTAATTAGACCTTGTGAGCTGCCCTACATGATTGAGGCACATATGTAATCCTTATGCTGTTGCTATGTTGAGTTTGCTGGGATCCGATGGATTGTGAGATTATGTTCAGATTGTGTTTGAGTAATATATTTGATTCACCTCTTTTATATTTATGTTCGTAAGTAATTCTTGCATGTTCTCCGTTGCTATTTATTGCTTTGGCCAAGTAGTAGGTAGTGACTCCAAGAGGGAACGTTATGCTTGATTGTGGGTTCATGCCCCTCGATGACTAGCTTGAGTGATAGAAACATGAGTCTAGGGGATGTGTTGTTGCCACAAGGGGTAAAACAATGGTGCTTGTGCCCGCGGGTGCAAGGATTGTTTACTTCACGCATAGTTCTTTTAATGCAGTTGTCTGTTGCTTTGAGTTTACACTATGGGTGGGACTCGCAACTTAATACCAGCGAGATGTTCTGGATAGATATCTCAAGGTGGATGATTAGTAGTAGATAAAGATGGATTTCGGTCTACTTGCCTTGGCGTACCGCCCATGATTTGAACCTCTACCTTTCTTGCAACATAGTTAGCATTGGTTTGCGCACATAATTCTGTCAATTGCCCAGCTGTAATTCGTTTACCTCACATAGCTGTTTTATCGTCTTTTGGGAGAGAGACATCACTAGTGAACATCATGGGACCCCGGTCCATATTACCATCACTGATCACATCCGCTATTTACTTTCTGTTTTTACATACTAGTTCCAATTATACCTATCACCATTATCACTTGTGTTTGATCCTTTGTAAACGACAAGGCCGGAGGGATTGACAACCTCTCTGTACTCGTTGGGAGCAAAGTTATTTGTATCTGTGTGCAGGTCCAAGTTGATTGCTAATATCTGGCGCCGTTAGCAGTTGACACCTTCTTGTTGAACCTTGGAGTCTCAGGGGAAATCAATCCTTGGTATCTTTGCCAAGGGAAAACTACCGCTACACTGCATCTCAAACCTTCCACTTGGGGTAACCAACGAGGGGCGAGAAGCCATCAAGCAAAGTTTTCTGGCGCCGTTGCCGGGGACTCCACTCTTCAAGATAGGGGAGTTGCATGCTATCTTTTACCTTTGCTTTTTAGTCTTGTTAGTTTACCTTTCATTTTTGCTTTAGTGTCTTTTATCAAAAATCACAAAAATATTTATCTCATTCTTTAGTTGTCATTATGTCGGGTCCTTTTGTCTTTGGCGAGGCAGAAGTTCTCACCTTTAAACAAAGAGGTGGGGAAAGTCTGAAAGATGGTTGGTATAGAATTAATGATTCTCAAAAAAGAGCCACCAAGAAGCAATCTACTACTATCCTGCTTAGAAATTTTTATGTTGGAATTACTTCTTGGAATAGGTTTATTCTAGATACTACTATCAATGGAAATTTCCTAGAGGCCCCAGTTTGGGAATCTCTTAGTATTATTGAAAATCTTGTCGGGAATTCCCCTGTTGATAGCATTCAAGAGGACATCACCCTAGCTCACATTATGAAAAAACTTGAAAAGATAGAGCTAGAGATGCCAAACATTAATAAGATAAATGAGTTGGATCGTAAGATCCAAGGGAATTTGAATAGGCTTGGTAGCTCCATGCATAAAATTTTCAAAACTTTGGAGACCATCAAATCCCATGACTTGGACTCTTCTAGGATAGACAAGATTGAGGAAATCTTTGATACTCTAGGAACTACTTTCTCCTCAATCAAAACCAAAAAGGTAGAAACTCCGGCAAAGAGAGAGCCTAAGTTCGTTCATGTTCCAAAGGCTCCCCGCTCTAAAATTAATCCATCTATTGCCAAAGGGATTGAAACTGTAAAGACTTTGGAAGAAACACCTCTTTTTGATAAATTTATAAATGAATCTTCCCTTGACTTTTTTCCTTTTGGTCTTCTCCCTAGAAGTATCTCTATGAGGCCTTTATTTGAAAGTCCTCTTAAGATTAGTTGTACTATTGAAGAGCTTTTTGATGATCTTGATGATGGTTCAATTGATACAACTTGATCTCTATGCATTATGCCTAGCTTAAAGGCATAAAAGAAAGCGCTTTTGGGAGGCAGCCCACGATGAATAAATTTTTATTTTTGCTTTTGTTTTGTCTTGATGTTGTTACTACATTAGCATCATCATTGTATCTTTACTTTTCAACTTTGTGCCAAGTGTAGCCTCTGATTGCAAGAAAGTTCAAAAGTTGTGACGTGCTGTCCAGGAAACAGATTCTGTCCTTGGACAGAAAAAATCGTATAAAATCACCAGGTCATTTTTTTGGTCTGAATTTTTTCGACATCGTGCTCTATACAATTGTCTTTCGGGCATCTGTCCTGAGTTTTTTTATTAGAGTTGCAGAAGTACCCCAAAAAAATCATTTACTACCTGCTGTTCTGTTTTTCACAGATTCTGTCCTGTTTTGCCTTTCCTTCATTTTGCAAACCTTGAGCTTGCTTTTTCTTTGCAAAAACCTTTTGGCAATCTTGAGAAACAATAGACCTTCAAGAATATCCTTATTTCCAGCAAGGAACAATTATTTTATTATGGGTACTAATCTCGCTAATCAGATTATGATGAGTTATGTATGAAGGAAGTTTTCAAGTGTGCGAGGGAAGATGATAAAAAGATTCAGGAGTGTCAAACGCTCAAGCTTGGGGATGCCCCCATGCACCCCCAAGAAATATTCAAGAAGACTCAAGCGTCTAAGCTTGGGGATGCCCCCGTGCATCCCCTTCTCCATCAACAATTATCAGTTCGTCTTTTGTTCCACTATATTTTTATCACTTCATGTGTTATGTGCTATGCTTGGAGCGTCTTGCTTTTAGTTTCCTTTTAAGTTTTCTTTAGCTTTGCTTGCTTTTCATAATGAGTTGGAACTCAGCTTTCTTTGTGTGGGAGAGAAACACGCTCCACTTCAACCTAGAACACAACATAGAATTTTCATGTCTATCTTTGCTGTGTATGTTCTTTGTCTTTTAATAGCTACTATCATGTTTAGCTCTTAGTTTTCATGCTTATCTTTTTAAAGAGATTTTGTTTAGTTGGTCGCTGGAACTCTCTTTAGTTATCATGCTTATCTTATTAAGGGAGTTTGCTTCTGTTGCATTGGTCGATATGTCTATGATAAAAATGCTACGTGCATAATGGTGCTTAGTAGTTCATGTTTTCTTATGGTTAGTCTCAAATAGCTGGGGGGTTCCCAATGTGTTATTGGAGTACCAACATGATTTGTTTGCCTATGATGTGGTATGGTTTAGTAATATCTTCCTTCAAGAATTTATTTTGATTGACTTGGCGTATGCTCACGCATATTTAAGACTGTAAAGAAAGTCTGTCAAGCCTTGATGATCTTTAATTTCTGAGTAGCAATATAACTTCCATGCCTGATTCAATGTTGCTTTGTCGCTCTGCATGATTATGACCGTCATTGCTCTTTTAGTTGGTTGCTCCCAGTCTTTTGCTAACATCCACCTGTACTAAGCGGACTGACTGCTTGTGCATCCAAATCCTTTAAACCAGTTATGCCATATGAGTCCACCATACCTTCCTATACATGGTATTTACCTGCCATTCCTAACGAAGACTTTCATGTACCATCTCGAAATTATTCAAAAAAGCATTTCTGTTTTGTGTTTCTGTTTTAGTTCATGAGGAAGTAGTAGTTAATTCATGATCTTTTTAAGTTGGACAAGCTTCACCCCGGGATTGCATGTCTAATGTGCAAACCCATAATACGAGAAGGAACTGGCATAGAGTGCGCCCGGCTCATTAAAAAATAATATAAACAAACAAACCCTCCTTCACTCTTTGTTCATGAGAATCAGAAAACTTTGGCAGTGATAAACAAAGGAGATTAAGAGGATGTGATCGTCCTCATTCGGGAGCCGTTCCTCGAAACTTGTCCATCTCAAGAAGTGATTGAGTTATCTGCTAGCATTCGTTGACGAAACATGCATAATCTAAAAAAATAATTATTACTTCTGTTTTTAAAACCAAGAGCTCCGGTACATGCTTTGTCTTTGTTTCCGACCACGGGTTTTCAACCTTGCCAACAAAAGCCACGGTTCGAGAGTCTCCACCTTATTTAAAGCACCAACTACTGAGAGCATGATTGTCATTCTGAGTGTAATGTGCATTGTCCCAAAGTAGCATTGTCTTTTGCATGATTGTGATATCATTTATTCTGAACTCATTGTATCTAGTCATCACTTAAACCTTGGAGGTGCCCCTGCATTTATGTTTTGCTTCACTAAAGGGGGCAAGCGAGATATCACTTTATCATATTGCACACCATGCTCATTACAAATCTATTTGATGTTTCAGTATCATGTTGTAAAACTTTCAGTTCTTTGTGATTTTCTCATGAGGCAACTTAATTACTACAGATTCATTGTCTCAGTAAGCTTTTGTCATGTGACTATGAAAAAAGTTCTTATATGGTTAATAGCATGTCACCACAGAAATTATGCTTGTTATCATTTACCTACTCGAGGACGAGCAGGAATTAAGCTTGGGGATGTTGATACGTCCAAAACGTATCTATAATTTCTGCTTGCTCCATGCCTCTTTTGGGTGATATTGCTATGATATTTATACACTTCCATACACTTTTGATCATATTTGGACTAACCTATTAACTCGGTGCACCCCAGTGCCAGTTTCTGTTTTCTGCTGTTTTTGTATTTCAGGTTTTCCCGTCACGTAAACTGCCAGAAAAATCCCGGAAAAATTATATAAAAAATCAGCGTTCCGGAAGCTTCCACACGACCGAAGTAGGGCCGGAGGGGAAGCCACCAGGGCTCCAGGCGCCCTGGTGGCGCGGCCCCCCTCCTGGCCGCACCGGGGGGGCGCCTGGGCCCCCCAGGCCTCCGCTGATGCCCCCCTTTGGCATATATTTAACACGCGTCTCGAAACCCTCGAGGACGGAACCCTTTTTCGCGATCTCTTCTCTGTTCCGCCGCCGCCGCGCTTCTAAGATCGGGAGCACCAGGAGAACTCTTCCCGGCACCCTGCCGGAGGGAAGGATCACCACCGGGAGCCTCTCCACCACCATGGACGCCTCCCGGATGAGTTGTGAGTAGTCTCCCTTGGACCATGGGTCCATGACCAGTAGCTATGTGATGTTCTCCTCCCCTTCTTGTGCTTCACTAATTAGACCTTGTGAGCTGCCCTACATGATCGAGGCACATATGTAATCCTTATGCTGTTGCTATGTTGAGTTTGCTGGGATCCGATGGATTGTGAGATTGTGTTTGAGTAATATATTTGATTCACCTCTTTTATATTTATGTTCGTAAGTAATTCTTGCATGTTCTCCGTTGCTATTTATTGCTTTGGCCAAGTAGTAGGTAGTGACTCCAAGAGGGAACGTTATGCTTGATTGTGGGTTCATGCCCCTCGATGACTAGCTTGAGTGACAGAAACATGAGTCTAGGGGATGTGCTGTTGCCACAAGGGGGAAAACAATGGTGCTTGTGCCCGCGGGTGCAAGGATTGTTTACTTTACGCAAAGTTATTTTAATGCAGTTGTGTGTTGCTTTGAGTTTACACTATGGGTGGGACTCGCAACTTAATACCAGCGAGATGTTCTGGATAGATATCTCAAGGTGGATGATTAGTAGTAGATGCAGATGGATTTCGGTCTACTTGCCTTGGCATACCGCCCATGCTTTGAACCTCTACCTTTCTTGCAACATAGTTAGCATTGGTTTGCGCACATAATTCTGTCAATTGCCCAGCTGTAATTCGTTTACCTCACATAGCTGTTTTATCGTCTTTTGGGAGAGAGACATCACTAGTGAACATCATGGGACCCCGGTCCATATTACCATCACTGATCACATCCGCTATTTACTTTCTGCTTTTACATACTAGTTGCAATTATACCTATCACCATTATCACATGTGTTTGATCCTTTGTAAACGACAAGGCCGGAGGGATTGACAACCTCTCTGTACTCGTTGGGAGCAAAGTTATTTGTATCTGTGTGCAGGTCCAAGTTGATTGCTAATATGTGGCGCCGTTAGCAGTTGACGCCTTCTTGTTGAACCTTGGAGTCTCAGGGGAAATCGATCCTTGGTATCTTTGTCAAGGGAAAACTACCGCTACACTGCATCTCAAACCTTCCACTTGGGGTAACCAACGAGGGGCGAGAAGCCATCACCATAAAAGATATTTCTCATATAAATTGAACAACCATTATTCTCCGATTTAAATGAATAACCGTCTCACAACAAACAAGATCCAGATATAATGTTCATGCTCAACGTTGGCACCAAATAAAATTTATTTAGGTCTAAAACTAATCCCGAAGGTAGATGTAGAGGTAGCTGCCGACGGCGATCACATCGACTTTGGAACCATTTCCCACGTGCATCGTCACCTCATCCTTAGCCAATCTTCGTTTAATCCGTAGCCCCTATTTCGAGTTACAAATATGAGCAACCGAACCAGTATCAAATACCCAGGCGCTACTACAAGCATTAGTAAGGTACACATCAATAATATGTATATCAAATATACCTTTCTTCGCTTTGCCATCCTTCTTATCCGCCAAATACTTGGGGCAGTTCCGCTTCCAATGACCAGTCCCTTTGCAATAGAAGCACCCAGTTTCAGTCTTGGCTCCAAACTTGGGTTTCTTCTTGGGAGTAGCAATTGGCTTGCTATTCTTCTTGAAGTACCCCTTCTTTCCCTTGCCCTTTTTCTTGAAACTAGTGGTCTTGTTAACCATCAACACTTGATGCTCCTTCTTGATTTCAACCTCCACAGCTTTGAGCATAGCGAAGAGCTCGAGAATTGTCTTTTGCATCCCTTGCATATTATAGTTCATCATGAAGCCTTTATAGCTTAGTGGCAATGATTGAAGAACTCTGTCAATAACACTATAATCATCAACTTTGACTCCAAGTTGAGTCATGTGGTTGTGGTACCCAGACATTCTGAGTATGTGTTCACTGACAGAACTGTTCTCCTCCATCTTGCAGCTATAGAACTTGTTGGAGACTTTGTATCTCTCAACTTGGGCATGCGCTTGAAATATTGACTTCAACTCTTGGAACATCTCATATGCTCCATGACATTCAAAACATCTTTGAAGTCCCGATTCTAAGCCGTAAAGCATGGCACGCTGAACTATCGAGTAGTCATTAGACCGCGTCTGCCAGACGTTCAAAGCGTCTACATTAGCGGGAGGGGGCTTGTCACCTAGCGGTGTTTCAAGGACATAATTCTTCTATACAGCAATGAGTATAATCCTCAAGTAACAGACCCAGTCCGTGTAGTTGCTACCATCATCTTTCAACCTAGCTTTCTCTAGGAATGCATTAAAATTCAAGGGAACGGTAGCACTGGCCATTGATCTACAATAACAAAGATATGCAAAAACTATCAGGACTAAGTTCATGATAAATTAAAGTTCAATTAATCATATTACTAAAGTACTCCCACTTAGATAGACATCCCTCAAGTCATCTAAATGATCATGTGATCCAAATCAACTAAACCATGTCCGATCATCACGTGAGATGGAGTAGTTTTCAATGGTGAGCATCTTATGTTGACCATATCTACTATATGATTCACGCTCAACCTTTCGGTCTCCAATGTTCCGAGGCCATGTCTGCACATGCTAGGCTCGTCAAGTTTAACCCAAGTATTCTGCGTGTGTAAAACTGTCTTACACCCATTGTATGTGAACGTAGAGCTTATCACACCCGATCATCACGTGCTATCTCGGCACGACAAACTGTCGCAACGGTGCATACTCAGGGAGAACACTTGTACCTTGAATTTTTGTAAGGGATCATCTTATAATGCTACCATTGTACTAAGAAAAAATAAGATGCATAATAACATAAACATCACATGCAACCAAAATATGTGACATGATATGGCCATCATCATCTTGTGCGTTTGATCTCCATCTCCAAAGCATCATCATGATCTCCATCGTCACCGGCTTGACACCATGATCTTCATCATAGCGTCGTGGACTCATGGTCGTCTCGCCAACTATTGCTTCTACTACTATCACTAACTCATAGTGATAAAGCAAAGCAATTACATGGCGTTCACAATTCATACAATAAAGAGACAACCATAAGGCTCCTGGCGGTTGCCGATAATTTATAAAACATGATCATCTCATACAATAACGTATGACTTCATCACGTCTTGACCATATCACATCACAACATGCCCTGCAAAAACAAGTTAGATGTCCTCTACTTTGTTGTTGCAAGTTTTACGTGGCTGCTACGTGCTTCTAGTAAGAACCGTTCTTACCTACGCATCAAAACTACAAATATTTTTTGTCAAGTGTGTTGTTTTAACCTTCAAAAAGGACCGCCCATAGTCACACTCAATTCAAGTAAAGTTGGAGAAACTGACACCCGCCAGCCACCTATGTGCAAAGTACGTCGGTAGAACCAATCTCATGAACGCGGTCATGTAATGTCGGTCCGGGCCGCTTCACCCAACAATACTGCTGAATCAAAGTATGACGTTGGTCGTAAGCAGTATAACTATTATCGCCCACAACTCTTTGTGTTCTACTCGTGCATATCATCTATGCATAGACCTGGCTCTGATACCACAGTTGGGGAACATGGTAATTCAAAAATTTCCTACGATCACGCAAGATCTATCTAGGAGAAGCATAGCAACGAGCGGGGAGAGTGTGTCCACGTACCCTCGTAGACCGAAAGCGGAAGTGTTTAGTAACGCGGTTGATGTAGTCGAACGTCTTCACGATCCAACCGATCCAAGTATCGAACGTACGGCACCTCCGTGTTCAGCACATGTTCAGCACGATGACGCCCCTCGAGCTCTTGATCCAGTTGAGGACGAGGGAGAGTTTTGTCAACACGACGGCATGGTGACGATGATGATGAAGTTACCGGTGTAGGGCTTCGCCTAAGCACTACAACGATATGACCGAGGTGTGTAACCGTGGAGGGTGGCACCGCACACGGCTAAAAGATTGGTTTATGTGTCTTGGGGGTGCCCCCCTTCCACGTATATAAAGGAGAGAGGGAGCAGGAGGCCGGCCAAAAGGGGGCGCGCCCAAGGGGGGTAGTCCTACTCCAAGTAGGATCCCCCCCCTTTCCTATTCCTACTAGGAGAAGGAGGGAAGGAGGAGGAGAAGAGAAGGAAAGGAGGGCCGGCCCCCAAACCCTAAACGAATTCGGTTTGGGACTAGGGGGGCACGCCCCACCACTTGGCTGTTGCCTCCTCTCTCCACTAGGGCCCATTAAGGCCCATTGACTCCCGGGGGGTTCCGGTAACCCCCTGGTACTCCAGAAAATACCCGATACACTTCGGAACCATTTCGGTATCGAAATATAACCTTCCAATATATAAATATTTATGTCTCGACCATTTCGAGACTCCTCGTCATGTCCGTGATCTCATCCGGGACTCCGAACAATCTTCGGTGATCAAAATCACATAACTCATAATCCCAATCGTCATCGAACGTTAAGCGTGCGGACCCTACGGGTTCGAGAACTATGTAGACATGACCAAGACACATCTCCGGTCAACAACCAATAGCAGAACCTGGATGCTCATATTGGTTCCTACATATTCTACAAAGATCTTTATCGGTCAAACCACACAACAACATACGTTCTCTTTGTCATCGGTATGTTACTTGCCCGAGATTCGATCGTCGGTATCATCATACCTAGTTCAATATCGTTACCGGAAAGTCTGTTTACTCGCTCCGTAATACATCATCTCGTGACTAACTCATTAGTCATTTGCTTGCAAGGCTTATTATGATGTGCATTATCAAGAGGGCCCAGAGATACCTCTCCGACACTCGGAGTGACAAATTCTATTCTTGATCTAGGCTAACACCACAAACACCTGTAGAGCATCTTTATAATCAGCCAGTTACGTTGTGACATTTGATAGCACACAAGGTGTTCCTCCGGTATTCAGGAGTTGCATAATCTCATTGTTAGAGGAATATGTATAAGTCATGAAGAAAGAAATAGCAATAAAAACTAAACGATCATTATGCTAAGCTACCAGATGGGTCTTGTCCATCACATCATTCTCCTAATGATTTGATCACATTGATCAAATGACAAAACATGTCTATGGTTAGGAAACACAACCATCTTTGATTGACGAGCTAGTCTAGTAGAGGCATACTAGGGACACTCTGTTTTATCTATGTATTCACACATGTATCAAGTTTTTGGTTAATACAATTCTAGCATGAATAAAAGACATTTACCATGATATATAAGGAAATATAAATAACAACTTTATTATTGCCTCTAGGGCATATTTCCTTCAGATCCACAGTTCGGGACCCCCTACCCGAGATCTACCGGTTTTGACACCGACAATTTTCCCTGCACTTGTTGTGCACAATGTCCACCATGCACGTCGTCGGGGGTGGCAAATAGTACCTAGGAGACAAGCGGGTCCCAGGGGGTGGCATGACAATGACTGGCTAGGTGTAGAGGCAAAGGTCTAACAAGGCCTGGTCAGCGTGCGATGATGGCGACTGGCTGGGTGGAGAGGTGGAGATCTAACAAGGCCTCATTAGCGTCAACGGGTGCGACGGTGGTGTCAGGCCATGAGAGCGGAGAATGAGGGCCACGACTAGAAAAGAAGAGGTCTGGAAGAGGTTTTGGGGTGGCTCCTCTCTATCGGGATCCGACGTGGCGAACATCCAGATTCCCATACGTGATCCCTCGATCTGTAGCCGGCCTAGATTTTAAAATTCCACTCGTGTCTGGCCAATAGCGGAGTCCACATTTAAGGCCCAAAGGTATCCGAATCATCTAATCAAATGGATTTGTTATGTAGAATACTAATGGACAGGGCCTCATTGCTAGGTGCTAGTACAAGATTTAATGCATTGGAGCTCGTGGTTATGGACCCAAATCCTTTAGTACGGAACATTCTCATGTCCAAGTAAAAAACCCATGTATAAGGAAGAATTAAAATGTGTTTTTCTTCTTCTTTTTTGCGGGTAAAATCTTTGTATTACTCAAATCTCAATGTCCTTACAATCAGTCTCGGCTAGCTCTAAAGAAACTGATGGGCCTGACCCAGCCCAGGTCATTGTTAAGAAGCACTCGCACCTTAATGAAAGGAAAATCAATTTTTGTTAGGTATTTGACTAAATAGTATCATCCAGTTCCAATAGAACATATATCAGTAAAATACATGATAAGGGAAAAGGAGTTTCCATTAGATGATAAATGAAAATGATTAGTCCCACACGTGGTGGTTTGAGAATAAGTGATTGTCTGATCCTAGTTATCGCATACTCCCTTTGTTTCTGCTAAGGAGGATCTGTCAAACTAACAATTCATGATCCTTGTTATCGCATACTCCCTCTATTTCTGCTAAGGAGGATCTGTCAAACTAATAATTCATGATCCTTGTTATCGCATACTCCCTCTGTTTCTAGATATAAGTTTCTATAGATTTTAATATATACTACATACAGATGTATAAAAACATATTTTAGAACGTGACTTCACTCATTTTTGCTCCATGCATAGTTTGTATTGAAGTATCTAAAAAGACTTATATTTGGGAAAGTGGGTATTATGCCTTTCCCAATGATCCACCTTATACAGGTCCTAAGCCTACCATGTAGGCGAAAAATCTGATATGACAAGGTGATTAAGATGAGAGAGATGAGTGTGGTGACTCCAGGTAAAAACAATGCCAAGCGCGTCAAGTTATGCAAAACGCTTAAATGAAAGAAGCCCACCAATGTATGGAGAACTTTAGTTTATAAATCATTAAATGAAGGATGCTTAGGTACTACAACAACTTATGGCGTCTTCAATGGTTGTAAAGCTACTACGGATGTATGGGTGCTTACATGAGGTGCTAAGTGCATTAAATATCTTAGCACCTAGTCTCCCCAATGCATAAGTGCTTAAGTATTTCAGCTAAGCTTTCCTTATTGAATTGTTTAACAATTAAAATCCTTCATTCATTGATTGTTAGTCATTTTGTATAGGTCCATGCGCTTAGCACTATTTCCTCCTGGAGTCGCCATGACGTTCTCTCTCCTCTTTAATTGCTTTACCATGTCACCTTTTTGCCTAAGTGACACTCTTAGCACTTGTATACGGTGGAGCACTGTGAAGGGCCTAAGATAATTGTTGGTAGACTTTGTCACATAGGTTTTTTATGACGTGCCATACAATAAATGAGGAAAGAGAGTAAGATTGTGAAAGTGCAACTACCCTGGGTGGTTTTGGTAATTCCTAACAACATATAGCTCATTAAACTAATGCTCTTTCAAGATGATCATTTCAAAAAGCTCAATGATTGGCATGGCATGGACTAGGAATGTGGACCCCTCAAAATGCTAAGGATACATATTGGCTCTAGCTAAAGACTCTACATTTTCATTTTAGAGATCCAATATCACATTGAGCCCATGGGAAAAGCCACTACTATTAAAAGGGGATGAGGTGTTGCTTAATGGCTTACTTGCTCAAAATGCTTAGTGATATGCTCCAAAATCCCTCGACCACTGTCGGCGTCCTGGGAACTAGGGTACCCAGACTTGCCTGCCTGCGGCCCATGACGCGCTCCTACTACGGCCTGGTACGGCCCAGCTGATCGACCTGCTGCTCAAGACCCTCGCGAGGGGGCTAAGCCTCGCGAGGAGAATGACACCAAGACCCTCTCAGGAGCGGCCTCGGCCAGGCTGCTCCGGAGGGGCGGAGAACTCAAGGCCAAGCCTACCTCAGGAGGAGGCAGTGACGCGAGCAGTGACGCATCGCGCCAGCGGGTGCCAGCGCGTGCCAGCGGCGCAGTTGCCGTTTTGGTGATAAGGAGACAACGCAGGCGCAGGTTCCTGAGGGGCGAGACAAAGGTTTCCCCTTTGGTGCAACAAGACCGAAGACCGCAAGGACGACAGGGAGGATGTCACCACCGAGCCCACCACCGCGTCATCATCTGATCTCTTTGCAGGCGAAGATTCTTTTTGTCAGGGTAGGAACATCCTTGTGTTCCCGCTCAAATGGCCGTCGTGGGATCCCTTCCCGCCTAAACATTTCGGGGAAAAACGACCATGGCCGCCTATATAAGTAGCTAGGGCTTCCATTGTGGAGGCATCTGATCGACCCCCTCTCAAACACCCCACCTTCGCTTCAAGGAGCAAGAACACTTGCCTCCTGACCATCTTGAGCTCTCCTCCTGAGCTCAAGAACCACAGTACTTGTTCATACTCAAGCCCCCCTGAGGCTAATCCACTGAAGCAGGACGTAGGGTTTTACACCGCAAGGTGGTCTAAACCTGGGTAAACTCGTGTGTGCTTTTACTTGTTGCTGGCTTGAATCTCATCATCGGGCGAGGGCGTGGCGCTTGGTAGCGTGAGTGGGAGAGATCTTTGTTCACGCCCCTGTGTTCGAACTTCTTTGGGTTTGCGGAGCCCGTAATCCGACATTTGGCGCACCAGGTAGGGGGCGTGTCGAAATCTCACATCTCCGACGACCTCATTCCGCTCTCGTCCGTCGAGCTCACTTCACCCCGCCTCAACGGATCGCGACTCTGATGGTGGAGGCGCATCAAACGCGCGCGGAAGCCCGCGGCGCTCGCACCGCTCAAGCGTCGCCCTTCAGCCACGGGACACGCTGTCACCCGGCCTTGGTCGGGGCTGACGGTATGATGAGCTTCACCGACCCGCCGCCTGGGGACCGGCAGCACCCACCGCCCGCGGGGCGCCAAAGGGAGCTACTGGTGTCGAGCATGCGGCGGCAAAGGGAGCTACCGGCGTCGAGCATGCGGCGCCAAAGGGAGCTACCGGCGTCGAGCATGCGGCGGCAAGTTCAAGGGACTAGCGCGAAATGGCAAACATGAGGGCCGTGCTGCTGGTGGAAAGGGAGCTACTAAGGTGTCGGTTGCTCGACGCCGGCCACGACGCGCTGCTCCTCAGGGTGGCCGAGCTCCTCGATGACGCCAGCACCGGGGCCGAGCCATTCTACTTCAGCACAACGTTGCCAGGAACCGGGGGCTGTGCCGGCCGCGCCCGGTCACCCGTGTGGGAAAGACCGACGGCGACCTAGGAGGGAGTCATGGGGTATGACCCCCTGAACCCTGCGTATGACGCCGCCCCTCTGCCTCGAAACCCTTTGTACCCAAGTACCGCCCCTGCCGGGGAACCGTCAGGAGGCGACCGCGGGACTGCGCCCGACGTTGGGTGCGATCAGGCACTGGCACGAGGGGGCTCAGGGGTAGAAGGTCGGGAGGCCGACCCCAAGGTCTTAGCCCTTGACCCTCCGCCGTCACCACCGACGGCCATGGAGCACAAATGAAACACGCGCGGGTGCCTGCGGAGGCCGGCACTCGCGGCACTAACCGTAGGTCTCGGGACAACGGTGTCTCTGGCCCCGAGCCTCAGCAGGCCAAGGAAGCACCCCAGGTGCCGCATCAAGACAAAAAGGGAGGGAAGGTCCGGGTCAGGCCCTCGTCCCCTCACACGTGACCCGTCGCGCATGAGCCCTCCCTGGATTTCACGAGGGGCTCGCCGGCAGCGGGTATGATGCGCGTGGGGAGGGGGCTCCTCTCCCTCCACTCAAGCTCAAGACGCCGCGCCTCCCAGCGTACCATCCCCGGGCTGTGGAGGGTACGTCTGGAGGCGGTACGGCAGCCCGTCCTACGCACGCCAGGAGGGCCCAAGACCGCGGCTCCATCCCCCGCTCGCATAATCCCGTATCCTCTGGGCGTGGCCCTGATCAGGAGGGCTCAGGGGTCATTAGGAGCATGAGTGGGGAGGGGTCCCCCTCGCACCTCAGGACACCATGCCTCCGGACGATGTTAGCCCCCCGGGGTGAAGCGCGCCCGGAGGTCGCGTAAGCGGTGTGCCTGCTGCTCTACAGGGGGGCCTATAGCCAAGGTCCCATCCCCCCACTATGCGCAGTGTCCCACCTCATGAATGCCGCCTTCTGGTGAGCTCATGGTGAGAGCGGACTAGCGTGGGACGGGGCCCTCAAAGTGAAGGGGCGGGCACATCAGAAGATCTCCGCTCGTGACACTCTCACGTAATAATGAGTGGGGTTGTACATGCCCCAGAGTCTCCTGAGCGCCGCCCTAGGGCCTCACAGGGGCTCCCTCCCACGTCTTAGTGGTAGCACCATGCTCCGCGCTGGCCGTCGACACTGCCCACCAATGGCTATGCCCACATCCACCGGTGGTAGCCCTACGCTCCGCGCTGGGGAGAAGACTGAAGACCTGCTCAGGGCCGGAAGAGGCCCCTCCTTTTGCCATTCGCTTTTGCCTCTTTTGTATCTGCCTTCTCGAGTCAAGATCGCGGCTGCGTGATGTCTACTACACAACCTTCTTCTTGTAGACATTGTTGGGCCTCCAAGTACAGAGGTTTGTAGGATAGTAGCAAATTTCCCTCAAGTGGATGACCTAAGGTTTATCAATCTGTGGGAGGCGTAGGATGAATATGGTCTCTCTCAAACAACCCTGCAACCAAATAACAAAGAGTCTCTTGTGTCCCCAACACACCCAATACAATGGTAAATTGTATAGGTGCACTAGTTCGGCGAAGAGATGGTGATACAAGTGCGATATGGATAGTAGATATAGGTTTTTGTAATAAGAAAATATAAAAACAGCAAGGTAGCAAGTGGTAAAAGTGAGCATAAACGGTGTTGCAATGATAGGAAACAAGGCCTAGGGTTCATACTTTCACTAGTGCAAGTTCTCTCAACAAGGATAACATAATTGGATCATATTACTAGCCCTCAACATGCAACAAAGAGTCACTCCAAAGTAACTAATAGCGGAGAACAAACGAAGAGATTATGGTAGGGTACGAAACCACCTCAAAGTTATTCTTTCTGGTCGATCTATTCAAGAGTCCATAGTAACGTTCAATCTATCATAGAGTTCGTACTAGAATAACACCTTAAGACACAAATCAACCAAAACCCTAATGTCACCTAGATACTCCATTGTCACCTCAAGTATCCGTGGGCATGATTATACGATATGCATCACACAATCTCAGAAACATCTATTCAACCAACACATAGAACTTCAAAGGGTGCCCCAAAGTTTCTACCGGAAAGTCAAGACGAAAACGTGTGCCAACCCCTATGCATAGATTCCCAAGGTCACGGAAGCCGCAAGTTGATCACCAAAACATACATCAAGTGGACCACGTGATATCCCATTGTCACCACAGATAAGCATGTGCAAGACATACATCAAGTGTTCTCAAATCCTTAAAGACTCAATCCGATAAGATAACTTCAAAGGGAAACTCAATCCATTACAAGAGAGTAGAGGGGGAGAAGCATCATAAGATCCAACTAGAATAACACAGCTCGCGATACATCAAGATCGTGTCATCTCAAGAACACGAGAGAGAGAGATCAAACACATAGCTACTGATACATACCCTCAGCCCCGAGGGTGGACTACTCCCTCCTCGTCATGGAGAGTGCCAGGATGATGAAGATAGCCATCGGGGAGGGTTCCTCCCTCCGGCAGAGTGTCGGAACATGGTCTAGATTTGTTTTTGGTGGCACAAGAGGCTTTCGGCGGGGGAACTCCTGATCTAGGTTAATTTCCGGAGGTTTCAGTATATATAAGAGGTGTTGGAGTCGGGGCCAAGCAAAGGGGGGCTACGGGCTGTCCACGAGGCAGGGGGCGCGCCCCCCACCCTCGTGGGACCCCCGTGGGTCCTCTCGTCCCCCTCCGGCACTTCCTGGGCTTCTTTCGGTCCAAAAACAGCCTCCGTTGATTTTCAGGTCAATTGGGCTCCGTTTGATATTCCTTTTCTGTAAAACCCTGAAATAGGCAAAAAACAGCAATCTGGACTGGGCCTTTGGTTAGGTTAGTCCCAAAAATAATATAAAATTGTATATAAAAGCCCATAAAACATCCTAGAAGGATAATATAATAGCATGGAACAATTAAAAATTATAGATACGTTGGAGACGTATCAAGCATCCCCAAGCTTAATTCCTGCTCGTCCTCGAGTAGGTAAATGATAAAACAGAATATTTGATGTGGAATGCTAACCAACATAGTTTTCAATATAATTCTCTTAATTGTGGCATGAATATTCAGATCTGAAAGATTCAAGACAAAAGTATATATTACCATAAGAAATAATAATACTTCAAGCATACTAACAAAGCAATCATGTCTTCGCAAAATACTATGGCTAAAGAAAGTTATCCCTACAAAATCATATAGTTTGGCTGTGCTCCCTCGTTATAACACAAAATACTCATATCATGCACAACACCGGTTTCGGCCAAGCACTTGTTTTCATACTCTATTCTTTCAAACCTTTCAACTTTCACGCAATACATGAGCGTGAGCCATGGACATAGCACTATGGGTGGAATAGAGAGGTGGTTGTGGAGAAGACAAAAAGGAGGGAGATAGTCTCACATCGACTAGGCATATCAACGGGCTATGGAGATGCCCATTAATAGATATCAATGTGAGTGAGTAGGGATTGCCATGCAACGCATGCACTAGAGCTAAAAATGTATGAAAGCTCAACAAATGAAACTAAGTGGGTGTGCATCCAACTTGCTTGCTCATGAAGACCTAGGGCATTTGAGGAAGCCCATCGTTGGAATATACAAGCCAAGTTCTATAATGAAAATTCCCACTATTATATGGAAGTGACTAAACATGAGACTCTATATCATGAAGAACATGGTGCTACTTTGAAGCACAAGTGTGGAAAAGGATAGTAGCAATTGTCCCTTCTCTCTTTTCTCTCAATTTTTTAGGCCATCTCGTTTTTTTGGCCTTTCCTCACATGGGACAATGCTCTAATACTGATGATCATCACACTTTTATTAATTTACAACTCGATATTACAACTCGATACTAGAACAAAGTATGACTCTATATGAATGCATCCGGTGGTGTACCGGGATGTGCAATGAATCAAGAGTGACATGTATGAAAAATTATGCATGGTGGCTTTGCCACAAATACGATGTCAATTACATGATCATGAATGGCAATATGACAATATGAAGCGTGTCATATGAACGGACTGGTGGAAAGTTGCATGGCAATATATCTCGGAATGGCTATAGAAATGCCATGATAGGTAGGTATGGTGGTTGTTTTGAGGAAGATATATGGTGGCTGTTTTGAGGAAGGATATATAGTGGGTGTATGGTACCGGCAAAAGTTGTGTGGTACAAGAGAGGCTAGCAATGGTGGAAGGGTGAGAATGCGTATAATCCATGAACTCAGCATTAGTCATAAGAACGCATATACTTATTGCAAAAATTTACGAGTCATCAAAACAAAGCAATCAACACATGCTCCTAGGTGGAGGTTGGTAGGAGTTAACCATCGCGCGCCCCCGACCTCCACAAAAAGGATGACACTCTACATATACCTCATGCTTTAACTTCATTACATAGCGGTTCACCATACGTGCAGGCTACGGGAATCACTAACCTTAACACAAGTATTTCTCAATTTCATAATAACTCCACTAGCATGACTCTAATATCACTATCCTCATATCTCAAAACATGTATCAAGCATCCAACTTATCATCATATTCAATGCACTTAGTGTGAAAGTTTTTACTACATTGATCTTGGATGTCTATCATGTGAAGGCTAGTTTTATAGCCAAAGCACATTACCATGCTGTTTTAATAGACTCTCTAAAAGATATAAGTGAAGCTTGAGAAATCAACAATTTCTACAAAATATAATTACCACCGTGCTCTAAAAGATATAAGTGAAGCACTAGAGCAAAAACTATTCCACTCAAAAGATATAAGCGAAGCACATAGAGTGTTCTATCAATTCCTAGGCCATATTTATCTCTCTAAAAAAGGTGTGTCCAGCAAGGATAATTGTGACAAACTAATAAGCAAAGACTCAAATAATACATGACGCTCCAAGTAAAACACATATCATGTGGTGAATAAAAATATAGCTCTGAGTATAGTTACCGATAGATGAAGACGAAAGAGGGGATGCCTTCCCGGGGCATCCCCAAGCTTAGGCTTTTGTTTGTCCTTGAATTTTACCTTCGGGTGCCTTGGGCATCCCCAAGCTTAGGCTCTTGCCACACTTTGTTCCATAGTCCATCGAAGCAATACTCAAAACTTGAAAACTTCACAACACAAAACTTAGACAAAAATCTCGTGAGCTCTGTTAGTATAAGAAAACAAACCACTACTCAAAGGTACTGTAATGAATTCATTCTTTGTTTATATTGGTGTTAAACCTACGGTACTCCAACTTCACTATGATTCATATCCTCCAATACTACTCATAGATGCATTGAAATAAGCAAACAACACACGAAAAACAGAATCTGTCAAAAACAGAACAGTCTGTAGTAATCTGTAACTTTCACATACTTCTGTAACTCCAAAAAAATGAAATAAATTGGTAAGCGTGGGGAATTTGTCTATTAATCATCTGCAAAAAGAATCAACTAAATAGCACACTCCAGTAAAATCTGGTGACCATTCTAGCGAGCGCTAACGATTCCATTTTTCACAGCAAGATCATATAAACTTCACACAAGTCTTCCCAAAGGTTCTACTTGGCACAAACACTAACTAAAACACAAAACCACATCTAAACAGAAGCTAGATGCAATATTTATTCCTAAACAGAAGCAACAACAAATAAAATAAAATAAAGTTGGGTTGCCTCCCAACAAGCGCTATCGCTTAACGCCCCTAGCTAGGAATGATGATTTCAATGATGCTCGCATAAAAGATAAGAGTTGAAACATAACGGGAGCATCATGGAGAATATGACTAGCACATTTAAGTCTAACCCACTTCCTATGCAGAGGGATTTTGTGAGCAAACAACTTATGGGAACGATAATCAACTAGCATAGGAAGGGAAAACGAGCATAACTTCAATATTTGAAGCACATAGAGAGGACACTTGATATTATTGCAATAGGTAGAAACATATGTTCCTCTCTCATAATAATTTTCAGTAGCATCATGAATGAATTCAACAATATAACTATCACATAAAGCATTCTTTTCATGATCTACTTGCATAGAAATTTTACTACTCCCATCATAGGCAAAATTCTTCTCATTCATAGTAGTGGGAGGAGCAAATTCAACAAAATAACTATCATGTGAAGCATAATCCAATTGAAAACTAAAATCATGATGACAAGTTTCATGGTTATCATTATTCTTTATAGCATAAAAGTCATCAAATAATCATCATAGATAGCAACTTTGTTCTCATAATCAATTGGAACCCCTTCCGAAATAGTGGATTCATCACTAAATAAAGTCATGACCCCTCCAAATCCACTTTCATCAATATAATCATCATAAATAGGAGGCATGCTTTCATCATAATAAATTTGCTCATCATAACTTGGGGGACTAAACATATCATCTTCATCAAACATAGCATCCCCAAGCTTGTGGCTTTGCATATCATTAGCATCATGGGTATTCAAAGAATTCGTACTAACAACATTGCAACCATGACCATCATTCACATATTTTATGCCAAGCATTCTATGTAATTCTTCTTCTAGTACTTGAGCACAATTTTGCTTCCCATCATTTTCACGAAAGATAATAAAAAGATGAAGCATATGAGGTAACCTTAATTCCATTTTTTGTAGTTTTCTTTTATAAACTAAACTAGTGATAAAACAAGAAACTAAAAGATTCGATTGCAAGATCTAAAGATATACCTTCAAGCACTAACCTCCCCGGCAACAGCGCCAGAAAAGAGCTTGACGTCTACTACACAACATTCTTCTTGTAGACATTGTTGGGCCTCCAAGTGCAGAGGTTTGTAGGACAGTAGCAAATTTCCCTCAAGTGGATGACCTAAGGTTTATCAATCAGTGGGAGGCGTAGGATGAAGATGGTCTCTCTCAAACAACCCTGCAACCAAATAATAAAGAGTCTCTTGTGTCCCCAACACACCCAATACAATGGTAAATTGTATAGGTGCACTAGTTCGGCGAAGAGATGGTGATACAAGTGCGATATGGATAGTAGATATAGGTTTTTGTAATAAGAAAATATAAAAACAGCAAGGTAGCAAGTGGTAAAAGTGAGCATAAACGGTGTTGCAATGATAGGAAACAAGGCCTAGGGTTCATACTTTCACTAGTGCAAGTTCTCTCAACAAGGATAACATAATTGGATCATATTACTAGCCCTCAACATGCAACAAAGAGTCACTCCAAAGTAACTGATAGCGGAGAACAAACGAAGAGATTATGGTAGGGTACGAAACCACCTCAAAGTTATTCTTTCTGATCGATCTATTCAAGAGTCCGTAGTAACGTTCAATCTATCATAGAATCCGTACTAGAATAACACCTTAAGACACAAATCAACCAAAACCCTAATGTCACCTAGATACTCCATTGTCACCTCAAGTATCCGTGGGCATGATTATACGATATGCATCACACAATCTCAGAAACATCTATTCAACCAACACATAGAACTTCAAAGAGTGCCCCAAAGTTTCTACCGGAAAGTCAAGACGAAAACGTGTGCCAACCCCTATGCATAGATTCCCAAGGTCACGGAACCCACAAGTTGATCACCAAAACATACATCAAGTGGACCACATGATATCCCATTGTCACCACAGATAAGCATGTGCAAGACATACATCAAGTGTTCTCAAATCCTTAAAGACTCAATCCGATAAGATAACTTCAAAGGAAAAAACTCAATCCATTACAAGAGAGTAGAGGGGGAGAAGCATCATAAGATCCAACTATAATAACAAAGCTTGTGATACATCAAGATCATGTCATCTCAAGAACACGAGAGAGAGATCAAACACATAGCTACTGATACATACCCTCCGCCCGGAGGGTGGACTACTCCCTCCTCGTCATGGAGAGCGCCGGGATGATGAAGATGGCCACCGGTGAGGGTTCCCCCCTCCGGCAGGGTGTCGGAACAGGGTCTAGATTGGTTTTTGATGGCACCAGAGGCTTTCGACGGCGGAAATCCCGATCTAGGTTAATTTCCGGAGGTTTCAGTATATATAGGAGGTGTTGGAGTCGGGGCCAAGCAAAGGGGGGCTACGGGCTGTCCACGAGGCAGGGGGTGCACCCGTTAGGAGGGGCGACCCCCACACTCGTGGGCAGCCCGTGGGTCCTCTCGTCCCCCTCCGGCACTTCCTGGGCTTCTTTCGGTCCAAAAATAGCCTCCGTTGATTTTCCGGTCAATTGGGCTCCGTTTGATATTCCTTTTCTGTAAAACCCTGAAATAGGCAAAAAAAACAGCAATCTGGACTAGGCCTTTGGGTTAATAGGTTAGTCCCGAAAATAATATAAAAGTATATATAAAAGCCCATAAAACATCCTGGAAGGATAATATAATAGCATGGAACAATAAAAAATTATAGATACACTGGAGACGTATCACTGCGCGACTTATCTTTGAAATAAAAGGGGGGACTTTTTTATCCGCGTCTTGCATTTTTGACTGAGTTTCCTTTCGCCCAATCCGTTCTTTGCCTCGCTCAGCTAAGCCTGACTACAGCCGCGACCCCACCCGATCGCCCCTCGCGAGCAGGGGTCGGGGCATGGGTGAACGTTCTGTCTGGCCCGCGGCCGGACCACCAATCACTCTTGCACCAGCTGCAGGTACTCACGAGACGCGCTCAAACAGGGTCAGCAGACGCCCCTCTCGGAAACACAACAAGGGCCCGAGGAGCCATAGGAGCGAACGTCACAAGGTAGTGCTTAAACCCATCTTTACATCATCAAAAGCTTAAGTTTCACGATATTAGTCTTATCCGGCTCTAGAGCCACAACCAAAAAATCAAATCTTAAGCAGGAGCTGGACTAAGCATCGACCTTGTCGTCAGGACCATCAGCATCGCCCCCC
>LR738709.1:536686543-536801960 GCA_902687465.1 Secale cereale | reverse complement strand
CCCCCCCCCCGGGCCGCGCCGAGGGGGCGCCTGGGCCCCCCGAAGCTCCCCCGATGCCCTCCTTTGGCATATATTTAAAGGGTCCTCCGAAACCCTCAGAACAGGAACTCTTTTCGCGATCCCATCTCTGTTCCGCCGCCGCCACCGCTTCCAAGATCGGGAGCACCAGGAGAACTCTTCCCGGCACCCTGTCGGAGGGGAGGATCACCGCCGGGAGCTTCTCCACCACCATGGACGCCTCCCGGATGACTCGTGAGTAGTCTCCCTTGGACCATGAGTCCATGACCAGTAGCTATGTGATGTTCTCCTCCCGTTCTTGTGCTTTACTAATTAGTCCTCGTGAGCTGCCCTACATGATCGAGGCACCTATGTAATCCTTATGCTTTTGCTCTGTTGAGTTTGCTGGGATCCGATGGATTATGAGATTATGTTCAGATTGATCTCGAGTAATATATTTGATCTACCTCTTTTATATTTTTGTTCATAAGTAATTCTTGCATGTTCTCCGTTGTTATTTATTGCTTTGGCCAAGTAATACGTTGTGACTCCAAGAGGGAACGTTATGCTCGATTGTGGGTTCATGCCCCTCGATGACTAGCTTGAGTGACAGAAACATGAGTCTAGGGGATGTGCTGTTGCCACAAGGGGGAAAACAACGGTGATTGTGCCCGCGGGTGCAAGGATTGTTTACTTTACGCAAAGTTCTTTTAATGCAGTTGTCTGTTGCATTGAGTTTACACTGTGGGTGGGACTCGCAACTTAATACCAGCGAGATGTTCTGGATAGATATCTCAAGGTGGATGATTAGTAGTAGATATTGATGGATTTCGGTCTACTTACTTTGGCGTACCGCCCATGCTTTGAACCTCAACCTTTCTTGTAATGTAGTCAGCATTGGTTTGCGTTCGTGGTCCTGTCAATTGCCCAGCTGTAATTTGTTTACCTCACATAGCTGTTTTATCGTCTTTTGGGAGAGAGACATCACTAATGAACATCATGAGACTCCGGTCCATATTACCATCATTGATCACATCCACTATTTACTTTTCGTTATTACTTACTATTGCAAAACACTATCTATCACTACTATCATTGCTTTTAATCCTTTGTGAACTACAAGGCCGGAGGGATTGACAACCTCTCTGTACTCGTTGGGAGCAAAGTTATTTGTATCTGTGTGCAGGTCCACGTTGATTGCTACTAATCTGGCGCCGTAGCAGTTGACACCTACTTGTTGAACCTAGGAGTCTCTGGGGATTCGATCCTTGGCATCTTTGCTAAGGGAAAACACTTCTACAATACTTCATCTTACACCTTCCACTTGGGGTAACCAACGAGGGGTTCGAGGCCCATCAAGGAGTATTTTCTGGCGCCGTTGCCGGGGACTCCACTCTTCAGGATAGGGGAGTTGCATGCTATCTTTTACCTTTGCTTTTTAGTCTTGTTATTTTACCTTTCAATTATTTCTTTAGTACCTTTTTATCGAAAATCACAAAAATAGTTATCTTGTTCTTTAGTTGTCATTATGTCGGGTCCTTTTGTCTTTGACGAGGCAGAAGTTCTCACCTTTAAACAAAGAGGTGGGGAAAGTTTGAAAGATGCTTGGTATAGAATTAATGATTCACAAAAAAGAGCCACCAAGAAGCAACCTACTACTATCTTGCTTAGAAATTTTTATGTTGGAATTACTTCTTGGAATAGGTTTATTCTAGATACTGCTATCAATGGGAAATTTCCTAGAGGCCCCAGTTTGGGAGTCTCTTAGTATTATTGAAAATCTTGTTGGGAATCTCCCTGTTGTTAGCATTCGAGAGGACATCACCCTAGCTCACATTATGAAAAAACTTGAAAAGATAGAGCTAGAGATGCCAAGCATTAATAAGATAAATGAGTTGGATCGCAAGATCCAAGGGAATTTGAATAGACTTGATAGCTCCATGCATTAAAAATTTAAAATTTTGGAGACCGTCAAATTCCATGACTTGGACTCTTCAAGGATAAACAAGATTGAGGAAATATTTGATACCTTAGGAACTACTTTCTCCTCGATCAAAACCAAAAAGGTAGAAACTTCGGCAAAGCGGGAGCCTAAGTTCGTTCACGTTCCAAAGGCTCCCCGTTCTAAAAGTAATCCATCTATTGCCAAAGGGGATGAGACTGTAAAGACTTTGGAAGAAACACCTCTATGTGATGAATTTATAAATGAATCTTCCCTTGACTTTTATCCTTTTGGTCTTCTACCTAGAAGTATCTCTATGAGGCCTTTGTTTGAGAGTCCTCTTAAGACTAGTTGTATTATTGAAGAGCTTTTTGATGATCTTGATGATGGTTCAATTGATACAACTTGATATATGCATTATGCCTAGCTTAAAGGCATAAAAGAAAGCGCTTTTGGGAGGCAGCCCACATGAATAAATTTTTTGCTTTTGTTGTGTCTTGATGTTGTTTACTGCTGTAGCATCATCATTGTATCTTTGCTTTTCATATTTGTGCCAAGTATAGCCTCTGATTGCTAGAAAGTTCAAAAGTTGTGAGGTGCGGTCCAGGAAACAGATTCTGTCCTTGGATAGAAAAATTCGTATAAAATCACCAGGTCATCTTTTTGGTCTGAATATTTTCAACAGCGTTCTCTATATAATTGTCTTTCGTGCGTCTGTTCTGAGTTTTTTGATTTGAGTTGCAGAAGTATCCCGAACAGATCAATTACTACCTGCTGTTCTGTTTTTCACAGATTCTGTCCTGTTTTGCCTTTCCTTCACTTTGCAAATCAAGAGCTTGCTTTTTCTTTGCAAAAACCTTTTGGAAATCTTGAGAAACAGTAGAACTTCAAGAATATCTTTATTTCCAGAAAGGTATAATTATTTTATTAAGGGTACTAACCTCGCTAATCAGATTATGATGAGTTATGTATGAAGGGAGTTTTCAAGTGTGCGAGGGAAGATGATAAAAAGATTCAGGAGTGTCAAGCGCTCAAGCTTGGGGATGCCCCTGTGCACCCCCAAGAAATATTCAAGGAGACTCAAGCGTCTAAGCTTGGGGATGCCCCCGTGCATCCCCTTCTCCATCAACATTATCAGTTCGTCTTTCGTTCCACTATATTTTTATCACTTCATGTGTTATGTGTTATGCTTGGAGCGTCTTGCTTTTAGTTTTCTTTTTAGTTGTTCATAACGAGTCGAAACCCAACATTCCTTTATGTGGGAGAGAAACACGCTCCACTTCTACCTAGAACATAACATAGAATTTTCATGTCTATCTATGCTGTGTGTTTTCTTTGTCTTTTAATAGCTACTATCATCCTCCGCTCTTAGTATTCATGCTTATCTTTTCAAAGAGCTTTTGTTTAGTTGGTTGCTTGAACTCTCTTTAATTACCATGCTCACCTTATTAAGAGAGTTTGCTTCCGTTGCATTGGTTAATGTGTCTATGATAAAGATGCTACTTGCATAATGGTGCTTAGTAGTTCAGGTTTTCTTATGGTTAATCTCAAATAGCTGGGGGGGGTTCCAATGTGTTATTGGAGTACCAACATGGTTTGTTTGCCTATGATATGGTATGGTTTAGTAATATCTTCCTTTGAGAATTTATTTTGATTGACTTGGCGTATGCTCACGCATATTTAAGACTGTAAAGAAAGTCTGTCAAGCCTTGATGATCTTTTATTTCTGAGTAGCGATATAACTTCCATGCCTGATTCAATATTGCTTTGTCGCTCTGCATGATTATGACCGTCATTGCTCTCTTAGTTGGTCGCTCCCAGTCTTTTTGCTAACCTCCACCTGTACTAAGCAAACTAACTTTGCAATATATAGCTCATGGGAAAGTAGCCTAAAAACTATTGTGGTAAAGAATATTTTGCTTACGCATCTTATTTCTTATAAGTTGCTTGCTGAGCGGTAACCATGTTTCTCGGGACGCCATCAACTGTCACACTTTTGTTGAATATCATGTGAGTTGCTATGCATGTTCGTCTTGTCTGAAGTAAGGGTGATTTGCCGTGGGTTGTATGAATATGCATATTGTTAGAGAAGAACATTGGGCCGCCAACCAAAGCCATGTATCATGGTGGAAGTTTTAGCTTGGACGTTAATCCTCAATCTCTTATGAGAATATGCTTATGCATTGAAGAGGAGTCCATCATCTATTTTCTATGTTGTCCCGGTATGGATGTCCTCAAGTTGAGATCTATCAAAAACGAGAAATCAAATGCGATTTATCTCCTTGGACCTTTGTACAGGTGGCATAGAGGTACCCCTTTGTGACACTTGGTTGAAACATATGTAATGCAATGATAACCCATGGAAATCCGAGCTAATTAGGACAAGGTGCGAGCACTATTGGTATACGATGCATGAGGCTTGCAACTTATAGGATGTCTTATGCATGACACATATGAAGTACTACTACCGTTGACAAAATTGCTTCCATGTTTTCAAAATAAAAATCTCTAGCACTTAACCTTTCTTTTACTTTTATGTTGAAGCACCAACTACTGAGAGCATGATTGTCATTCTGAGTGCAATGTGCATTGTCCCAAAGTAGCATTGTCTTTTGCATGATTGTGATATCGTTTATTCTGAAATGATTGTATCTAGTCATCACTTAAACCTTGAAGGTGCCCCTGCATTTATGTTTTGCATCACTAAAGGGGGCAAGCTAGATATCACTTTATCATATTTACACATCATGTTCATTGCAAATCTTTTTGATGTTTCAGTTTCATGTTGTAAAACTTTCAGTCATTTGTGATTTTCTCATGAGGCAACTTAATTACTATAGAATCATTGTCTCAGTAAGCTTTTGTCATATGACTATGAAAAAGTCCTATATGGTTAATAGCATGTCACCACAGAAATTATTCTTGTTATCATTTACCTACTCGAGGACGAGCAGGAATTAAGCTTGGGGATGTTGATACGTCCAAAACGTATCTATAATTTCTGCTTGCTACATGCCACTTTTGGGTGATATAGCTATGATATTCATACACTTCCATACACTTTTGATCATATTTGGACTAATTTACTAATCCAGTGCACCCCAGTGCCAGTTTCTGTTTTCGGCTGTTTTTGTATTTCAGGTTTTCATGTTACGAGAACTGCCCAGAAAAATCCAGAAAAATTATATAAAAAATCAGCGCTTCGGAAACAACCTTGCGTCCGAAGGACAGCCGGGGGGGCCACCAGGGCTCCAGGCGCCCTGGCGACGCCCCCCCCCCCCTGGGACGCGCCGGGGGGGCGCCTGGGCCCCCCGAAGCTCCCCCGATGCCCTCCTTTGGCATATATTTAAAGGGTCCTCCGAAACCCTCAGAACAGGAACTCTTTTCGCAATCCCATCTCTGTTCCGCCGCCGCCGCCGCTTCCAAGATCGGGAGCACCAGGAGAACTCTTCCCGGCACCCTGCCGGAGGGGAGGGTCACCACCGGGAGCTTCTCCACCACCATGGACGCCTCCCGGATGACTCGTGAGTAGTCTCCCTTGGACCATGAGTCCATGACCAGTAGCTATGTGATGTTCTCCTCCTGTTCTTGTGCTTCACTAATTAGTCCTCGTGAGCTACCCTACATGATCGAGGCACCTATGTAATCCTTATGCTTTTGCTATGTTGAGTTTGCTGGGATCCGATGGATTATGAGATTATGTTCAGATTGATCTTGAGTAATATATTTGATCTACCTCTTTTATATTTTTGTTCATAAGTAATTCTTGCATGTTCTCCGTTGTTATTTATTGCTTTGGCCAAGTAATACGTAGTGACTCCAAGAGGGAACGTTATGCTCGATTGTGGGTTCATGCCCCTCGATGACTAGCTTGAGTGACAGAAACATGAGTCTAGGGGATGTGTTGTTGCCACAAGGGGGAAAACAATGGTGCTTGTGTTGGAGATATGCCCTAGAGGCAATAATAAAAGTATTATTATTATATCTCCTTGTTCATGATAATTGCCTGTTATTCATGCTTGAATTGTATTGCACGGAAACAGTGATACATGTGTGAATACATAGACCACAAAGAGTCCCTGGTAGGCCTCTAGTTACCAGTTCGTTGATCAACAGATGGTCACGGTTTCCTGACCATGGACATGGGATGTCAGTGATAACGGGATCACATCATTAGGAGAATGATGTGATGGACAAGACCCAAACTTGAGCATAACACGAGATCGTATACTTCGTAATGCATAAGCTTTTCGGTGTCAAGTATTTATTCCTTAGACCATGAGGTTGTACAACTCCCGGATACCGTAGGAGTACTTTGGGTGTGCCAACCGTCACAACGTAACTGGGTGGCTATAAAGGTACGCATCGGGTATCTCCGAAAGTGTCTGTTGAGTTGGTACGAACCGAGACTGGGATGTTGTCACTCCGTATGACGGAGAGGTACCTCTGGGCCCACTCGGTAAGACATCATCATAATGAGCTCAATGTGACTAAGTCGTTAGTCACGGGATGATGGATTACGGATCGAGTAAAGAGACTTGCCATGACGAGATTGAACAAGGTATCGGGAATACCGACGATCGAATCTCGGGCAAGTACCGTACCGATGGACAAAGGGAATAACATACGGGATTAAGTGAATCCTTGACACGGTGGTTCATCCGATGAAGATCATCGAGGAACACGTGGGAACCAACATGGGTATCCAGATCCCGCTGTTGGTTATTGACCGGAGAGTCGTCTCGGTCATGTCTACGTGTCTCCCGAACCCGTAGGGTCTACACACTTAAGGTTCGGTAACGCTAGGGTCGTAGAGATAAATGCACGTGGAAACCCGAAAGTTGTTCGGAGTCCCGGATGAGATCCCGGACGTCACGAGGAGTTCCGGAATGGTCCGGAGGTAAAGATTGATATATAGGAAGTCCAGTTTCGGCCATCGGGTGATCTCCGGGGGTCACCGGGAGCGTCCCGGGACCACCGGAGGGGCCCCGGGGGTCCACCGGGTGGGGCCACCCATCCCGGTGGGGCCCCTAGGCCGCAAGGGGAAATGTCTAGACCTTCTGGGCTGGCGCACCACTAGGGGCCCACCTCCCCATGCGCCTAGGGTTAAAACCCTAAAGGGGAGGGGGGTCCACTTGCCTTGGGGGGCAAGGACTCCCCCTGGCCGCCGCCCCCCCTGCAGATTGGATCTGCAGGGGCCCTGGCGCACCCCCCGGCCCCCTATATATATGTGGGGGGGAGAGGGCAGCCGCACTTTTGCCCTGGCGCCTCTCCCCCTCCTGTCACACCTCCATACTCCAACGCAGGGCGCCCGGCGAAGCCCTGCTGCGATCTCCACTGCATCCGTCATCACGCCGTCGTGCTGCCGGATCTCTGACGACTTCTCCTCCACCCCTTGCTGGATCAAGAAGGGGGTGACGTTGCTGCACCGGACGTGTGTTGAACGCGGAGGTGCCATCCGTTCGGCGCTAGATCATCGGTGACGAAGAACGGGAAGAGTACGACTACTTCATCCACGCTTCTTCGAAAGCTTCCGCTCGCAATCTCCATAACGGTATGTAGATGCACTCTTACTTGCTCGTTGCTAGATGTCTCCATAGTTGGATCTTGGTGAAGGCGTAGAAATTTTTTGAATTATGCTACGTTACCCAACAGTGGCATCTGAGCTAGGTTTTAGGCGTAGCATCTTGCACGAGTAGAACACAAAGCAGTTGTGGGTGTTTGATTTTGTTCAACTTTCTTACCGTTACTAGTCAATCTTGATTCGGCGGTATTGTGGGATGAAGCGGCCCGGACCGACTTTACACGTACGCTTACGTGAGACTGGTTCCACCAACAGACATGCACTAGATGCATAAGGTGGCTGGCGGGTGTCTGTCTCTCCTACTTTAGTCGGATCGGATTCGATGAAAAGGGTCCTTATGAAGGGTAAATAGAAGTTGACAAATCACGTTGTGGTTTTGGCGTAGGTAAGAAACGTTCTTGCTAGAAATCCTATAGAAGCCACGTAAAACTTGCAACAACAACTAGAGGACGTCTAACTTGTTTTTGCAGCATGTGCTATGTGACGTGGTATGGCCAAAACGAAGATGTGATGAATGATATATGTGATGTATGAGATTTATCATGTTTTTGTACTAGGAAATCACGACTTGCATGTCGATGAACTTGACAACCGGCAGGAGCCATAGGAGTTGTCTTAATTATTGTATGACTTGCGTGTCACTGAATAACGCCATGTAATTACTTTACTTCATTGCTAAACGTTAGCTATAGTGGTAGAAGTAATAGTTGGCGTGACGACTTCTTCAAGACACGATGATGGAGATCATGATGATGAAGATCATGGTGTCGAGCCGGTGACAAGATGATCATGGTGCCCCGAAGATGGAGATCCAAGGAGCAAGATGATATTGGCCATATCATGTCACTTTAATTGATTGCATGTGATGTTTATCATGTTTATGTATCTTGTTTACTTAGAACGACGGTAGTAAATAAGATGATATCTCACTAAAAAAAATCAAGAATTGTGTTCCCCCTAACTGTGCACCGTTGCTAAAGTTCGTTGCTCCGAAGCACCACGTGATGATCGGGTGTGATAGGTTCTAACGTTCGCATACAACGGGTGTAAGACAGATTTACACACGCGATACACTTAGGGTTCACTTGACGAGCCTAGCATGTATAGACATGGCCTCGGAACACGGAAGACCGAAAGGTCGAACACGAGTCGTATAGAAGATACGATCAACATGAAGATGTTCACCGTTTTTGACTAGTCCGTCTCACGTGATGATCGGACGCGGGCTAGTCGATTCGGATCGTGTATCACTTAGATGACTAGAGAGTTGTCATTCTGAGTGGGAGTTCATTAAAATTTGATTAAGATGAACTTAATTATCATGAACTTAGTCTAAATTCTTTACAATATCTCTTGTAGATCAAATGTCCAATGCTCCAGTTTCCCTCAACTTCAACGCGTTCCTAGAGAAAACCAAGCTGAAAGACGATGGTAGCAACTATACGGATTGGGTCCGTAACCTGAGGATTATCCTCATAGCTGCCAAGAGATCATATGTCCTAGAAGCACCGCTAGGTGATGCACCTGCTCCCGATGCGGCCCAAGATGTTTTGAACGTCTGGCAGTCGCGTAGTGATGATTACTCCCTGGTTCAGTGCGGCATGCTTTACAGCTTAGAGTCGGGGCTCCAAAAGCGTTTTGAGCACCACGGAGCATATGAGATGTTCGAAGAGCTGAAAATGGTTTTCCAAGCTCATGCCCGAGTCGAGAGATATGATGTCTCCGACGCATTCTACAGCTGTAAGATGGAGGAGAACAGTTCTGTCAGTGAGCACATCCTCAAGATTTCAGGATTGCACAATCGCTTGTCTCAGCTGGGAATGAATCTCCCAGATGAAGCGGTTGTTGACAGAATCTTCCAGTCGCTCCCACCAAGCTTCAAGAGCTTCGTGCTGAACTTCAATATGCAGGGGATGGAGAAGTCCATTCCCGAGGTGTATTCGATGCTGAAATCAGCGGAGGTGGACATCAAGAAAGAACATCAAGTATTGATGGTCAATAAAACCACTAAGTTCAAGAAAGGCAAGGGTAAGAAGAACTTCAAGAAGGACGGCAAGGGAGTTGCCGCGCCTGGCAAGCCCGTTGCCGGGAAGAAGCCAAAGTATGGACCCAAGCCTGAGACAGAGTGCTTTTATTGCAAGGGAACGGGTCACTGGAAGCAGAACTGCCCCAAATACTTAGCAGACAAGAAGGCCGGCAACGTCAAAGGTATATATGATATACATGTTATTGATGTGTACCTTACCAGCACTCGTAGTAGCTCCTGGGTATTTGATACCGGTGCAGTTGCTCACATTTGTAACTCAAAACAGGAGCTGCGGAATAAACGGAGACTGGCGAAGGATGAGGTGACGATGCGCGTCGGGAATGGTTCCAAGGTCGATGTGATCGCCGTCGGCACGCTACCTCTACATCTACCCTCGAGATTAGTTTTAAACCTCAATAATTGTTTTAGTACCAGCTTTGAGCATGAACATTGTTTCTGGATCTCGTCTTATGCGAGATGGCTACTCTTTCAAATCAGAGAATAATGGTTGTTCTATTTATTTGAGAGATATGTTTTATGGTCATGCCCCGCTGGTCAATGGTTTATTTTTGATGAATCTCGAACGTGATGATACACATATTCATAGTGTAGATGCCAAAAGATGTAAAGTTGATAATGATAGTCCCACATACTTGTGGCATTGCCGCCTTGGTCATATTGGTGGCAAACGTATGAAGAAGCTCCATTCAGATGGACTTCTAGAGTCTCTTGATTATGAATCATTTGACACGTGCGAACCATGCCTCTTGGGCAAGATGACCAACACTCCGTTCTCCGGAACAATGGAGCGAGCAACCAACTTGCTGGAAATCATACATACCGATGTGTGCGGTCCAATGAGTGTTGAGGCTCGCGGAGGCTATCGTTATGTTCTCACCCTCACGGATGACTTGAGTAGATACGGATATATCTATTTGATGAAACACAAGTCTGAGACCTTTGAAAAGTTCAAGGAATTTCAGAATGAGGTTGAGAATCAACATGACAGAAAAATAAAGTTCTTGCGATCGGATCGTGGGGGTGAATATTTAAGTCATGATTTTGGCACACACCTTAGGAGCTGTGGAATTGTTTCACAATTGACACCGCCTGGAACACCTCAACGTAACGGTGTGTCCGAACGTCGAAATCGTACTCTATTGGACATGGTGCGATCTATGATGTCCCTCACCGATTTACCGCTATCTTTTTGGGGTTATGCTTTAGAGACTGCCGCATTCACTTTAAATAGGGCTCCGTCGAAATCCGTTGAGACGACTCCGTATGAACTTTGGTTTGGTAAGAAACCGAAGCTGTCGTTTCTAAAAGTTTGGGGTTGCGATGCTTATGTCAAGAAACTTCAACCTGAAAAGCTCGAACCCAAATCGGAAAAATGCGTCTTCATAGGATACCCAAAGGAAACGATTGGGTACACCTTCTACCACAAATCCGAAGGCAAAGTCTTTGTTGCCAAGAATGGATGCTTTCTGGAGAAAGAGTTTCTCTCGAAAGAAGTGAGTGAGAGGAAAGTAGAACTTGATGAGGTGACAGTCACCCCTCCTGTACCGGAAAGTAGCGCAGCGCAGGAAAATTTTCCTGAGGTGCCTGCACCGACAAGAGAGGAAGCTAATGATGATGATCATGAAGAAACAGATCAAGTTACTACTGAACTTCGAAGGTCCACAAGGGCACGTTCCGCACCAGAGTGGTACGGCAACCCTGTCCTAGAAATCATGTTGTTAGACAACGGTGAACCTTCGAACTATGAAGAAGCGATGGCGGGCCCAGATTCCAATAAATGGCTTGGAGCCATGAAATCCGAGATAGAATCCATGTATGGAAACAAAGTATGGACTTTGGTGGACTTGCCTGATGATAGGCACGCCATAGAAAACAAATGGATATTTAAGAAGAAGACAGACGCAGATGGTAATGTGACCATCTATAAGGCTCGGCTTGTCGCTAAGGGTTATCGACAAGTTCAAGGGATTGACTACGACGAGACATTCTCTCCCGTAGCGATGCTGAAGTCAGTCAGAATCATGTTAGCTATTGCCGCATTCTATGATTATGAGATATGGCAAATGGACGTCAAAACAGCATTCCTTAATGGCTTCCTCAAGGAAGAGTTGTATATGATGCAACCAGAAGGTTTTGTCGATCCAGAGAACGCTAACAAGGTATGCAAGCTCGAGCGCTCGATTTACGGGCTGGTGCAAGCATCTCGGAGTTGGAATATTCGCTTTGATGAAGTGATCAAAGCGTTTGGATTTATACAGACTTATGGAGAAGCTTGTATTTACAAGAAAGTGAGTGGGAGCTCTATGGCATTTCTCATATTATATGTGGATGACATATTGCTGATGGGAAATGATATAGAATTCTTGGAAAATGTAAAGGCCTACTTGAATAAAAGTTTTTCAATGAAGGACCTTGGAGAAGCTGCTTACATATTAGGCATCAAAATCTATAGAGATAGATCGAGACGCCTCATTGGTCTTTCACAAAGTACATACCTTGAAAAAATATTGAAGAAGTTCAATATGGATCAGTCAAAGAAAGGATTCTTGCCTGTTTTGCAAGGTATGAGATTGAGCAAGGCTCAGTCGCCGACCACGGCAGAAGATAGAGAAAAGATGAGTGTCATTCCCTATGCCTCGGCCATAGGTTCTATCATGTATGCCATGCTGTGTACCAGACCTGATGTGAACCTTGCCATAAGTTTGGTAGGGAGGTACCAAAGTGATCCCGGTACGGAACACCGGACAGCGGTCAAGAACATCCTGAAGTACCTGAAAAGGACTAAGGATATGTTTCTCGTTTATGGAGGTGACGAAGAGCTCGTTGTAAAGGGTTACGTCGATGCTAGCTTCGACACAGATCTGGATGACTCTAAGTCTCAAACCGGATACGTGTATATTTTGAACGGAGGGGCAGTCAGCTAGTGCAGTTGCAAGCAAAGCGTCGTGGCAGCATCTACATGTGAAGCGGAGTACATAGCTGCTTCTGAAGTAGCGCAGGAAGGAGTCTGGATGAAGGAGTTCATCACCAACCTAGGAGTCATTCCAAGCGCGTCAAGCCCGATGACTCTCTTCTATGACAACACTGGTGCTATTGCTATTACCAAGGAGCCCAGGTTTCACAAGAAGACCAAGCACATCAAGCGCCGTTTCAACTCCATCCGGAATTATGTTCAGGATGGAGACATAGATATTTGTAAAGTGCATACGGATCTGAATGTCGCAGACCCGTTGACTAAACCTCTTTCACGAGCAAAACATGATCAACACCAGAACTCTATGGGTGTTCGATTCATCACAATGTAACTAGATTATTGACTCTAGTGCAAGTGGGAGACTGTTGGAGATATGCCCTAGAGGCAATAATAAAAGTATTATTATTATATCTCCTTGTTCATGATAATTGTCTGTTATTCATGCTTGAATTGTATTGCACGGAAACAGTGATACATGTGTGAATACATAGACCACAATGAGTCCCTGGTAGGCCTCTAGTTACCTGTTCATTGATCAACAGATGGTCATGGTTTCCTGACCATGGACATGGGATGTCAGTGATAACGGGATCACATCATTAGGAGAATGATGTGATGGACAAGACCCAAACTTGAGCATAACACGAGATCGTATACTTCGTAATGCATAAGCTTTTCGGTGTCAAGTATTTATTCCTTAGACCATGAGGTTGTACAACTCCCGGATACCGTAGGAGTACTTTGGGTGTGCCAACCGTCACAACGTAACTGGGTGGCTATAAAGGTACGCATCGGGTATCTCCGAAAGTGTCTGTTGAGTTGGTAAGAACCGAGACTGGGATGTTGTCACTCCGTATGACGGGGAGGTACCTCTGGGCCCACTCGGTAAGACATCATCATAATAAGCTCAATGTGACTAAGTAGTTAGTCACGGGATGATGGATTACGGATCGAGTAAAGAGACTTGCCATGACGAGATTGAACAAGGTATCGGGAATACCGACGATCGAATCTCGGGCAAGTACCGTACCGATGGACAAAGGGAATAACATACGGGATTAACTGAATCCTTGACACGGTGGTTCATCCGATGAAGATCATCGAGGAACACGTGGGAACCAACATGGGTATCCAGATCCCGCTGTTGGTTATTGACCGGAGAGTCGTCTCGGTCATGTCTACGTGTCTCCCGAACCCGTAGGGTCTACACACTTGGTTCGGTAACGCTAGGGTCGTAGAGATAAATGCACGTGGAAACCCGAAAGTTGTTCGGAGTCCCGGATGCGATCCCAGACATCACGAGGAGTTCCGGAATGGTCCGGAGGTAAAGATTGATATATAGGAAGTCCAGTTTCGGCCATCGGGTGATCTCCGGGGGTCACCGGGAGCGTCCCGGGACCACCGGAGGGGCCCCGGGGGTCCACCGCGTGGGGCCACCCATCCCGGTGGGGCCCCTAGGCTGCAAGGGGAAGTGTCCAGCCCTTCTGGGCTGGCGCACCACTAGGGGCCCACCTCCCCATGCGCCTAGGGTTAAAACCCTAAAGGGGAGGGGGTCCACTTGCCTTGGGGGGCAAGGACTCCCCCTGGCCGCCGCCCCTTGCAGATTGGATATGCAGGGGCCCTGGCGCACCCCCTGGCCCCCTATATATATGGGGGGGAGAGGGCAGCCGCACTTTTGCCCTGGCGCCTCTCCCCCTCCCGTCACACCTCCATACTCCAACGCAGGGCGCCCGGCGAAGCCCTGCTGCGATCTCCACTGCATCCGTCATCACGTCGTCGTGCTGCCGGATCTCTGACGACTTCTCCTCCACCCCTTGCTGGATCAACAAGGAGGTGACGTTGCTGCACCGGACGTGTGTTGAACGCGGAGGTGCCGTCCGTTCGACGCTAGAACATCGGTGATGAAGAACGGGAAGAGTACGACTACTTCATCCACGCTTCTTCGAAAGCTTCCGCTCGCAATCTCCATAACGGTATGTAGATGCACTCTTACTTGCTCATTGCTAGATGTCTCCATAGTTGGATCTTGGTGAAGGCGTAGAATTTTTGTTAATTATGCTATGTTACCCAACAGCTTGTGCCCGCGGGTGCAAGGATTGTTTACTTTACGCAAAGTTCTTTTAATGCAGTTGTCTGTTGCATTGAGTTTACACTATGGGTGGGACTCGCAACTTAATACCAGCGAGATGTTCTGGATAGATATCTCAAGGTGGATGATTAGTAGTAGATATTGATGGACTTCGGTCTACTTACTTTGGCGTACCACCCATGCTTTGAACCTCAACCTTTCTTGTAATGTAGTCAGCATTGGTTTGCGTTCGTGGTCCTGTCAATTGCCCAGCTGTAATTTGTTTACCTCACATAGCTGTTTTACCGTCTTTTGGGAGAGAGACATCACTAGTGAACATCATGAGACTCCGGTCCATATTACCATCATTGATCACATCCACTATTTACTTTTCGTTATTACTTACTATTGCAAAACACTATCTATCACTACTATCATTGCTTTTAATCCTTTGTGAACTACAAGGCCGGAGGGATTGACAACCTCTCTGTACTCGTTGGGAGCAAAGTTATTTGTATCTGTGTGCAGGTCCACGTTGATTGCTACTAATCTGGCGCCGTAGCAGTTGACACCTACTTGTTGAACCTAGGAGTCTCTGGGGATTCGATCCTTGGCATCTTTGCTAAGGGAAAACACTTCTACAATACTGCATCTTACACCTTCCACTTGGGGTAACCAACGAGGGGTTCGAGGGCCATCACCCCCTCATGTAACTCCATGGTTTGAGGGTCATGCAACACCTCTGCAAGGTAGGGGTTGATGACCTTCTCGAAGAACTTGTCCTTGGGGGTGTTGGAGGACGCCATGATGATCTAGATCTGTCAAAAACAGCAGCTCGAAACGAAAATAGAGGATTTTTGCATGATACAGAGGTCAAAACCTTCGAGAGTATATATAATGAATTTTTACCGACCAAAAGGAGTAACATACAAGAAATTGGAGTCCGGGAGGCACACGAGATGCCCGCGAGGCAGGGGGCTGCGCCCAGGGAAGGGGGGCGCGCCCTCCACCCTCGTGGACGGCTCGTGACTCTTTCGGACTGGCACTTATTTTTTTTATTTTTCTACATATTCCAAAACGGAGAAAAATTGCCTTTAGAACTGTTTTGGAGTCGGTTTACTTACCACACCACATACCTCTTCCTTTTCGGAGTCTGGATCGTTCTGGAAAGTGTCACTTATGTATTCCTCTGGGGTTACGGTTTCAATAACAATGGTTTCAACATTTATAGGATTACCTGAGATATAACGTTTGATTCTTTGACCGTTCACGACCTTCGGATTTGTGCCTTCAAAGTTGTTGATTTTTATGGCACCGGAACGATAGACCTCCTTGATAACGTAAGGTCCTTCCCACTTAGAGAGAAGTTTTCCTGCAAAAAATCTTAAACGAGAGTGGTATAGCAATACATAATCACCCACGTTAAACTCACGCTTTTGTATCCTTTTGTCATGCCATCTTTTAACTTTTTCTTTAAATAGCTTGGCATTCTCATAAGCCTGGGTTCTCCATTCATCAAGGGAGCTAATGTCAAATAACCTCTGCTCACAGGCAAGTTTGAAATCATAATTAAGCTCTTTAATAGCCCAATATGCCTTATGTTCTAGCTCAAGAGGTAAGTGACAAGCCTTTCCATAAACCATCTTATATGGAGACATACCCATAGGATTTTTGATTGCAATTCTATAGGCCCATAATGCATCATCAAGTTTCTTGGATAAATTCTTCCTAGACCTATTAAATGTCTTATGTAAAATTAATTTCAGCTCTCTATTACTTAGTTCTACTTGACCACTAGTCTGTGGGTGATAAGGGGATGCAATTATGTGGTTAACATCATACTTAGCAAGTATTTTACAGAAAGCACCATGAATAAAGTGTGAACCACCATCAGTCATTAAGTATCTAGGGACTCCAAACCTGGGAAAAATAACTTCTTTAAGCTTCTTAATAGAGGTGTTATGATCAACACTACTAGTTGGAATAGCTTCTACCCACTTAGTAACGTAATCAACAGCAACTAAAATATGTGTGTACCCATTAGAGGCAGGAAAAGGTCCCATATAATCAAAGCCCCACACATCAAATGGTTCAATAACAAGTGAATAATTCATAGGCATTTCTTGACATCTACTGATATTACCAATTCTTTGACATTCATCACAAGATAAGACAAACTTACGGGCATCCTTGAAGAGAGTAGGCCAATAAAAACCGGACTGCAATACCTTATGTGCAGTTCTATCTCCCGCATGGTGTCCTCCATAAGCTTTGGAGTGGCACTTGCGTAGGATCTGTTCCTGTTCATGCTCAGGTACACAACATCTAATAATACCATCTACTCCTTCTTTATAAAGATGTGGGTCATCCCAAAAGTAATGCCACAAATCATAGAAGAACTTTTTCTTTTGCTGGTATGTGAAGCTAGGAGGTATAAACTTAGCAACAATGTAATTAGCATAATCAGCATACCATGGAGCAGTACGAGAAGTATTTATGATAGCTAATTATTCATCATGAAAGCTACCATCAATAGGTTGTGGGTCATCAAGTGTATTCTCTAGCCTAGACAAGTTATCTGCAACGGGGTTCTCAGCTCCCTTTCTATCAATAATATGCAAGTCAAATTCTTGCAGCAAGAGAACCCATCGAATAAGTCTAGGTTTAGCGTCTTTCTTTTCCATAAGGTATTTGATAGCAGCATGATCAGTGTGAATGGTTACTTTAGAATCAACAATATAAGGTCTAAACTTATCACAAGCAAATACAACTGCTAAAAATTCTTTCTCAGTAGTAGCATATTTTTCTGGGCACTATCTAGAGTATTACTAGCATACTGGATAACGTTTAATTTCTTATCAACTCTTTGCCCTAAAACAGCACCTACAGCATAATCACTAGCATCGCACATCATCTCAAAGGGTAAATTCCAGTCAGGAGGCTGGACAATAGGTGCAGAGATCAATGCTTTCTTAAGTATTTCAAATGCCTCTAGACAATCATCATCAAAGACAAAGGAATATCTTTTTGTAAGAGATTAGTCAGAGGCCTGGAGATTTTGGAGAAGTCCTTAATGAACCTCCTATAAAACCCGGCATGACCAAGGAAACTTCGTATACCTTTGATGTCCTTGGGGCACGGTATCTTTTCAATAGCATCAACTTTAGCCTTGTCAACTTCAATACCTCTTTCAGAAATTTTATGTCCCAAGACAATGCCTTCATTAACCATAAAGTGACACTTTTCCCAATTCAAGACAAGATTAGTGTCTTCACATCTCTGCGAAACTCGATCAAGGTTTCTTAAGAAATCATCAAAAGAAGTTCCGTAAATGGAGAAATCATCCATGAAAACCTAAACAATCTTTTCACAAAAATCAGAGAATATAGGCATCATGCATCTTTGAAAGGTAGCAGGTGCATTACATAAACCAAAATGCATACGTCTATAAGCAAAAGTACCGAAGGGGTAAGTAAAAGTGGTCTTTTCTTGATCCCCTTTTGACACAGGTATTTGAGAGAAACCAGAATAACCATCTAGAAAGCAAAAATGAGTATGTTTGGATAACCTTTCTAGCATTTGATCAATAAATGCCAAGGGGTAATGATCTTTCTTGGTAGCTTTATTTAACTTACGGAAATCAATTACCATCCAATAACCTGTAACTATTCTTTGAGGGATCAATTCATCTTTATCATTAGGAACAACAGTCATACCTCCCTTCTTAGGGACATAATGGACATGACTTACACACTGGCTATCAGTAATTGGGTAGATAATACCTGCCTCTAGAAGCTTTAGTATTTCCTTCCTTACCTCTTCTTTCATCTTAGGATTCAGCCGTCGTTGATGATCAATAACCGGTTTAGCGTTTTCTTCCAATTTTATCTTGTGTTGGCATAAAGTGGGACTGATGCCCTTAAGATCATCCAGAGTATATCCAATAGCAGCAGGGTGCTTCTTCAGAGTTTTTAATAGTTTTTCTTCTTCCTGCTCTGAAAGGTTAGCACTAATAATAACAGGATATATCTTCTTTTCATCAAGATAAACATACTTAAGATTATCGGGTAAAGGTTTAAGTTCAAACATGGAATCACCCTTGGGTGGAGGAGGATCCCTAGGATTTCAACAGGCAAGTTGTTTTTCAATACGGGTCCCTGATTAAAGAATATTTCATCTATTTCCCTTCTCTCATTCATATGCATATCATTTTCATGCTGTAGCAAATATTGTTCTAAAGGATCATTAGGAGGCACAACAATAGAAGCAAGACCAATAATTTCATCCTTACTAGTTAGTTCTTTATGAAGGGGTTGTCTATGAAATTTAGCAAAGTTAAAATCATTAGACATGTCCCCTAATCCAACAGTAATGATATCTTTCACGCAGTCTATCTTAGCATTAACAATATTCAAGAAGGGTCTACCAAATATAACGGGACAAAATTCATCTTGTGGGGCACTAAGAATAAGAAAATAAGCAGGGTATTTAACCTTCCCACACAAGACTTCAACAGCTCTAACAATCCCAACTGGTGAAATTGTGTCTCTATTAGCAAGCTTAATAGTAACATCAATCCCTTCTAACTCAACAGGTGCAATATCATGCATAATTTCTTGATATAAGGTATGAGGGATAATGCTCGCACTAGCTCCTACATCACATAAACAATGATAGCAATGATCTCCTATCTTAACAGAGATAACAGGCAAGCCTACAATAGGTCTATGTTTATTCCTAGCACTAGGTTTGGCTATTCTAGCAGACTCTTCTTGGAGGTAAATAACATGACCATATAAATCTTCTACCAAGAGATCTTTAACCATAGTGACACTAGGTTCAACTTTAATTTGCTCACAGGGTGTAGGTGTTCTAGTATTACTCTTACGAACTATAGTTGAAGCATTAGCATGATCCTTTATTCTAACAGGAAAAGGTGGTTTCTCAATTTAAGCAGTAGGAACAATAGGATGAACATTATAAGTGATAGTCTTTTCTTCAACTTTAACAGGTTCAACTACTTTTACATCAATGGGAGGATGGTATTTAAACCACTTCTCCTTAGGAAGATCAACATGAGTAGCAAATGATTCATAGAAAGAAGCTACTATCTCAGACATAAGTCCATACTTAGTGCTAAACTCACGGAAAACATCGGTATCCATAAAAGCTTTAACACAATCAAACTTAGGGGTCATACCTGACTCCTTACCTTCGTCGAGATCCCAATCTTCAGAGTTGCGTTTAATTCTTTCCAATAAATCCCATTTGAATTCAATAGTCTTCATCATAAATGAACCAGAACAAGAAGTATCGAGCATGGAGCGATTATCGAGAGAAAGCCGAGCATAAATTTTTTGAATAATCATTTCTCTTGAGAGCTCATGATTGGGGCATGAATATAACATTGACTTAAGCCTCCCCCAAGCTTGAGCGATGCTTTCTCCTTCATGAGGCCAAAAATTATAAATATAATTACGATCACGATGAACCTGGTGCATAGGGTAGAACTTCTGATGAAATTCCAACTTCAGACGATTATAGTTCCATGATCCAATATCATCACATAGCCTAAACCATGTCAATGCATCTCCCTTCAAAGATAAAGGGAAGACCTTCTTCTTGATAACATCCTCGGGCATATCTGCAAGCTTAAATAATCCACAAACTTCATCCACATAGATTAGATGTAAATCGGGATGCAGTGTTTCGTCTCCTGTAAAAGGATTTTCAAGCAGTTTCTCTATCACACCCGAAGGTATTTCAAAGCAAACATTTTCAGTAGGTGCAGTAGGTTGAGGAGCAACTCTTTGCTCTTCTGGACGGGGTGAAGATACCCCGAACAAGCCCCTCAAAGGCTTATGAGCCATAGTAACAAGTGACAATAAATTTCAGCACACTATATAAATTTTTGTTTACTAAAGGCGCTTCACTCCCCGGCAACGGGCCCCAAAAAAGAGTCTTGATGACCCACAAGTGTAGGGGATCTATCCTAGTCCTTCCGATAAGTAAGAGTGTTGAATCCAACGAGGAACAGAAGGAAATGATAGGCAGTTTTCAGTAAGGTATTTTCTGCAAGCACTGAAATTATAAGTAACAGATAGTTTTGTGATAAGGTAATTGGTAGCAAGTAACAAAAGGTAAAAGTAGATAAGGTGCAGCAAAGTGTCCCAATCCTTTTTGTAGCAAAGGACAAGCCTGGACAAACTCTTATATAAAAGAAAGCGCTCCCGAGGATACATGGGAATTATCGTCAAGCTAGTTTTCATCACAAATCATCTCATTCGCGTTCGGTACTTTGATAATTTGGTATGTGGGTGGACCGGTGCTTGGATGTTGTCCTTACTTGGACAAGCCTCCCACTTATGATTAACCTCTAATGCAAGCATCCGAAACTACAAAAGAACTGTTAAGGTAAACCTAACCATAGCATGAAACAAGTGGATCCAAATCAGCCCCTTACGAAGCAACGCATAAACTAGGGTTTAAGCTTCTGTCACTCTAGCAACCCATCATCTACTTATTACTTCCCAATGCCTTCCTCTAGGCCCAAATAATGGTGAAGTGTCATGTAGTCGACGTTCACATGACACCACTAGAGGAGAGACAACATACATATCATCAAAATATCGAACGAAGACCAAATTCACATAACTACTTATAGCAAGACTTCTCCCATGTCCTCGGGAACAAAAGTAACTACTCATAAGACATAATATTGTTCATGATCAGAGGGGTGCTAATATGCATAATGGATCTGAACATATGATATTCCACCAAATAAACCAACTAGCATCAACTACAAGGAGTAATCAACACTACCAGCAACCCACAGGTACCAATCTGAGGTTTGGGTACAAAGATTGGATACAAGAGATGAACTAGGGTTTGAGAGGAGATGGTGCCGGTGAAGATGTTGATGAAGATAGCTCTCCCCAAGATGGGAGAGTTGTTGGTGATGACGGCAGTGACGATTTCCCCCTCCCGGAGGGAAGTATCCCCGGCAGAATAGCTCTACCGGAGCCCTAGATTGGTTTCCCCCTCGGTTCCGCCTCGAGACAGTGGCGTCTGGTCCCGAAAGCCTCCTTATGATTTTTTGCAGGTCAAAACACCTCATATAGGAGAAGATGGGCATTGGGGGGCCTTCGGGGGGCCACGAGACAGGGGGAGCGCCCAGAGAGGGGGGCGCGCCCCCACCCTCGTGGACAGCAGGTGGCCCCCCTCGTGATCTTCTTTCGCCAGATATTTTTTATATTTTCTGAAACGGAGTTCTGTGAAGTTTCGGGGCTTTTGGAGTTGTGCAGAATAGGTTTCCAGAGTTTGCTTCTTTTCAATCCCAGAATTCCATCTGCCGGCATTCTCCCTCTTCATGTAAACCTTGTAAAATAAGAGAGAAAAGGCATGAGTATTGTGACATAATGTGTAATAACAACCCATAATGCAATAAATATCAACATATAAGCATGATGCAAAATGGACGTATCATTCAGCTCCATCATCTCGAGTGCTAGCGCCTCCTCCCGCGCTGAGAGGCCCGCTGGGCTGTCATCATCGGCCGCGAGCGCGGCGAGGGTAGCCCTTCGAGTACGAACCTGACGCTCGAGCGCGGCATTCGAGGCTTCGAGCTCGCACTCACGCTCCTCGGCTGCTGCGCGGTGGTGGTCGGCGTCTCGAGCCTCCTCCAGGGCGCGGTCGCGGGCCTCCTGAGCCGCGGCCACAGACACTTCCGCTTTCTTCAGGGCAGTTTTATGCTCCAACTGGCTCAAGTTAACGGCAGCCCGCAACTGGCGCCAGCCCTCCGCCAGAAGCAGGCCCTCGGCCTCGATGCGCGCATCCACTTCAGTGACCTCGACCTCGAGGTGCTTCAGGGCATCTGACGCCCCCCGCACAAGATCATGACGAACCACACTCCTACGCAGCGCGATTTCTAGGAGGCGGTCGGGCTCGTCCACGACGTCTGGGCCACCTAAGGGGGGCTCTTCCTCTCCCTCAGCATGCGCCCCGGGGCTAACCCCAGGAGTGTGCGCTGCCTCCGGCGCGAGGAGCAGGCGCGGTCCTGATGGGCGACCGGCCTCCTGAGCCACCTCAAGAGCTTGCTGATCTATGACAAAGACAAGCCCCGAGGCATGAGACGAGCCCCCGACGCACTAAGAGCCGCCTTGCCCCAGAAGCATTCGGGGGTTGCAAGCACGGTCCACGCGGCAGGGTCCAAGCACGGCCCCGTGGATCCACGCGAGGTCTACCGAAGACCCAGCATGGTCCGGAGGAGGGGCGCGGTCAGAAGTATCTGCGAACCTCGCTGGACGGCTTGGGAATGAGTCAGGAGGAGCCCTGCAAAGCAAGAGGTCGGGAGAACCGTATCAGAAAGAACAGGAAAAGCAGAGGAACATGCACCTGTCAAGTACAGTCAGCTTTGTCCTCTTCAGAGCCCTCGGGGCAAGGCCATAGCTGCCCCTCAGCCTCCGCCTTTTGCCCAACGCCGCGAAGGACGGCAGGAGGCCGCTTGAGGCGGGCGCGCCTTGGGCTAGGGCAAGGCCACGGCGGATGCCCGCTATCGGCGCCCCATCCCCCGCCACGTCGTCCTTTGGGCTCGCCCCAAGAGGGGGCTGCCGCACTCCATCCTTGGCCACCTCAGGAGCGGGCAGCACCTTGGCCTCTTCGGCCACCTCCGGAGCCGCAGGCGCCCGCGCTTCATCTGCTCGCTCCAGGGGCCGAGCGGACCCTAGGTCGGGAGCTTCTCTTGACGTATCCGCCAAAGAAGGGAAAGTTGGGCTCGTGAGCCCTGGCGCCACCATCAAGGGATTGTCATGAGGGCCAGAGACGCCCTCCGGCAACAACCCCCACGCATCGAAGCGGGGCATCTTCTCGACAAAGGCTTTTCCGGCCACGGGAGCCAGGTATAAGGGAGTCGCGGAGACGGGGCGTGCTTCAGGCACTTCGCCGATGAGCAGCCGCAGCATCCCCTGGAGCGTCTCGGGAGGAAGCAGCTTCCGCTGAAGACGCGCGGGATCATCAAGACCGGAGAAGGCCGACATCGGGCGGGAATGGCGCTGAAGCGGGGTGACACGTAGAACAAGGAAGTCTCTCACCACCATCGCCAAAGTCAGCCCATTCTTCCACAGGCTGACCAAACGACGCGTGACCTGCTCTGCACGCGGATCTGAGAGGACCTCATGCTCCCAGCCCGAGCTCGGCACCGCCGACGCGTCGGGGAGGTGGAGCAGGGGGTTGTACGTAGCAGCATTAACATACACCCACTGCCGACGGAACCCCGCCATGGTCGGGCAAAGCATGAAGTCGATCCCGGAGGCTGCAGTCGCATCCACCGCACGCAGCGACACGCATCCCGAGCGCTGCCCCCCGTCGACCAAGTGGAGGGCGAAGAAGTGGAGAAGCAGGGCCACGGACGGGGGAACACCGACAAAAGCTTCGCACAGAAACGCGAAGCCGGAGAGGAGGATGATGGACCCCGGATCCAAGGGGGGAGGAGACCCGCGAAGATGGCATGGAGGTGGAGCTGGATGTCGGTGGCGTTCAACTCCGCCGTTGGCCGGGAAGCGGGCCAGGCCCGGGTCGGCCCCCACTCATTGGACGCATCGGCCATGGCATGGCGCACCTTGTCCATGCCCTCCTGGTTCACCATGTAGGAGCGACCCAGTGCCGGCTCGAGCCCCGGCAGCGGCGTGGAAGCCTCGACGTATCCCCTCTTCTTTGTTCTACGCGGCATGGCGGCAAGGAAGGGGGTCAGAGAAGGCAAGGAAAGGAAGGAGGCGATGGAGAGGCAGGAAAGCAGGGGCGGCAGCAAGGAGTCCACCTATGAGCTGTGCAATTGTCAAATCGCACGGTTGCCAAGGCTACGTGGGAAGCGGAGTCGCCCACGTCCCATCCAACCGTGACGCGCCAGCCTGGCCCGCAGTCTTTTGGGGCCCACGTCGCTTCGTCCTCGACTAAGGCTTCGCCCCGAAGCCAACTCCACGCGCGCCTTGGGCCCGTGGGCTACTGTCGGCGTCCTGGGAACCAGGGTACCCAGACTTGCCAGCCTGCGGCCCGCGACGCGCTCCTACTACGGCCTGGTACGACCCAGCTGACCGACCAACTGCTCAAGACCCTCCCTAGGGGGCTAAGCCTCGCGAGGAGAACGACAGCAAGACCCTCTCAGGAGCAGCCTCGCCCAGGCTGCTTCAGAGGGGCGGAGAACTCAAGGCCAAGCCTGCCTCAGCAGGAGGCAGTGACGCACCACGCCAGCGGGTGCCAGCGCGTGCTGATACGTCTCCAACGTATCTACTTTTCCAAACCCTTTTGCCCTTGTTTTGGACTCTAACTTGCATGATTTGAATAGAAGTAACCCGGACTGACGTTGTTTTCAGCACAACTACCATGGTGTTGTTTTTGTGCAGAAATAAAAAGTTCTCGGAATCGCCTGAAAATCAACGGAGAATTATTTCAGAAAATATAAAAAATATCTGCAAGAAGATCCACACCAGGGGGCCCAGGGCCTGTCCACGAGGGTGGGGGCGCACCCCCCCTGCCCAGGGTGCACACCCCTGCCTCGTGGGCCCCCTGGTGCCTTACCGACGTACCCCCAGATCCTATATCTTCACTTTTGGGGAGAGAAAATCAGGGAGAAGGAATTATCGTGTTTTACGAGACGGAGCCGCCGCCAAGCCCTAATCTCTCTCGGGAGGGCTGATCTGGAGTCCGTTCGGGGCTCCGGAGAGTGGAGATCTCGCCATCGTCATCATCAACCTTCCTCCATCACCAATTCCATGATGCTCACCGCCGTGTGTGAGTAATTGCATCGTAGGCTTGCTGGACGGTGATGGGTTGGATGAGATCTATCATGTAACAGAGTTAGTTTTGTTAGGGTTTGATCCCTAGTATCCACTATGTTCTGGGATTGATATTGCTATGACTTTGCTATGCTTAATGCTTGTCACTAGGGCCCGAGTGCCATGATTTCAAATATGAACCTATTATGTTTTCATGAATATATGTGTGTTTTTGATCCTATCTTGCAAGTCTATAGTCACCTACTATGTGTTATGATCTGGTAACCCCGAAGTGACAATAATCGGGACCACTCCCGGTGATGACCATAGTTTGAGGAGTTCATGCATTCACTATGTGTTAATGCTTTGGTCCGGTACTCTATTAAAAGGAGGCCTTAATATCCCTTAGTTTCCAATAGGACCCCGCTGCCACGGGAGGGTGGGACAAAAGATGTCATGCAAGTTCTTTTCCATAAGCACGTATGACTATATTCGGAATACATGCCTACATTAGATTGATAAACTGGAGCTATGTAATGCCCCGGATGTAATACTTTCCCTTTTGGGTATATAATATATCTCCGGCTTCATCTTATTCCATTCCGGGTTCTTTGTCTTTTGGGTTTTCGTCGTTTTGTTGTGTGAGTGTGTGGCATTCATTCATATCATGTAGACATGTGCATTGCATTGCATTTGTGTTGTCGGTTGCATCCGGTTTCGCGTGTTTCTTCCCGTTGTCCGTTTCGCGTTCCGGAGCTCCCTCACGTGTCCGTGACGTTCCGTAGGCCTACTTTGTTGTTCGGGCGTTTAACGTTACCGGTGTGCCGCGAGGTTGTTGTGTGTGTTGTTGTTTTGTTGTGTGCAACCCGCCTCTCAAATCTCGTCTCGTTTGGACTCTGTTGGCTATTCCATCCGTTGTTCATGTGGGTCCAAAGTGCCTTCACTTCGTGTCCCGGAAACACCCCTACTGCAGTCTTTTATCTCCTCCTAGGCCCTTTAAATCTATCCCCGCGATCGGATCCGTCGGATCGCGATCGGAGGGCTCCTAGCGCCCCTAAATCTCCCCTAACCCTAAAAACTGCTATTTATAGACTCCTCTAGGTCTATTTTGGCATCCCCTATTTTTTTCTCAGATCCATTCCTATTCCCCTGCCACTTGGTTCCTTTTCCCTCGAACCAGTGCCCCGCCGCCGTCCTGTCGATCTAGTCGACCGCCGCCGCAATTCTCGCGAAGGCTGGAGCCCCTCGATCGCCCAGCCTCGCCAGATCCGATCGATCCTGGGTCAACAGCCTTCCCGCGAAGGACCACTTCGCCTGGGATCGACCGACCAGACCCACGGCCATCGCCCCGATCCGGCCTCCCACAGGGCCCGACCGGCCCGCTCCCTCCAGACCGCACCGTCTCCGCCTCGGACCACATCCCCGGCGGGCGGGCCCTTCTCCACCGCGGCCCAGGGCGCTAGCCGCACCACCTGCCAGCGAGCCGCCGCGTCATCGACCGCCAGCTGGGCCTCCGCGCCGCCCCAGCCAGGGCCCAGATCGCCGCACCGGGCGCCAGGCCCGTTCCCTTCGCCGCCTCCCGCCACGGTTGGGCTGACCGCAGCCGGGCCTCGCCTCCGCCTGTGGGCCTCCCTCAGCCACCAGGCCGCTTCCTCTGCCTCCAGCCGGGCCGCACCGAAGCCGCCGGCCCGTCATCTTTTTTTTCCCAGATCAGATCTGAGTGAGGTTGTTTCCCCATCACTAAGTCCCTGTTCTGTTATCTCTGATGCAATGTTTGACCTGCTCTAACTTTTTGTCTGTTGCTCCGATTCGCGCGTGTAGCATGTCCAGACGTTCATGGAGACTTGCTCTACGTTTTACCTGTTGTTGTCATGCATGTTAGAGATCGTTTAGGTGCTCGTTTTTCTGTTGCAAGAGTGCATCATGATATAAACTGCTGCTATGTGTTATTTTTATGCCACCTTTGCCATGTGATATCTTTTAGCTCGTTTACCCGAATGATGCAAATGACATGTCCACGTGTTTGTCTTGCCACGAACTACGTGTTGCTTGTGATAGGTTGCATGGTAGATTTATTATTGCCTTGTTATCATCGTTGCAAAGTGCCATGTGGCTGTAATGTGTTTTCACTTGTTATGAAATGCCTTCTTGATGAGCTCGTTGCTATCGTTGTGTTTACCTACTTGATGCATGCTTGTGTGTTTCGGGATCACCTTCATGTGTACTTTGATGAGGTGCTTACCCCTTGCCATGATTAGTTTCGAGGTGACTTAAACATGCTCTTTTATATGCCATGATGATATTGCTGTTTTAGGAATTAGTGGATTTTCACTAAGTCTGAAATCTGTAACGTTCCGATGCCATGTTCGTGTGCTGCTCTAGGACAAAGCATGTTAGTTTTGGAGTGGATCTTGATTGTTCCTTGTAGTATATATTGTTGTATTTCCATCCATGTCCTCACATGTCCATTTAAGTGGCTGTAGCATGTTTATCTTTTGCTCCAAACTTTCAATAAAATTCTGCTGCCAGAATTTTATTGTCAAGTTCAAAATGTCCAAGATCATTGCTATTGATCCGTGGCTCCGTTGGGGGTGCACCTTGGACATAGTTGCTGTACTATATGTCTAGTTTGTGTTCATGTCCTTTGCCATGCTTTTTGGGTGCTGTAGCTTAATTATTTTGAGCTCCGAAGTTGCTATGTTGCTGTAATTTTCAGCTTTCGCTCAAATCTTGTTTCGGGCATAACTTTTAGCCCGTAACTCCGATTTCAGCGAATCTTATATCAAACTTGATTGTTTTTCCGTGTAGATTAATAATATCAGATTGTTATCTTGTTTTGAGGTGTTTTGCTTGAGTGATATTTTACGTGCCCCGTGTGCATCCTTAGTGCATCCATCATGCATACATCTTTTCCGAGTGCGCATTGCATCTTGTTGATTTGTGCTTGGTGTGATTGTTGTGTTTAGAGCCGGAAGCAGAGTCTGAGTACGAGGTTGAGCACGAGGACCCTTCTTACGATCCAAACGACTTCTCTTCAGGCAAGATGACCGAACCCCGATAACATTACTATCTTTGCCTATTGCTAGTAGTCTCGATCTATAGTTTTGCCTCGATGCCCATGATCTTCTTGTCAGCCTCCTATTTGTAACCAATTGCCATGTTTAACCAACCTACCTATGCAAACCGTTGCTTGGCTAAGTACGCTTCGCTCAGCCCCTTCTTATAGCATTGCTAGTTGCAGGTGAAGATCGAAGATGCTTGCTTCATGTTGAAGTTTGGTTGGGTTATATCACACTATATAAATGCTTAAAATGAAATCATCTATATATTGGCAAGGGTGGAAGGCTAAGCCTTTTGCTTGGTGATTTGTTCCACTCATGCCGTTAGGATCCGTATAAGCCGGTATTATGTTCCTTGATTATGCGTTCCTAACACGGTTGGGGTGTATGGGACCCCCTCGATAAACCGCTAAGTGCTAAGTCTTTTCCAGCAAGTCCCAACATTGGTACTATTTGCCTAATAACAAACTAAACTTGCATAGGGAGTAATTAACCCTCTTTCTTAATCAACAACCCCGGGCCAGTGCTCCACATGAGTGTTGGTCCGAAACGGGGGTCCTGCAGGGCCGCCTTGGGGCAACCCGAGGTATCTGGCATACACCTGTAGCATCGCCCATCCGGTCGTGTCCTGAGACTTAGATACGCGCGGCTACTATCAGGGTGTCGACACGCCGGGAGGATTTGCTGGATTAGCCTTACCTTAGCTCGGTATATCTTGAGCACGGGATTCCAAGGATACTCGGGTCTTCCCACTTTGGAGTTGCGACTCCGCGGATCGTGGGCTTGTAATGGGTCAAGTTGGAACACCCCTGCAGGGTTTGAACTTTCGAAAGCCGTGCCCGCGGTTATGTGGCAGATGGGAGCTTGTTAATTCTGGTTGTAGATAACTTGACACAATGTTACTAATACACTACCAGTGTGTGTTCCGTGACCGTCAATTTCCGAATAGGGATTCGGGAGTTGAACACGGAGGGGTTATGTTTGAGCTTGTAGCTAGGATCACTTCGTGATCACTTCTCGCCGAGGCCTTCTCTTCTCGCTCTCACTCACGTAAGCTAGTTGCTAGTTGCTGCTGCAGACTTATTTTTTTCTTCAGCCTTTTCCTCACCCAAAGGCTTAAATAGTCTTGTTACCCGGAGACGGGATTGCTGAGTCCTCTGTGGCTCACAGTTACTTCACACACCAGATGCAGGTCCAGCTGTGAGCTATCCAGGTGATGGCACCGAGCTGGATTGGGAGTTCGACGAGGAGTGTAGTCGGTACTATGTGCGATACCCGGATGATCAGTAGTGGAGACTCTTACTAGGATTCGATCCGCCTGTGGTTTATTTATCTAACTTTGGTACTTTGACATTTGGATTTTGCCCTTAGAGGGTTGTGATGTTCTTAATGTATGATGTTTGAGACTTGTACTGTAATTCTGTGACGTGGCGAGTGTAAGCCAACTATTTTCTGTTTACTATCCCCTCTTTTACATGAGTCGTGCAAAGATTACCAAACTTGAGATCATTCTAGGATGGATTTATGCCTTTAAGTCGTGCCTCGACACGTAGGAGGTATAACTCCATCCTGGGCATTACAAGCTAGTTCTGTGTCACCCTAGGTTATACCTTCTACATGATGAATTGCATCCGACATAATTTCCCATCACCGATCCAATGCCTACGAGCTTTACCTATATTGCTTGTTGCCTATTTACTTTTCCGTTGCTACTATTACAAAAACTACAAAAACACTACCGTTACTTTTATTGTTGCTACCGCCACTATCATATTACTTTGCTACTAAACTATCTTGCTGCAGATACTAAGTTTCCAGGTGTGGTTGAATTGACAACTCAGCTGCTAATACTTAAGAGTATTCTTTGGCTCCCCTTGTGTCGAATCAACAAATTTGGGTTGAATACTTTACCCTCGAAAACTATTGCGATCCCCTACACTTGTGGGTTATCAAGACTATTTTCTGGCGCCGTTGCCGGGGAGCATAGCTCTATTCTTTAAGTCACTTGGGATTTATATCTGTTTATCATTATGAAGAATCTGAAGGACTCAAAAACCAAGATCTTACCCTCAACTACGAGGGGAGGTAAGGAACTGCCATCTAGCTCTGCACTTGATTCTCCTTATGTTATGAGTAAACTTGAGACACCTACTCCTGCTATTGAATCTGATATGTCGTATGTTCTTGATGATGCTACTTCTGCTATGTATGATGAAACTACTTCTATGCCTGATACTGTGCCACTAGGTGAATTTCTAGATGAACAAATTGCCAAGGTTAGGGAGAGTGCAAATGTTGAAACTGGTGATATTATGAAAGTGATGATGAAACTACTCCCAATAGATATGAATTGCCTGTTGTGGCTGAGGGTTATGTTATGGATGAAGAAATTGCTAGAGACTTTCTCGCTTGCAATGATAGATATGATCTTAAGAAATTATTAGCTAAGCTGAAAGAAAAGTCCTTGAATGCTAGAATGAAACATGACCCTGCTTTTGCCACTTCACCTATCCGTGTTACAGATAAAGATTATGAATTCTATGTTGATCCTGAGTTAATTACTTTGGTTGAATCTAATCCTTTCCATGGCTATGAGTCTGAAACTGTTGTGGCACATCTTACTAAGTTGAATGATATAGCCACCCTGTTTACCAATGATGAAAAGATTCGCTATTACTATATCCTTAAGCTATTTCCTTTCTCGTTAAAGGGTGATGCTAAGACTTGGTTTAATTCTCTTGATCCTGGTTGTGTGCGTAGTCCCCGGGATATGATGTATTACTTCTCTGCTAAATATTTTCCCGCTCATAAGAAACAAGCTGCCTTACGGGAAATATATAACTTTGTGCAAATTGAAGAAGAGAGTCTCCCACAAGCTTGGGGGAGGCTTCTCCAATTACTTAATGATTTGCCTGATCATCCTCTTGAGATGCATGATATACTTGATGTCTTTTATAATGGACTAACCGATGCTTCCAGAGACCACCTGGATAGTTGTGTTGGTTGTGTTTTCAGGGAAAGAATAGTTGAACAAGTTGAATTACTATTGAATAATATGCTGGCCAATGAAAATAATTGGACACTTCCTGAACCGGCCCCTAAGCCAACTCCGAAGAAAAGAGGTGTTCTATTTCTCAGTCCTGAAGATATGCAAGAGGCAAAGAAATCTATGAAAGAAAAAGGTATTAAAGCTGAAGATGTTAAGAATTTGGGACATTTACATTTATGCCCCTAATTTGCGCCCACTCTCAGATTTACCCCAAAAAAATAGTGTGCTCAAATTTGCCCCTCTTCCGTTAAGTGCGCTTACAGAAATGCCCTTCCGTACATTTTCCATCCAGTCAAAGGCCTTTGACCATTAAGTGCGCGTATAGAAAAATCTAACGGTCAAAGGCCTTTGACTGGACGGAAAATGTACAGAAGGGCATTTCTATAACCACACTTAACGGAAGAGAGGCAAATTTGAGCACATGATTTTATTAGGGGTAAATGTGAGTGGGTGGTTCGAGTTAGGGGCTGAAATGCAAATGGCCCTAAGAATTTACCACCTATTGAAGAAATACATGGTCTTGATAACCCAACACAGGTAGTAAAGGTAAATTCTCTTTATAGATTTGATGAAGGTGATATTCCTCGTTATAAGTCTGCTAGCCAATGTTTAGATGAGTTTGACAATTTTATTGTGAAACAAGAAAACTTCAATGCCTATGTTGGTAGACAATTACAACACAATGCTTATTTGATTGAACGCTTGAGTGGTTATTTGTCTAGAGCTAAAGGTGAACTGAAACTTATTAGTATACACGCTTCGATGGTCACCACTCAAGTAGAGCAAGTACTTAAGACTCAGAACGATTTGCTCAATGAATTAAATGGTAAGAATAATAACTATGCTGTTAGAGTTGCTACTAGAGGTGGTAAAATGACTCAGGAACCTCTGTATCCTGAAGGCCACCCTAAGAGAATTGAGCAAAATTCTCAAAGAGCTAATTTAGATGCACCTAGTTCTTCTAAGAAGAAGAAAAAGAAAAATGATAGGACTTTGCATGCTTCTAGTGAACCTATAGCTGACACACCTCAGAATCCCAATGATATATTTGTTTCTGATGCTGAGACACAATCTGGTAATGAACATGAGCCTAGTGATAATATTAATGATGATGTTCATGATGATGCTCAACCTAGCAATGATAATGATGTAGAGATTGAACATGTTGTTGATCTTGATAACCCACAATCAAAGAATCAACGTTATGATAGGAGAGACTTTGTTGCTAGGAAGCACGATAGGGAAAGCGAACCATGGGTTCGAATACCCATGCCTTTTCCTCCAAAACCATCTAAGAAAAAGGATGATGAGGATTTTGAGCGCTTTGCTGAAATGATTAGACTTATCTTTTTGCGTATGTGTTTGACTGATGTGCTCAAAACAAATCCTTATGCCAAGTATATGAAAGATATCATTACCAATAAAAGAAAGATACCTGAAGTAGAAATTTCCACCATGCTTGCTAATTACACTTTTGAGGGTGGAATGCCTAAGAAATTAGGGGATCCAGGAGTACCTACTATACCTTGCTCCATTAAGAGAAACTATGTTAAAACTGCTTTGTATGATCTTGGAGCCGGTGTTAGTGTTATGCCTCTCTCTTTATATCATACACTTGACTTGAGTAAGTTGACACCTACTGAAATATCTTTGCAAATGGCTGATAAATCAACTGCTATACCTGTCGGTATTTGTGAGGATGTGCCTGTTGTAGTTGCAAATGTTACTATTCTAACGGACTTTGTTATACTTGATATTCCCGAGGACGATAGTATGTCTATTATTCTCGGAAGACCCTTTTTGAATACTGCAAGGGCTGTTATTGATTGCAACAAAGGCAATGTCACTTTTCACGTCAATGGTAATGAGCATAAGGTACACTTTCTGAGGAAACAACCTCAGGTCCACAGTATCAATTATATTGGAAAAACTTCAACTATCACTATTGGAGGTTTTGAGTTACCTATTCCCACTATCAAGAAGGCATATGACATCGTTATTGTTGGGGACATACATATCCCCATTGAGGTAACCTAGTGTTATTCGAAAATTCTCCGGTTTCATGTTACTCAGAAAGAGTTTATTAACAAGACCTGATCAACCTTGTTAATGCATTCCTTTTGATTGGCATGGGATATGTGAATCTAGATAGCACAACCTTCTGTACCCTCCTTTTACTTTCTGTTAATTAGGATAAATAAGAGAAAAATAGCATTTTATGTCTGTTTCCAGACTTATCCGTGCAATAAAAAAATATCTCGAAAATAAAAGTTCTCCAAATGCCATGAAAATGAAATCTGATTTTTTTCTAGAATATTTGAGGAAATATGGCACTGAACACACAGCGAGGGGAGCCAACACGTGGCCACGAGGGTCCAGGGCACGCCCCCTGCCCAGGGCGCGCCCCCTGCCTCGTGGGCCCCACGTGGCCCCCCTCCACTTATTCATGCACCCATGCTCTTCTTCTTCCTCCCAAAAAAATCCCAAACCAGCTCAAACCCGAGTTCTAGCTCTTCTTGCTGCCATTTTTGATCTCCTTGCTCAAAGCACCATTCACCAAACTGTTTGGGGAGATTGTTCCTTGGTATGTGACTCCTCCATTGGTCCAATTAGTTTTTGTTCTAGAGCTTTATTTGTTGCAAATTTATGCTGCTAAGGTGACCTTGTTCTTGAGCTTGCATGTCAAATTTTCTTGGTCCCAAGTAGTTCTAATGCATGATATAGCCTCTAGGCACTTATAGGAGTTGTTGCTATCAATCTTATTGAGCTTGGTTAACTTTTATTTTGAAGTTACTAAAATTTTCAAAATTTTCAGAAAAGGAAAATGTTAAAGAGATTGTTGAGGGGCTCCTCCAGCAAGAGCTCAGAGGAGAAGAAGAAAGAAGAAAATAAGAAGCCCAAGTATAACCTTCCTCGCATGGCGGAAGTTCGACCTTGTGAATGGCCTTGTAATGATTTCATGATGTCCGCCAGTATCTACGAAGACTTTTATTGGTTGGCAAATAATGCAGGCCACACTGACTTCCTCAATGACCAGAAAGAACAGTATCTCTTACTCACCAATATTTTCACGCAAAGCTTTCATTTTCATTCTAGGAAAACACCATCTACGGTGGAGTTTCATTTATATGATGTGATTAAGGAGATATCGCTCTTAGACTTTTGCGAAATATGCAAAGTACCCTTTGGAGGTAGACTTGATGAACCACGTCGTGAAGACGTAGAAGGGTTCATTGACATGATAGCCGTAGGAGAAACGAGACAAGTTTCAGGGGCAAGAATCACCAGTATACACTTCCCTGTTCTGCGCTACTTTGCTTTATTTGCTAGTAGATGTTTAATTGGTCGCGGGAACAGTGGGAATCTCAGTGCCCCTGATATTATCATTTTACGCCATGCTTTGTTTCAAGACACAACTTTTAGCTTGGGCGCCGTCGTTGCCAAACGATTGAGTCTGAACCGCTCAAAGGGGCCCGTCTTTGGAGGCATCTTTGCTTCTCGCCTTGCTGAATATTTTAATATACCTATTAGGCATCATGAGAAGGAAGAAAAATTGCTTGCCCCTGTTTATCTAGACTACAAGAGCATGGTAGCTCATGATTTTATTGTTAAAGACAAGAATATGCAGCTTAATTATAAATTAAGATTTGATGAAATATACTGTGAAATTGTTACCTTGCGTGCACCATCTTTGTTTGATCTGTCCACACGCAAGTAACTCATTACATCAGATGCCTTCTACAAGTACCAAGGCCAGGCACAAGCTTCAGAGCCTGAGCCGGAGCCACCACTTGATCCTTCTCGTCAATCTGTTTATGGGTGGGAGCTGGATGAGCTCGCCAACTAGTGGCACCCAGAGGATGCATCTCAGTACACTGGAGGGAGTGGCTTTGATCCGTGTCCATAGACCAACTTAGGCCAAAAGCCTAAGCTTGGGGGAGTACGTGTTTCTCACCGACTTTACATTCATGATCACACACTTATTCTAGTTGTCGGTGCTCACACTCTTTCACTGTACCATCCATGCTTAGTTTCAATTTCTTTTTCTTAGTCTTTTTCTTGTGTGCTAGAAAAACCTAGAAAAACAAAAAATATTAGTTGTAGCTTCTAGCTAGTTTACTTTCTTTGCTTGTAGTAGTAGTTAATACGAAAACCCAAAAAGATTTCCCGTTCTTCTTTTGCTTGTTGGGAGCTTTCCCGTGTAAATAGTTTCTTTTCTTTTCTTTGGGGGTTAAGAGTAAAAGATCATGATTAAAATGCTTAGTGGCTCTCATATGCTTTGTTGTTGATTTAACCTCGAGCCGTATTACCTTGTCTTCTCTCTTGTATTAAATGTCTGCAGATTCCAGCTTAGTCCAATGCACGTGGACTATTATTATTATACACACCGTTCGGTCGTGCGAGTGAAAGGCAATAAGGATGATATATGATGAACTAATTGAGATGAGAAAAGCTTGTATGAACTCGACCTCTCTTGTTTTTGTAAATATGATGGCTCATCGTTCCTGATTCAGCTTGTTATGAATGAACCATGCTTGCAATGAACATTAGAGATCATAGCTGCTTATGCCATGCTTAATTAGCTGAGAGTTTATAATGGTCTATCTTGTGTGCCAACATGATATTAAAATGGTTGTGATGTGGTATGATGGGTGGTATCCTCCTTTGAACGATTTAAGTGACTTGACTCGGCACATGTTCACGCATGTAGTTGAAACAAATCAACATAGCCTTCACGATATTTATGTTCATGGTGATTTATATCCTAGTCATGCTTGCATTCATTACTGATTAATTTTAATGCATGTTCATGACCGTTGTTGCTCTCTAGCTGGTCGCTTCTCGGTCTCTTTCTATCCTTCACCTGTACTAAGCGGGAATACTGCTTGTGCATCCACTTCCATAAACCCCAAAGTTATTCCAGATGAGTCCACCATACCTTCCTATATGCGGTATTTACCTGCCGTTCCAAGTAATTTTTTATGTGCCAAACTCTAAACCTTTAAATGAAATTCTGTTTTGTACGCTCGAACAGCTCATGTATCTACTAGGGTTGTCTATATCTTCGATGCTAGGTGGGTTATTCTCATGATTAGTGGACTCCGCTCATCATTCATGAGAAAATGGCTGGTAATCGGGATGCCCAGTCCCATGCTCAAAATCATAATAATTAAACAGAACTCCCCAAGGGCTATTGCTGGTTTGGACGGTACCCGTTGTTTCGGGCTAGCCGTGGAGTGTGCTTGTTGGTGGTTGGGGGAGTACAAACTTTACCATTCTGTTTGGGAATCGCCAACAATGTGCGTAGCATGGCAGATATCGAGATTCTTGGTTGTTATGTTGACAATGAAAGTATACCGCTCAAAATTTTATTCATCTCTATTTAAAAATCGAGCTCTGGCACCTCTACAAATCCCTGCTTCCCTCTGCGAAGGGCCTATCTATTTACTTTTATGCAGAGTCATCATCCTCTTATCAAAGAGAACCAGTAGGAGAGCACCTCTGTCCTTGCATGTATTACTATTAATTTGCATTGAGTATGATCATGACTGGATCTCTTTTACCATGAATTACAATGTCTAGTCAGTCCTTGATCCTTAAAGGTGCTCTGCATTTATGTTTTGTGGTCTCAGAAAGGGCTAGCGAGATACCATCCTATTATATCATATCATGATTGTTTTGAGAAGTGCTGTCATCCGAGGTTTATTATTATTGCTCGCTAGTTGATTATGCCATTGATGTGAGTAGTCTTTAGACCTGAAAGTTATTGTGAATGTGGTTAGTTCATGATCTTGTTGAAAACCTGAATGCTAGCTTACATATTTATAACGACAAGAGCAAACAGAGTTTGTCAAAGTTTTTCTTTATCACTTTCAGTTTATCAACTGAATTGCTTGAGGACAAGCAAAGGTTTAAGCATGGGGGAGTTGATACGTCTGCAACGTATCTACTTTTCCAAACCCTTTTGCCCTTGTTTTGGACTCTAACTTGCATGATTTGAATGGAACTAACCCAGACTGACGCTGTTTTCATCAGAACTGCCATGGTGTTGTTTTTGTGCAGAAATAAAAAGTTCTCGGAATCACCTGAAAATCAACGGAGAATTATTTCGGAAAATATAAAAAATATCTACAAGAAGATCCACATCAGGGGGGCTAGGGCCTGTCCACGAGGGTGGGGGGCGCGCCCCCTGCCTCGTGGGCCCCCTGGTGCCTTACCGACGTACCCCCAGATCATATATCTTCACTTTCGGGGAGAAAAAATCAAGGAGAAGGAATTATTGCGTTTTACGAGACGGAGCCGCCGCCAAACCCTAATCTTTCTCAGGAGGGCTGATCTGGAGTCCGTTCGGGGCTCCGGAGAGTGGAGATCGTCGCCATCGTCATCATCAACATTCCTCCATCACCAATTCCATGATGCTCACCGCCGTGTGTGAGTAATTCCATCGTAGGCTTGCTAGACGGTGATGGGTTGGATGGGATCTATCATGTAATCGAGTTAGTTTTGTTAGGGTTTGATCCCTAGTATCCTCTATGTTCTGAGATTGATGTTGCTATGACTTTGCTATGCTTAATGCTTGTCACTAGGGCCCGAGTGCCATGATTTCAAATCTGAACCTATTATGTTTTCATGAATATATGTGTGTTCTTGATCCTATCTTGCAAGTCTATAGTCACCTACTATGTGTTATGATCCGGCAACCCCGAAGTGACAATAATCGGGACCACTCCAGGTGATGACCATAGTTTGAGGAGTTCATGTATTCACTATGTGTTAATGCTTTGGTCTGGTACTCTATTAAAAGGAGGCCTTAATATCCCTTAGTTTCCAATAGGACCCCGCTGCCACGGGAGGGTAGGACAAAAGATGTCATGCAAGTTCTTTTCCATAAGCACGTATGACTATATACGGAATACATGCCTACATTACATTGATGAACTAGAGCTAGTTCTGTGTCACCCTAGGTTATAACTTCTACATGATGAATTGCATCCGACATAATTTCCCATCACCGATCCAATGACTACGAGCTTTACCTATATTGCTTGTTGCCTATTTACTTTTCCGTTGCTACTATTACAAAAACTACAAAAACACTACCGTTACTTTTATTGTTGCTACCGCAACTATCATATTACTTTGCTACTAAACTATCTTGCTGCAGATACTAAGTTTCCGGGTGTGGTTGAATTGACAACTCAACTGCTAATACTTAAGAGTATTCTTTGGCTCCCCTTGTGTCGAATCAACAAATTTGGGTTGAATACTTTACCCTTGAAAACTGTTGCGATCCCCTACACTTGTGGGTTATCACGTGCCAGCGGCGCAGTTGCCGTTTTGGTGCAAAGGATACAACACAGGCGCAGGTTCCCGGGGGGCGAGACAAAGGTATCCCCTTCGGAGCAACAAGACCGAAGACCGCAAGGACAACAAGGAGGATGTCACCACCGAGCCCACCACCGCGTCATCATCTGATCTCTTTGCAGGCGAAGACTACTTTTGTCAGGGTAGGACCATCCTTGTGTTCCCGCTCAAATGGCCGTTGTGGGATCCCTTCCCACCTAAACATTTCGGGGGAAGAGGACCCTGGCTGCCTATATAAGTAGCTAGGGCTTCCACTGTGGAGGCATCTGATCGACCCCCTCCCGAGCACCCCACCTTCACTTCAAGGAGCAAGAACACTTGCCTCCTGATCCTCTTGAGCTCTCCTCCTGAGCTCAAGAACCACTGTACTTGTTCATACTCAAGCCCCCCTGAGGCTAATGCACTCAGGAAGGACGTAGGGTTTTACACCGCAAGGTGGCCTGAACCTGGGTAAACTCGTGTGTGCTTATACTTGTTGCTTGCTTGAATCTCATCACCGGGCGAGGGCATGGCGCTAGGTAGCGTGCGTGGGAGAGATCTTTGTTCACGCCCGTGTGTTCGAACTTCTTTGGGTTTGCGGAGCCCGTAATCCGACAACCACTTTCTCACATCGACATATGTCCCAAACCAAAAGTCAAACTCGGCCCCACCGATTTGATCTATCCAGCGCCATCGAGTTCAGTTGACATAGCCATAGCCAGAAACCCTAATCAGTTCGGTCTCACCGATAGGGATCTCGGTCTCACCAAGATGGGATTGCAAACTCTCGGTTTCCCTTTGTAATGTTTCGGTCTAACCGAAGTGAGCGATCGGTCCCACCGAGTCGCAATGCAAACTCTCTGTTTCCCTTCCGTAACATTTTGGTCTTACCAAAATGAGCGAATCGGTCCCACCGAGTTTGCCTGACCAACTCTCTGTTTGCCTATTACAGAAATTGGTCTCACCGAGTTGATGTGATCGGTCTCACCGAGATTACGTCATGCCCTAACCCTACTGAAATCGGTCCCACCGAGTTGATCATATCGGTCCCACCGAAAAGCTTAACATTCACATTTTAACTAAATCGGTCCGACCAAGTTTCATGATTCGGTCCCACCGAGTTTGGTGATTTGTGTGTAACGGTTAGATTTTTGTGGATGCTATATATACTGCTCCACCCACTCTTCATTCGTGGAGAGAGCCATCAAAGCAAGCCCACACATCCATTACTCATTTTCTGAGAGAGAACCACCTACTCATGTGTTGAGACCAAGATATTCCAATCCTACCATATGAATATTGACCTCTAGCCTTCCCCAAATTGCTTTCCACTCAAATCATCTTTCTACCAAATCCAAATCTGTGTGAGAGAGAGAGAGTTGAGTGTTGGGGAGACTATGATTTGAAGCACAAGAGCAAGGAGTTCATCATCAACACACCATCTATTACCTTTTGAAGAGTGGTGTCTCCTAGATTGGTTAGGTGTCACTTGGGAGCCTCCGACAAGATTGTGGAGTTGAACCAAGGAGTTTGTACGGGCAAGGAGATCGCCTACTTCGTGAAGATCTATCCTAGTGAGGCAAGTCCTTCGTGGGCGATGGCCATGGTGGGATAGACAAGGTTGCTTCTTCGTGGACCCTTCGTGGGTGGAGCCCTCCGTGGACTCGCGCAACCATTACCCTTCGTGGGTTGAAGTCTCCATCAACGTGGATGTACGATAGCACCACCTATCAGAACCACGCCAAAAACATCCATGTCTACACTTGCGTTTGCACTCTCCAAACCCCTCCCTTTACCTTCATATGCAATGATTTACATTCTGCTGCTATACTCTTAGAATTGCATGTGTAGGTTGATTGCTTGACTTGTGCTAAATTGCTAAAAACTGTCAAAACTTAAAATTGGGAAAAGGTTAAGTTTTTATGATGAAATTGCTATTAATCATGCTAATCAAGATAAAATGAATGACAATTATAGGGAGAAGATTGAGCGTCTAATTAAAGAATTAAACACTCTCAAGTTAGCTCATGAAACTACCTTAGAGGATCATCAAGAACTTTTTAGGACTCATGAGAAGCTACGCTTTGAAAAGCTCAATCTAGAGCGAGAGCATGAGTTCTTAAAAGCAATCGATGATGAACTTCATAAGAAAAGTTCTTCTTACATTGCCAAGCATTTACTCTTGTCTACTTACATGCCACAAGTAAAATCTAGCAACAAGAACAAGAAAGATTCTTCCTCTACTAGTAACAACAATCATGCTAAATCCAATATTGTTGCTTCTAGTAGTTCTCTTGATTCAAGTAATGATTCTCTTAGCCAAGTTACACTTGAGCAAGAAAATAGCTTATTGAAGGGAATTATAGAGAAAGAGTCTTGCCGGAAGTAAGCAATTTGAGGAAATTGTACGCAAGCAAGAAAGACACCGGAAGAAGCAAGGTGATGGTTTTGAACGAAAGTTCAATGCCAATGGAGTTGAGCGTGAAGAAGATCAATACCCCAAGACCAAGTTTGTTCCTCAACAAGAGAAGTATGATCCTACTTCCTTCAATGGGACACAAGCACAAGATGATCTTCCACCACAAGACCACAAGCTAAAGGGCAAGGGCAAGCTTCAAGAAGAGATTGATGCATTGAAGAAGCTCCTAAGTCCTTGATCAAGTGGGTTCCCAAGACTACCTCAAGTTCTACTTCGTAAAGTACATCTACAACTCCAAGGATTCCCATCAAGATGGTGTGGATCCCTAAGAAGAAGAACTAGAGAGTTCTTGAGGGTGACTCCGCCAACATACTTCACTCTTATTGATATTGGCTAGGACAAGTGCAACAACTTCCATATCTTGCACTAGTTCAAGGAGTCACAAACCCTCTTGTTGGTAAGACAAGGGACAAGGTAAACTAATGCTTTCATGGACATCATCTTGTGTACAATTCACTCTATGTCCATGGATATTTGTGTTTGTTCCTTATGGGACTAACCCATGTAGGTATTGAAAGTGCAACTCACTCCAATGGATTGCTCCAAATGATCTACATCAACATTGAGCATCCACATCTTCAACATCTACATGAAGTCATCATCGACAAAACCCAAGGTTAGTTAATCCCTTTTAGGGGGGGTATCACATCTAGGGGAGCTTTACTCTAAGAATTGAGCTAAAGCAACTCTAATAGTGTGAACACAACAATGCTTTATGTAAAAGTGGTAACCCCACTTGTGCTTAAACAATGAGTATGACCTATGATCAAATGTTCTCATTTGACTCCTAAGTCAATATACTCATATATAGATGACCTAGTCACCGCCAATTGCTTGATCGATGCTAGAATGTGTGTGCATGCTTTGCCACATGTTTCATTTCCTATCTTATTGTGTGAGCATGTTGAATGCATATTTTTATCATTCGAGGACATCCATTTGTTGCTTTGATTGTTGGGCTCTTTTTCTTTTGCCAAATGGATGGACAAGAATGCCTAAGAACCTCCTCTAGCTATCTATGCTTTTCTAGTCTCAAACTCTATTCATGCTAAATCACAAAGTTTGATCAAGTCAGATTCAAACCACTCTGTGTGAGGAGCACTCGGAGTCCCCGATTCGTCATAGACTTAAACTTCCAAAACCTCTCTCTGCATTTTGGTCTGACCGATTCATCCACTTCAGTCACACCGAGTTCGGTGAGTTGATCTAGGTTTTCAATCTCGGTGCAACCAATTTGAACTTTTCAGTCTCACCGAGTTGCAGTAACTGCCAGCAGTTTTGCATCTCGGTGCCACCGAGTTGTGTTGGGGAACGTAGTATTTCAAAAAATTCTACGATCACGCAAGATCTATCTACTACATGCAAAGCAACGAGAGGGGAGAGTGTGTCTACATAACCTCGTAGACCGAAAGCGGAAGCGTCTAGTGACGCGGTTGATGTAGTCGAACGTCTTCGCGATTCAACCGATCCAAGCACCGAATGTATGGCACCTTCGCGTTCAGCACACGTTCAGATGACATCCCACAAGCTCTTGATCCAGTTGAGCTTCACGGGAGAGTTTCGTCAGCACGACGGCGTGGTGACAGAGATGATGAAGCTACCGCCGCAGGGATTCGCCTAAGCACTACAACGATATGACCGAGGTGTGTTTCTGTGGAGGGGTGCTACCTCTTGAGCTTGCGTTGTATTCCCTCGAAGAGGAAAGGGAGATGCAGCACAGTAGCGCAAATATTTCCCTCAGTTTTTTAGAACCAAGGTATCAATCCAGTAGGAGACCACGCGCCAGTCCCTCGCACATGCACAAACAAATAAGAACTTCGCAGCCAACGCGATAAGGAGTTGTGAATCCCTTTACGGTCACTTACGAGAGTGAGATCAGATTGAGATGATAGTTGATATTTTTGGTATTTTTGGTTTAATAAAACAGCAAATAAACCCGGGGGCCATAGTTTTCTCTAGTCGCTTCTCTCATGATAGCGGTATTCTACGGCGGGTAAACAAATTACTGTCGAGCAATTGATAGACAAGCGAATAATTATGAGACTATCTAGGCGTGATCATTGTATATAGGCATCACGTCCGAGACAAGTAGACCGACTCCTGCCTGCATCTACTACTATTACTCCACACATCGACCGCTATCCAGCATGCATCTAGTGTATTGAGTTCATAAGAACAGAGTAACGCCTTAAGCAAGATGACATGATGTAGAGGGATAAACTCAAGCAATATGATGTAAACCCCATCTTTTTATCCTCGATGGCAACAATACAATACGTTCCTTGCTGCCCCTACTGTCATTGGGAAAGGACACCGCAAGATTGAACCCAAAGCCAAGCACTTCTCCCATTGCAAGAACTATAGATCTAGTAGGCCAAACAAAACCAATAATTCGAAAAGACTTGCAAGGATATTATGAGCACACATAAAAAGTTCAGAGAAGAACCAAATATCTTTCATAGATAACCTTGATCATAAACTCACAATTCATCGGATCTCGACAAACACACCGCAAAAAGAGATTACATCAAATAGATCTCCTCGAAGACCGAGGAGAACTTTGTATTGAGATCTAGAGAGAGAGAGAAGAAGCCATCTAGATACTGGCTATGGACCCGAAGGTCTGTGGTAAACTACTCACAACTCATGGTGAGGGCGATGATGATGATGATGAAGGCCTCCGTGATGGATCCCCCTCCGATGGAGCTCCGGAACAGGCTCCAAGATGGGATCTCCATGGGAATAGAAGCTATGGCGGTGGAATTAGGGTTTTCTCTCTGCGTCTGGAATTTCTGGGGTACGTGGACTTATATAGGAAGGAGGGCACCGGGGGCCACACGAGGGGGCCTCGAGGCAGGGGGCGCGCCCCCCACCCTCGAGGGCCACCTCTCTGTCCCCTGACTTGGTCCTCAAGCTCCGCGTGCGTGATTTTCTCCAAAAATTTCTCTCGCGAAGGTTTCATTCCGTTTGGACTCCGTTTGATATTCCTTTTCTGCAAAACCCTGAAATAGGCAAACAAACAGCAATCTGGACTAGGCCTTTGGGTTAGTAGGTTAGTCCCAAAAATGATATAAAAGTGAATGATAAAGCCCATTAAACATCCAAGACTTCATAAATAATAGCATGGAACAATAAAAAATTATAGATACGTTGGAGATGTATCAAGGGGGGCACCGCACACGGCTAAAACAAAGTTTCTTGGGTGTCTTTGGGTGCCCCCTTGCCCCCGTATATAAAGGAGCAAGGGGGGAGGTGCGGCTGGCCAAGTATGGCGCGCCAGGAGTAGGATTCCTACTCCCAGTAGGAATAGGAATCCCCCTTCCAATTCCTAGTACGAGTAGGAAAGGAAGGAGGAGAGGAAAAGGAAGAAGAGAGGCGCCTCCCCCCTTTCCTAGTACAACTAGGATTCCTAGGGTGAGGGTGCGGCCAGATCTATGGGCTGCCTCTCTCTATTCCCTCAAGGCCCACTATGGCCCATACTCCCACGGGGGGGTGTCCGGTAACCCCCTCCGACACTCTAGTTCTACCCGATAACACTCGGAACACTTCCGGTGTCCGAATATAGTCATCCAATATATCAATATTTATGTCTCGGACATTCCGAGACTCCTCATCATGTCCGTGATCTCATCCGGGACTCCTAACTACCTTCGGTACATCAAAACTCATAAACTCATAATACCGATCGTCATCGAACATTAAGCGTGCGGACCCTACGGGTTCGAGAACTATGTAGACATGATCGAGACTCATCTCCGGTAAATAACCAATAGCGGAACCTGAATGCTCATATTGGCCCCTACATATTATATGAAGATCTTTATCGGTCAAACCGCATAACAACATATGTTGTTCCCTTTGTCATCGGTATGTTACTTACCCGAGATTCGATCGTCGGTATCTCAATACCTAGTTCAATCTCATTACCGGCAAGTCTCCTTACTCATTCCGCAATACATCATCTCGTGACTAACCAATTAGTCATTTGCTTGCAAGGCTTATTATGATGTGTATTACCGAGAGGGCCCAGAGATACCTCTCCCACACTCGAAGTGACAAATCCTATTCTTGATCTATGCCAACACCACAAACACCTTCGGAGACACCTGTAGAGCATCTTTATAATCACCCAGTTATGTTGTGACGTTTGATAGCACACAAGGTGTTCCTCTGGTATTCGGGAGTTGCATAATCTCATAGTCAGAGGAACATGTATAAGTCATGAAGAAAGCAATAGCAGTAAAACTAAACGATCATAATGCTAAGATAATGGATGGGTCTTGTCCATCACATCATTCTTCTAATGATGTGATCCCGTTGATCAAATGACAACTCATGTCTATGGTTAGGAAACATAACCATCTTTTGATTAACGAGCTAGTCTAGTAGAGGCATACCAGGGACTCTCTGTTTTGTCTATGTATTCACACATGTACTAAGTTTCCGATTAATACAATTCTAGCATGAATAATTAACATTTATCATGATATAAGGAAATATAAATAACAACTTTATTATTGCCTCTAGGGCATATTTCCTTCAGTCTCCCACTTGCACTAGAGTCAATAATCTAGTTCACATCGCCATGTGATTTAACACCAATAGTTCACATCGTCATGTGATTAACACCCAAAGGGTTTACTAGAGTCAACAATCTAGTTCACATCGCCATGTGATTAACACCCAGAAGAGTACTAAGGTGTGATCATGTTTTGCTTCGTGAGAGAAGTTTATTCAGATATGTATGTATTTTGCAAATTTCTATGTCTACAATGCTCTGCATGGAGCTACTCTAGCTAAATGCTCCCACTTTCAATATGTATCCAGATCGATGTCAAAGCTTGCATTGACTTAACTCTTTACGACGAACTCTTTATCACCTCCATAACCGAGAAATATTTATTTTGTCCTCTAAGGATAATTTTGACCGATGTCCAGTGATCTACTCCTAGATCAAAATTGTACTCCCTTGCCAAACTCAGGGCATGGCATACAATAGGTCTGGTATACAGCATGGCATACTTTATAGAACCTATGGCTGAGGCATAGGGAATGACTTTCATTCTCTCTCTATCTTTTGTTGTGGTTGGGCTTTGAGTCTTACTCAACTTCACACCTTGCAGCACATGCAAGAACTCTTTCTTTGAATGTTCCATTTTGAACTACTTCAAAAACTTGTCAAGATATGTACTCATTGAAAAAACTTATCAAGCGTCTTGATCTATCTCTATAGATCTTGATGCTCAATATGTAAGCAACTTCACCGAGGTCTTTCTTTGAAAAACTCCTTTCAAACACTCCTTTATGCTTTCCAAAAAATTCTACATCATTTCCGATCGACAATATGTCATTCACATATACTTATTAGAAAGGTTGTAGTGCTCCCACTCGCTTTCTTGTAAATACACGCTTCACCGCAAGTATGTATAAAACTATATGCTTTGATCAACTTATCAAAGTGTATATTCCAACTCCGAGATGCTTGCACCAGTCCATACATGGATCGCTGGAGCTTGCACACTTTGTCGGCACTTTTAGGATCGACAAAACCTTCTGGTTGCATCATATACAACTCTTCTTTAATAAATCCATTAAGGAATGCAGTTTCGTCATCCATTTTCCAGATTTCATAAAATGTGGCAATTGCTAACATGATTCGAACAGACTTAAGCATCGATACGAGTGAGAAAGATTTCATCGTAGTCAACACCTTGAGCTTGTCGAAAACCTTTTGCGACAATTCGAGCTTTGTAGATAGTAACACTACCGTCAGTGTTTGTCTTCCTCTTGAAAATCCATTTATTTTCAATGGATTGCCGATCATCAGGCAAGTCAACCAAAGTCCATACTTTGTTCTCATACATGGATCCCATCTCAGATTTCATGGCCTCAAGCCATTTGCGGAATCTGGGCTCATCATCGCTTCCTCATAGTTCGTAGGTTCATCATGGTCTAGTAACATGATTTCCAGAACCGGGTTACCATACCACTCTAGCGCAGAACGCACTCTGGTTGACCTACGAGGTTCAGTAGTAACTTGATCTGAAGTTTCATGATCATCATCATTAGCTTCCTTGCTGATTGGTGTAGAATCACCAAAACTAGTTTCTGTGATGTACTACTTTCCACGAGAGAAGGTACAATTACCTCATCAAGTTCCACTTTCCTCCCACTCACTTCTTTCGAGAGAAACTCCTTCTCTAGAAAGGATCCATTCTTAGCAACGAATATCTTGCCTTCGGATCTGTGATAGAAGGTGTACCCAACGGTTTCCTTTTGGGTATCCTATGAAGACACATTTCTCCGACTTGGGTTCGAGCTTATCAGGTTGAAGCTTTTTCACATAAGCATCGCAGCCCCAAACATTAAGTAACAACAACTTTGGTTTCTTGCCAAACCATAGTTGCGTCGTCTCAACGGATTTAGATGGTGCCCTATTTAACGTGAATGCAGTTGTCTCTAAAGAATAACCCCAAAACAATAGTGGTAAATCGGTAAGAGATATCATAGATCGCACCATATCAAATAAAGTACGGTTATGACGTTCGGACACACCATTACGCTGTGGTGTTCCGGGTGGCATGAGTTGTGAAACTATTCCTCATTGTTACAAATGAAGACCAAACTCGTAACTCAAATATTCGTCTCCGCGATCAGATCGTAGAAACTTAATTTTCTTGTTACAATGATTCTCTACTTCACTCTGAAATTCTTTGAACTTTTCAAATGTTCCAGACTTGTGCCTCATCAAGTAGATATACCCATATCTGCTCAAATCATCAGTGAAGGTCAGAAACTAACGATACCCATCGCGAGCCTCAACACTCATCGGTCCACATACATCAGTATATATGATTTCCAACAAATCAGTTGCTCGCTCCATTGTTCCAGAGAACGGAGTTTTAATCATCTTGCCCATGAGGCATGGTTCACAAGCACCAAGTGATTCATAATCAAGTGATTTCAAAATCCCATCAGCATGGAGTTTCTTCATGCGCTTTACACCAATATGACCTAAATGGCAGTGCCACAAATAAGTTGCACTATCATTATCAACTTTGCATCTTTTGGCTTCAATATTATGAATATGTGTATTACTACAATTGAGATCCAACAAACTATTTTCATTGGGTGTATGACCATCGAAGGTTTTATTCATGTAAACAGAATAACAATTATTCTATGACTTTATATGAATAACCGTATTGCAACAAACATGATCAAATCATATTCATGCTCAACGCAAATGCCAAATAACATTTATTTAGGTTCTACACTAATCCCGAAAGTTAGGGAGTGTGCGATGATGATCATATCAATCTTGGAACCACTTCCAACACGCATCATCACTTCACCTTTAACTAGTCTCTGTTCATTCTGCAACTCTCGTTTCGAGTTACTAATTTTAGCAACTGAACCGGTATGAAATACCCATGGGTTGCTATGAACACTAGTAAAGTACACATCAATAATATGTATATCAAATATACCTTCGTTCACTTTGCCATCCTTCTTATCCGCCAAGTATCTAGGGCAGTTCCGCTTCCAGTGACCATTTCCTTTGTAGTAGAAGCACTTAGTTCCAGGCTTGAGTTTAGCTTTGGGTTTCTTCACGGGAGTGACAACTTGCTTGTCATTCTTCTTGAAGTTCCCCTTCTATCCCTTTGCCCTTTTCTTGAAACAAGTGGTCTTGTTAACCATCAACACTTGATGCTCTTTCTTGATTTCTACCTTCACCGATTTCAGCATCGCGAAGAGCTGGGGAATAACTTTCATCATCCCTTGCATATTATAGTTCATCACGAAGTTCTACTAACTTGGCGATAGTGTCTAGAGAAGTTTGTCAATTACTATCTTATCTAGAAGATTAACTCCCACTTGATTCAAGCAACTGTAGTACCGAGACAATCTGAGCATATGCTCACTAGTTGAGCTATTCTCCTCCATCTTGTAGGCAAAGTACTGTCAGAGGTCTCATACCTCTCGACATGGGCATGAGTATGAAATACTAATTTCAACTCTTGGAACATCTTACATGCTCCGTGGCGTTCAAAACGTTTTTGAAGTCCCGGTTCTAAGCCGTAAAGCATGGTGCACTAAACTATTAAGTACTATTGAGCTTTGTCAAACATTCATAACGTTTGCATCTGCTCCTGCAATAGATCTGTCACCTAGCGGTGCATCAAGGACATAATAGTTCTGTGCAGCAATGAGGATAATCCTCAGATCACGGACCTAGTCCGCCTCATTGTTACTAACATCATTCATCTTAGTTTTTCTCTAGGAACATATCAAAAACATAGGGGAGCTATAACGCGAGCTATTGATCTACAACATAATTTGCAAATACTATCAGGACTAAGTTCATGATAAATTAAAGTTCAATTAATCATATTACTTAAGAACTCCCACTTAGATAGACATCCCTCTAGCCATCTAAATGATCACGTGATCCAAATCAACTAAACCATGTCCGATCATCACGTGAGACGGAGTAGTTTTCAATGGTGAACATCTTATGTTGACCATTGATACGTCCATTTTGCATCATGCTTATATGTTGATATTTATTGCATTATGGGCTGTTATTACACGTTATGTCACAATACTTATGCCTTTTCTCTCTTATTTTACAAGGTTTACATGAAGACGGAGAATGCCGGCAGCTGGGATTCTGGACTGGAAAAGGAGCAAACTCTGGAAACCTATTCTGCACAACTCAAAAAGGCCCAAAACTTCACAGGACTCCATTTCAGAAAATATAAAAATATCTGGCAAAAGAAGATCATGAGGGGGCCACCTGCTGTCCACGAGGGTGGGGGGCGCTCCCCCCCCCCCCTCTCTGGGCGCGCCCCCCTGTCTCATGGGCCCCCCGATGCCCATCTTCTCCTATGTGAGGTGTTTTGACCTGGAAAAAATCATAAGGAGGCTTTCGGGACCAGACGCCGCCGTCTCGGGTGGAACCTTGGCGAAAACCAATCTAGGGCTCCGGCAGAGCTGTTCTGCCGGGGATACTTCCCTCCGGGAGGGGGAAATCGTCACCGCCGTCATCACCAACAACTCTCCCATCTTGGGGAGGGCTATCTTCATCAGCATCTTCACCAGCACCATCTCCTCTTAAACCCTAGTTCATCTCTTGTATCCAATCTTTGTATCCAAACCTCAGATTGGTACCTGTGGGTTGCTAGTAGTGTTGATTACTCCTTGTAATTGATGCTAGTTGGTTTATCTGGTGGAAGATCATATGTTCAGATCCATTATGCATATTAATACCCATCTGATCATGAATAATATTATGTCTTGTGAGTAGTTACTTTTGTTCCTGAGGACATGGGAGAAGTCTTGCTATTAGTAGTCATGTGAATTTGGTATTCGTTCGATGTTTTGATGAGATGTATGTTGTCTCTCCTCTAGTGGTGTCATATGAACGTCGACTACATGACACTTCACCATTATTTGGGCCTAGAGGAAGGCATTGGGAAGTAATAAGTAGATGATGGGTTGCTAGAGTGACAGAAGCTTAAACCCTAGTTTATGTGTTGCTTCGTAAGGGGCTGATTTGGATCCACTTGTTTCATGCTATTGTTAGGTTTACCTTAATGCTTCTTTTGTAGTTGTGGATGCTTGCATTATAGGCTAATCATAAGTGGGAGGCTTGTCCAAGTAAGGACAGCACCCAAGCACCGGTCCACCCACATACCAAATTATCAAAGTACCGAACGTGAATCAGATGATCATGATGAAAACTAGCTAAAACGATAATTCACATGTGTCCTCGAGAGCGCTTTCCTTTATATAAGAGTTTGTCCAGGCTTTTCCTTTGCTGCAAAAAGGATTGGGCCACCTTGCTGCACCTTATTTACTTTTACCTTTTGTTACTTGTTACCAATTACCCTATCACAAAACTATCTGTTACCTATAATTTCAGTGCTTGCAGAAAATACCTTTCTGAAAACTGCCTATCATTTCCTTCTACTCCTCGTTGGGTTCGACACACTTACTTATCGAAAGGACTACGATAGATCCCCTACACTTGTGGGTCATCAAGACTCTTTTATGGCGTCGTTACCGGGGAGTGAAGCGCCTTTGGTAAGGAAAATTTTATATAGTGTGCTGAAATTTATTGCCACTTGTTACAATGGCTCATAATCCTTTGAGGGGCTTGTTCGGGGTATCTTCACCCCGACCAAAAGAGCAAAGAGTTGCTCCTCAACCTACTGCACCTATTGAAAATGTTTACTTTGAAATTCCTTCGGGTATGATAGAGAAACTTCTAGATAATACTTTTACAGGAGACGGAACACTGCATCCTGATTTACACCTAATCTATGCGGATGAAGTTTTTGGATTATTTAAGCTTGCAGGTATGCCTGAGGATGTTATCAAGAAGAAGGTCTTCCCTTTATCTTTGAAGGGAGATGCATTGACATGGTTTAGGCTATGTGATGATATGGGATCATGGTACTATAATCATCTGAAGTTGGAATTTCATCAGAAGTTCTACCCTATGCACCAGGTTCATCGTGATCGTAATTATATCTATAATTTTTGGCCTCGCGAAGGAGAAAGCATCGCTCAAACTTGGGGGAGGCTTAAGTCAATGTTATATTCATGCCCCAATCATGAGCTCTCAAGAAAAAATATTATTCAAAATTTTTATGCTCGGCTTTCTCTCAATAATCGCTCCATGCTCGATACTTCTTGTTCTGGCTCTTTTATGATGAAGACTATCAAATTCAAATGAGATTTATTGGAAAGAATTAAACGCAACTCTGAAGATTGGGATCTCGACGAAGGTAAGGAGTCAGGTATGACCCCTAAGTTTGATTGTGTTAAAGCTTTTATGGATACCGATGTTTTCCGTGAGTTTAGCACTAAATATAGACTTGACTCTGAGATAGTAGCTTCTTTCTGTGAATCATTCGCTACATGATCTTCCCAAGGAGAAGTGGTTTAAATACCATCCTCCCATTGAAGTAAAAGTAGTTGAGCATGTTAAAGTTGAAGAAAAGACTATCACTTATAATGTTGATCCTATTGTTCCTACTGCTTATATTGAGAAACCACCTTTCCCTGTTAGAATAAAGGATCATGCTAAAGCTTCAACTGTGGTTCGTAAGAGTAATACTAGAACACCTACACCCCCTGAGCAAATTAAAGTTGAACCTAGTGTTGCTATGGTTAAAGATCTTTTGGTAGAGGATTTAGATGGACATGTTATTTACCTCCAAGAAGAATCTGCTAGAATATCCAAACCTAATGCTAAGAATAAACATAGACCTATTGTAGGCTTGCCTATTATCTCTGTTAAGATAGGAGATCATTGCTATCATGGTTTGTGTGATGTAGGTGCTAGTGCAAGCATAACCCCTCATGCCTTATATCAAGAAATTATGCATGATATTGCACCTGTTGAGTTAGAAGGGATTGATGTTACTATTAAGTTAGCTAATAGAGACACTATTTCACCAGTTGGGATTGTTAGAGATGTTGAAGTCTTGTGTCAGAAGGTTAAATACCCTGCTGATTTTCTTATTCTTAGTTCCCCACAAGATGAATTTTTTCCCATTATATTTGGTAGACCCTTCTTGATTACTGTTAATGCTAAGATAGACCGTGTGAAAGATATCGTTACTGTTGGTTTAGGGGATATGTCTCATGATTTTAACTTTGCTAAATTTCGTAGACAACCCCTTGATAAAGAACTACCTAGTAAGGATGAAATTATTGGTCTTGCTTCTATTGTTGTGCCTCCTAATGATCCTTTAGAACAATATTTGCTAGATCATGAAAATGATATGCATATGAATGAGAGAAGGGAAATAGATGAAATATTCTTTAATCAGGGACCCGTATTGAAAAACAACTTGCCTGTTGAAATCCTAGGGGATCCTCCTCCACCCAAGGGTGATCCCATGTTTGAACTCAAACCTTTACCTGGTAATCTTAAGTATGTTTATCTTGATGAAAAGAAGATATATCATGTTATTATTAGTGCTAACCTTTCAAAGCAGGAAGAGGAAAAATTATTGAAAACTCTAAAGAAGCAACGTGCTGCTATTGGATATACTCTAGATGATCTTAAGGGCATTAGTCCCACTTTATGCCAACACAAGATAAAATTGGAAGAAAATGCTAAACCGGTTATTGATCATCAACGACGGTTAAACCCTAAGATGAAATAAATGGTAAGGAAGGACATACTAAAGCTTCTAGAGGCAGGTATTATCTATCCAATTGCTGATAGCCAGTGGGTAAGTCCTGTCCATTGTGTCCCTAAGAAGGGAGGTATAACTGTTGTTCCGAATGATAAAGATGAATTGATCCCACAAAGAATTGTTACACGCTATAGGATGGTAATTGATTTCCGTAAATTAAATAAAGCTACTAAGAAAGATCATTACCCTTTGCCTTTTATTGATCAAATGCTGGAAAGGTTATCCAAACATACTCATTTTTGCTTTCTAGATGGTTATTCTGGTTTCTCTCAAATACATGTGTCAAAAGGGGATCAAGAAAAGATCACTTTTACTTGTCCTTTCGGTACATTTGCTTATAGACGTATGCCTTTCGGTTTATGTAATGCACCCGCTACCTTTCAAAGATGCATGATGGCTATATTATCTGATTTTTGTGAAAAGATTGTTGAGGTTTTCATGGATGATTTCTCCGTTTACGGAACTTCTTTTGATGATTGCTTAAGCAACCTTGATTGAGTTTTGCAGAGATGTGAAGACACTAATCTTGTCTTGAATTGGGAGAAGTGCCACTTTATGGTTAATGAAGGCATTGTCTTGGGACATAAAATTTCTGAAAGAGGTATCAAAGTTGACAAGGCTAAAGTTGATGCTATTGAAAAGATGTCGTGCCCCAATGACATCAAAGGTATATGAAGTTTCCTTGGTCATGCCGGGTTTTATAGGAGTTTCATTAAGGACTTCTCCAAAATCTCCAGGCCTCTGACTAATCTCTTACAAAAAGATATTCCTTTTGTCTTTGATGATGATTGTCTAGAGGCATTTGAAATACTTAAGAAAGCTTTGATCACTTCACCTATTGTCCAGCCACCTGACTGGAATTTACCTTTTGAGATTATGTGGGATGCTAGTGATTATGCTGTAGGTGTTGTTTTATGGCAAAGAATTGATAAGAAATTAAATGTTATCCAGTATGCTAGTAAAACTCTAGACAGTGCCCAGAAAAATTATGCTACCACTGAGAAAGAATTTTTAGCAATTGTATTTGCTTGTGATAAGTTTAGACCTTATATTGTTGATTCTAAAGTAACTATTCACACTGATCACGCTGCTATCAAATACCTTATGGAAAACAAAGATGCTAAACCTAGACTTATTAGATGGGTTCTCTTGCTACAAGAATTTGACTTGCATATCATTGATAGAAAGGGAGCTGAGAACCCCATTGCGGATAACTTGTCTAGGCTAGAGAATATACTTGATGACCCACAACCTATTGATGATAGCTTTCCTGGTGAACAATTAGCTGTCATAAATACTTCTCGTACCGCTCCATGGTATGTTGATTACGCTAATTACATTGTTGCTAAGTTTATACCTCCTAGCTTCACATACCAGCAAAAGAAAAGGTTCTTCTATGATTTGAGACATTACTTCTGGGATGACCCACATCTTTATAAAGAAGGAGTATATGGTATTATTAGACGTTGTGTACCTGAGCATGAACATGAACAGATCCTACGCAAGTGCCACTCCGAAGCTTATGGAGGACACCATGCTGGAGATAGAACTGCACATAAGGTATTGCAATCCGGTTTTTATTGGCCTACTCTCTTCAAAGATGCACGTAAGTTTGTCTTATCTTGTGATGAATGTCAAAGAATTGGTAATATCAATAGACATCAAGAAATGCCTATGAATTATTCACTTGTTATTGAACCATTTGATGTTTGCGGCTTTGATTATATGGGACCGTTTCCTGCCTCTAATGGGTACACACATATTCTAGTTGCTGTTGATTATGTTACTAAGTGGGTAGAAGCTATTCCAACTAGTAGTGTTGATCATAACACCTCTATTAAGAAGCTTAAAGAAGTTATTTTTCCGAGGTTTGGAGTCCCTAGATACTTAATGACTAATGGTGGTTCACACTTTATTCATGGTGCTTTCCGTAAAATGCTTGCTAAGTATGATGTGAACCATAGAATTGCATCCCCTTATCACCCACAGACTAGTGGTCAAGTAGAACTAAGTAATAGAGAGCTGAAATTAATCTTGCAAAAGACAGTTAATAGGTCTAGGAAGAATTGGTCCAAGAAACTTGATGATGCATTATGGGCCTATAGAACTGCATACAAAAATCCTATGGGTATGTCTCCATATAAAATGGTCTACGGAAAGGCTTGTCACTTACCTCTTGAGCTAGAACATAAGGCATATTGGGCGATCAAAGAGCTCAATTATGATTTCAAACTTGCCGGTGAAAAGAGGTTATTTGACATTAGCTCTCTAGATGAATGGAGAACCCAGGCCTATGAGAATGCCAAGTTGTTTAAAGAAAAAGTTAAAAGATGGCATGACAAAAGGATACAAAAGCGTGTGTTTAACGTAGGTGATTATGTCTTGCTATACAACTCTCGTTTAAGATTTTTTGCAGGAAAACTTCTCTCTAAGTGGGAAGGACCTTACATTATCGAGGAGGTCTATCGTTCTGATGCCATAAAAATCAACAACTTCGAAGGCACAAATCCAAAGGTGGTGAACGGCCAAAGAATCAAACATTATATCTCAGGTAACCCTATAAATGTTGAAACCAATGTTATTGAAACCGTAACTGTCAGTGGGAACGACACCTATGGGATCACAAGAATCCCTACTATGGTTAGCGGGGCGCGGGGTTGAGAGAAGAGCGGATCAAACAGATAGCACACGGTTCGTTTATCCAGGTTCGGGCCGCAAGGATGCGTAAAACCCTACTCCTGCTTTGGTGGATTGTATATATGTGTTCTTCAGCTAGCTATGGGGCGTGAGGAGCTCCAAAAAGCCGAATCCTCATCCTGGTCCCCTCGGGCCTCCTTTTATAGAAAAAGGGGTTGCCACAGTGGCACACAGGAGGTGGAAAGGGTATAGTGATGCGAGGTTATCCCTCGCATTACATGACAAGGCGCATTTAATGCGTATTGCTTAGGTGTCCTTGCTTTATCGGGGACGGGGGAGAGATCTGTCTTGTCCGTTGCCGCTCCTTCTTGTGTCGACACGCGCCTTGGCCAGCGATGCCTGAGATGCCATGTAGGTAGGCAGGCAGCTGAGGTGGCGCAATGGTGGGTCTTCACAAAGATCTGCATGCCGCCACGCAGGTGCGTGCCCAGCTGGTTGGGTTGGCAGCTGCATAAGGCGGTGGAAGTTTAGTCAACGTGGGCCTGATGGTGGCCCTGCGTATGTCCTTGGCAAGGGCCTTTCCGGGGCCCCGGCAAGGGTCTTGCCGCGGCGCCTGCTGCCATCCCCGGCAAGGCGCTTGCCGGAGGTCTTGTGATCTTCCTCGGCTAGGATCCTGCCAAGGGTCGTCGTCTTCTTAGTGCGTATCTGATCCTGAATGTCTTCACAAAGATCTGCATGCCACTACGAGGATGTCTCCCGAATCCTTGCCCCATGGGGGCAGTGGACTCAAGGGTGATTTGCTCCATGGGGCGGGGCGAGTTGCCGCGGAAAGGGTCTTGCCGGGGCTGCTAAAGCCGGCCTCGACAAGGATCTTGCCGGGGGAGCCCGTCTCGTCCCTTGGCTCTTCGTGGTCTTGGCTTTGGTGTTGCTCGAGTTCCATCGAGCTTCGGTCTCACCCTGGCTCACCTCCCTTGCCTTGCTTGGTGTGGTGGTGCCCGCGGCTCAGACTGCCCGTGCACAGTTATAGGGGTACAAAAAAGTGTACCCCTCTTTTTGTACACCGACAGGAGCCCCCTGGCCTGGGCCACACATAAGCGCAACGCGTTGTTGGGCCAGGCCCAGAAAACGGTGGGCGGGAAGGCGGGGCGGTTTTTACCACGGTAAGATTTTTCGCGCTGTGCTTTGCATGATTTGCACGCGTGGCGCGGTGCGAAGGGGTCTGCGTGACGTGGGTGGCATGCGTGGGGCGGTTCCCGCAGGCATGCTTCACATCGTATAAAGAGGCGGCTTGGCGCCTTCCCATAAAAGGAGGGAGGCGTGGGGGCGCTGCTCATTTACTAAATGGAGTGGATGCGCTATGTCGGTGGGAACGACACCTATGGGATCACAAGAATCCCTACTATGGTTAGCGAGGCGCGGGGTTGAGAGAAGAGCGGATCAAACAGATAGCACACGGTTCGTTTATCCAGGTTTGGACCGTGAGGATGCGTAAAACCCTACTCCTGCTTTGGTGGATTGTATATCTGTGTTCTTCAGCTAGCTATGGGGCATGAGGAGCTCCAAAAAGCCGAATCCTCCTCCTGGTCACCTCGGGCCTCCTTTTATAGAAAAAGGGGTTGCCACAGTGGAACACAGAAGGTGGAAAGGGTACAGTGATGCGAGGTTATCCCTCGCATTACATGACAAGGCGCATTTAATGCGTCTTGCTTAGGTGTCCTTGCTTTATCGGGGACGGGGGAGAGATATGTCTTGTTCGTCGCCGCTCCTTCTTGTGTCGACACGCGCCCTGGCCAGCGATGCCTGAGATGCCATGTAGGTAGGCAGGCAGCTGAGGTGGCGCAATGGTGGGTCTTCACAAAGATCTGCAAGCTGCCACGCAGGTGCCTGCCCAGCTGGTTGGGTTGGCAGCTGCATAAGGCGGTGGAAGTTTAGTCGGCGTGGGCCTGATGGTGGCCCTGCGGATGTCCTTGGCAAGGGCCTTGCCGGGGCCCTGGCAAGGGTCTTGCCACGGCGCCTGCTGCCATCCCCAACAAGGCGCTTGCGGGAGGTCTTGTGATCTTCCTCGACTAGGATCCTGCCAAGGGTCGTCGTCTTCTTAGTGCGTATCTGATCTTGAATGTCTTCACAAAGATCTGCATGCCACTACGGGGATGTCTCACGAATCCTTGCCCCATGGGGGCAGTGGACTCAAGGGTGATTTGCTCCGTAGGGGCGGGGCGAGTTGCCGCGGCAAGGGTCTTGCCGGGGCTGCTAAAGCCGGCCCCGGCAAGGATCTTGCCGGGGGAGCCCGCCTCGTCCCTTGGCTCTTCGTGGTCTTGGCTTTGGTGTTGCTCCAGTTCCATCGAGCTTCGGTTTCACCCTGGCTCACCTCCCTTGCCTTGCTTGGTGTGGTGGTGCCCGCGGCTCAGACTGCCCGTGCACAGTTATAGGGGTACAAAAAAGTGTACCCCTCTTTTTGTACACCGACAGTAACCCCGAAGGAATACATAAGGGACACTTTCCAAAATGATCCAGACTCCGAAAAGGAAAAGGTACGTGGTACGGTAAGTAAACCGACTCCAAAACAGTTCTAAAGGCAATTTTTCACCGTTTTGGAATATTTAGAAAAATAGAAAAATAAGTATCCGTCCAGAAGAGACACGAGCCATCCACGAGGGTGGAGGGCGCGCCCCCCTTCCCTGGGCGCGCCCTCCTGGCTCGTGGGCAGCTCGTGTGCCTCCCGGACTCCGATTTCTTGTATGTTACTCCTTTTTGGTCGGTAAAAACTCATTATATATACCCCCGAAGGTTTTGACCTCTGTATCACCCAAAAATCCTCTATTTTTGTTTCGAGCTATTTCTGTCGCAGATAAAAGCAACATGTCATCCCAGGATTCGGGGGGAGAAAGCTAAGTAGTTGATTCCCTTGCTGACCCTAAGGTCTATGGGGACTGGCAGCATTATGGATGGACCACGGAGGAAGAAGAAGACCATGATCCAAAGGGAAGGGACTGGACTAGCTCACATGAAGACGAAGTCCCACTACCTCAACCTGGGGACATGCATGTGAAGTTCAAAAAGTCAAGCCTCCCCGACAGATCAAAGAAATCTAAGGTCGATTTTTTCCCTTTTCACCTCTTGCGGAAAAACAAGCAGGAACTATGCAAGAAAGTATTAAACCTTGAGCACGAGGTCAACGACCTAAAGGAGCAAAATTCTGCCCTTAAGCGCAAGTTAAGGAAGAAGCCATCATCACCACCACCAAAGGAGACATAATCATATGGGTATGGGAACTCCCCTTGGCAACTGCCAAGCTTGGGGGAGTGACCCCGGTATCGTATCACCATCACTCCTACCTTTACCGTTTTTCTTAGTTCGATCCTTTCGGTAGTATCTTGATTTAGTAGAATAAAGTTCGCATGATCTAGTTGTGAGCTTTTGCTTTATGATCTTTACCCTTTGTAATCGAGTCCGTGAGCTATATAATAAAGATTAGTGTTGAGTCAAGGGCTTGATTTCCTCACTTTGGTCATGACAAAAAGAAAGCAAATATAAAAAGTATCAAAGAGATCATATTGATCTTACGGGAAGTAATGACTTCACATATAAAGAGTATGATGAATAAAAGTTGTTGAGAGTTGACAAACATAGTTTTGGTCATCGTTGCAATTAATAGGAAGTAATAAAGAAAGAGAGGCTTCACATACAAATATACTATCTTGGACATCTTTTATGATTGTGAACACTCATTAAAATATTGAAGGAAATATGCCCTAGAGGCAATAATAAAGTTATTATTTATTTCCTTATATCATGATAAATGTTTATTATTCATGCTAGAATTGTATTAACTGGAAACTTAGTACATGTGTGAATACATAGACAAAACAGAGTGTCCCTAGTATGCCTCTACTAGACTAGCTCATTGATCAAAGATGATTATGTTTCCTAGCCATAGACATGAGTTGTCATTAGATCAACGGGATCACATCATTAGGATAATGATGTGATGGACAAGACCCATCCGTTAGCTTAGCACTATGATCGCTTAGTTTTACTGCTATTGCTTTCGTCATGACTTATACATGTTTCTATGACTATGAGATTATGCAACTCCCGTATACCGGAGGAACACCTTGTGTGCTATCAAACGTCACGATGTAACTGGGTGATTATAAAGATGCTCTACAGGTGTCTCCGAAGGTGTGATACGTCCCAAACGTATCTATAATTTCTGCTTGCTCCATGCATGTTTTGGGTGATATTGCTATGCTTTTGATACACTTTCATACACTTTTGATCATATTTGGACTAACCTATTAACTCAGTGCACTCCAATGTCAGTTTCTGTTTTTTGCTGTTTTTGTATTTCAGGTTTTCCCATTACTTAAATTGCGAGAAAAATTCCGGGAAAAATATATAAAAAATCAGCGCTCCAGAAGCTTCCATGTGCCAGAAGTGGGGCCAGAGGGGGCCAGAGGGGCCCCAGGCGCCCTGATGGCGCGGCCCCACCCCTGGCCGCGCCGGGGGGGGGCGCCTGGGGGGCTCCCACCTCCTCTGGTGCCCTACTTGGCCTCCTATTTATTCTCCCGTCGCGGAAACCCTGATTCCAGAACCCTTTTCTCCAGAAGCAATTTCGATCTCTGCCGCCATCGCCACCAAGTTTTGGGGGACCAGAATTCCTGTGCCGGCATCCTGCCGGGACGGGGAAGTGCCCCCGGATTCATCTCCATCAACGTTGCTTCCTCCCTCCATGATGCGGGAGTAGTTCCTCCTCGGGGCTGAGGTTTCTACTAGTAGTTGTGTGATCAATTCTCTCTCCCATGATGTGATCTTCGTTGTGATCATAGGCTATGTTAATCTAGGGTGATCCCATGATATTTCCCCTTCCTCTATGTATTGGATTGATGTACTCACTTGTCTTTATCTAGTATAATCCCCGAGACCAAGGTGACAGCGGTCTATTGGACATGGATTAGAAGAATATTTTCATGGGTGATTTCCTCTTTTGTGTGTTGATTGAAGATTGAGAGTCTCTTGGTGCTTGTCTTTGACTATCCTTGAGATATGTTGTGGTGATTGTGGTACTCTCTTTGGATGGCCGCAGTGACATTGGGAAATCCATAGATTGAGAACTACGAACTTTGAGGTGTGCTTTTGTAGCCCTACATAATTCTCGTCCTCTCTTGACCACAAAGGAATGACCTCCGGGTGCGTCTCCATTGCATGTTTTATGGGAAATATCATGTGATTAGACTATGTTAATGTTGTTGGGAGTTTCCACTAGTGAATGTATGAAGCCTAGGCCTTGTTTCCACCATTGCAATACCATTTGTGCTCACGTTTACCACTTGTTTGCTTGCTGCACTTTTTATTACAGATTTATATTACTTTGCTTTGCCACTCCTATCATCCATATTTTACCATCTCTTCGCCGAACTAGTGCACCTATACAACTCCTAGTTGTATTAGGTGTGTTGGGGACACAAGAGACTTCTTGTATCTTAGTTGCAGGGTTGCTTGAGAGAGACCATCTTCAACCTCTACTTCCCTGAGTTCGATAAACCTTAGGTCATCCACTTGAGGGAAATTGCTGCTGTCCCTACAAACCTCTGCGCTTGGAGGCCCAACATAGTCTACAAGAATAGAAGCGTGTGTAGACATCAAGGTGTTCGTGGTGTTGGCATAGATCAAGAATAGTATTTGTCACTCTGAGTGTCGGAGAGGTATCTCTGGGCCCTCTCGGTAATACACATCATAATAAGCCTTGCAAGCAAATGACTAATGAGTTAATCATGGGATGATGTATTACGAAACGAGTAAATAGACTTGCCGGTAACGAGATTGAACTAGGTATTGAGATACCGACGATCGAATCTCGGACAAGTAACATACCATTGACAAAGGGAACAACGTATGTTGTTATGCGGTTTGACCGATAAAGATATTCGTAGAATATGTAGGAGCCAATATGAGCAACCAGGTTCCGCTATTGGTTATTGACCGGAGATGAGTCTCGGTCATGTCTACATAGTTCTCGAACCCGTAGGGTCCGCACGCTTAACGTTTGATGACGATCGGTATTATGAGTTTATGAGCTTTGATGTACCGATGGTAGTTCGGAGTCCCGAATGAGATCACGGACATGACCAGGAGTCTCGGAATGTTCGAGACGTAAAGATTGATATATTGGACGACTATATTCGGACACCGGAAGTGTTCCGAAAAAGTTTCGGGTTTAACCGTAGTGCCGGAGGGGGTTACCGGAACCCCCCCGAGGGAGTATGGGCCATAGTGGGCCATTGAGGGAAAGAGGGAGGCAGCCCATAGGGCTGGCCGCATCCTCCCCCTAGGGATCCTATTTGGGCTAGGAAAGGGGGGAGGCGCCCCTCTTCTTCCTTCTTCTCTTCCCCTTCCTTTCCTACTCCTAGCAGGAATAGGAAATGGGATTCCTATTCCTACTAGGAGTAGGAATCCTACTCCCTTGGCGCGCCCTAGCCTGGCCGCACCTCCCCCCTTGCTCCTTTATGTACGGGGGAAGGTGTGCACCCAAAGACACAAAAGAAACATTGTTCTAGCCATGTGCGGTGCCCCCCTCCACAGAAACACACCTCGGTCATACCGTTGTAGTGCTTAGGCGAAGCCCTGCGCTGGTTGCTTCATCATATCCGTCACCACACCGTCGTGCTGACGAAACTCTCCCGTGAAACTCAACTGGATTAAGAGCTCGTGGGACGTCATCAAGCTGAACGTGTGCTGATCGCGGAGGTGTCGTACGTTCGATGCTTGATCGGTTGAATCGCGAAGAAGTTCGACTACATCAACCGCGTCACTAGACGCTTCTGCTTTCGGTCTACGAGGGTACGTAGACACACTCTCCCCTCTCGTTGCTATGCATCTGGTAGATATATCTTGCGTGATCGTAGGAAAATTTTGAAATACTACGTTCCCCAATAGTGGCATCATGAGTCAGGTCTATGCGTAGATGATATGCACGAGTAGAACACAAGTGAGTTGTGGACGATACTAGTCATACTGCTTACCAGCATGTCATACTTTGATTCGGCGGTATTGTTGGATGAAGCAGCTCGAACCGACATTACGCATACGCTTACGCGAGACTGGTTCTACCGACGTGCTTCACACACAGGTGGCTGGCGGGTGTCAGTTTCTCCAAATTTAGTTGAATCAAGTGTGGCTACGCCTGGTCCTTGTGAATGTTAAAACAACACATACTTGACGAAATATCGTTGTGGTTTTGTATGCGTAGGTAAGAACGGTTCTTGCTAAGCCCGTAGCAGCCACGTAAAACTTGCAACAACAAAGTAGAGGATGTCTAACTTATTTTTGCAGGGCATGTTGTGATGTGATATAGTCAAGACATGATAAGTGATACATTATTGTATGAGATGATCATGTTTTGTAAAGTTATCGGCAACTGGCAGGAGCCATATGGTTGTCGCTTTATTGTATGAAATAGAATCGCCATGTAATTGCTTTACTTTATCACTAAACGGTAGCGATAGTCGTAGAAGCAATAGTTGGCGAGACGACAACAATGCTACGATGGAGATCAAGGTGTCGCGCTGGTGACGATGGTGATCATGACGGTGTCTTGGAGATGGAGATCAAAGGCACAAGATGATGATGTCCATATCATATCACTTATATTGATTGCATGTGATGTTTATCTTTTATGCTTCTTATTTTGCTTAGTACGACGGTAGCATTATAAGATGATCCCTTACAAAATTTCAAGGTATAAGTGTTCTCCCTGAGTATGCACCGTTGCGAAAGTTCGTTGTTCCGAGACACCACGTGATGATCGGGTGTGATAAGCTCTACGTTCACATACAGCGGGTGTAAGCCAGTTTTGCACACGCAGAATACTCGGGTTAAACTTGACGAGCCTAGCATATGCAGATATGGCCTCGGAACATTGGAGACCGAAAGGTCGAGCGTGAATCATATAGTAGATATGATCAACATAAGATGTTCACCATTGAAAACTACTCCATCTCACGTGATGATCGGACATGGTTTAGTTGATTTGGATCACATGATCATTTAGATGACTAGAGGGATGTCTATCTAAGTGGGAGTTCTTTAGTAATATGATTAATTGAACTTTAATTTATCATGAACTTAGTCCTGATAGTATTTGCAAATTATGTTGTAAATCAATAGCTCGCGTTATAGCTCCCCTATGTTTTTTTATATGTTCCTGGAGAAAACTAAGTTGAAAGATGTTAGTAGCAATGATGCAGACTTGTTCCGTGATCTGAGGATTTTCCTCATTGCTGCACAGAAGTATTATGTCCTTGATGCACCGCTAGGTGACATATCTATTGCAGGAGCATATGTAAACGTTATGAACATTTGACAAGCTTGGTATGATGACTACTTGATAGTTTAGTGCGCCATGCTTTACGGCTTATAACCGGGACTTCAAAAATGTTTTGAACGCCACGAAGCATATGAGATGTTCCAAGAGTTGAAATTAGTATTTCATACTCATGCCCGTGTCGAGAGGTATAAGACCTCTAACAGTACTTTGCCTACAAGATGGAGGAGAATAGCTCAACCAGTGAGCATGTGCTCAGATTGTCTGGGTACTAAAATTACTTGAATCAAGTGGGAGTTAATCTTCAAGATAAGATAGTAATTGACAAACTTCTCTAGTCACTATCACCAAGTTAGTAGAACTTCGTGATGAACTATAATATGCAAGGGATGACGAAAGTAATTCCCGAGCTCTTCGTGATGCTGAAATCGGTGAAGGTAGAAATCAAGAAAGAGCATCAAGTGTTGATGGTTAACAAGACCACTTGTTTCAAGTAAAGGGCAAAGGGATAGAAGGGGAACTTCAAGAAGAGTGACAAGCAAGTTGTCACTCCCATGAAGAAACCCAAAGCTAAACTCAAGCCTGAAACTAAGTGCTTCTACTACAAAGGAAATGGTCACTGAAAGTGGAACTGCCCTAGATACTTGGCGGATAAGAAGGATGGCAAAGTGAACAAAGGTATATTTGATATAAAGATTATTGATGTGTATTTTACTAGTGTTCATAGCAACCCATGGGTATTTGATACCAGTTAAGTTGCTAAAATTAGTAACTCGAAACGAGAGTTGCAGAATGAACAGAGACTAGTTAAAGGTGAAGTGACAATGTGTCTTGGAAGTGGTTCCAAGATTGATATGATCATCATCGCACACTCCATATACTTTCGGGATTAGTGTAGAACCTAAATAAATGTTATTTGGCATTTGCGTTGACCATGAATATGATTTGATCATGTTTGTTGCAATACGGTTATTCATTTAAAGTCATAGAATAATTGTTATTCTGTTTACATGAATAAAGCCTTCGATGATCATACACCCAATGAAAATAGTTTGTTGGATCTCGATCGTAGAGATACACACATTCATAATATTGAAGCCAAAAGATGCAAGGTTAATAATGATAGTGCAACTTATTTATGGCACTGCCGTTTAGGTCATATTGGTGTAAAGCGCATGAAGAAACTCCATAGTGATGGACTTTGGAATCACTTGATTATGAATCACTTGGTGCTTGCGAACCATGCCTCATGGGCAAGATGACTAAAACTCCGTTCTCCGGAACAATGGAGCGAGCAACAGATTTGTCGGAAATCATACATAGTAATGTATGTGGACCGATGAGTGTTGAAGCTCGCGGCGGGTATCGTTATTTCCTTACCTTCACTGATGATTTGAGCAGATATGGATATATCTACTTGATGAAGCACAAGTCTGAAACATTTGAAAAGTTCAAAGAATTTCAGAGTGAAATAGAGAATCATCGTAACAAGAAAATAAAGTTTCTACGATCTGATCGTAGAGGTGAATATATGAGTTACGAGTTTGGTCTTCATTTGAAACAATGTGAAATAGTTTCACAACTCATGCCACCCGGAACACCACAGTGTAATGGTGTGTCTGAACGTCGTAACCGTACTTTATTAGATATGGTGCGGTCTATGATGTCTCTTACCGTTTACCACTATCATTTTGGGTTATGGATCAGAGACAACTGCATTCACGTTAAATAGGGCAACATCTAAATCCGTTGAGACAACGCCTTATGAACTGTAGTTTGGCAAGAAACCATAGTTGTCGTTTCTTAAAGTTTGGGGCTGCGGTGCTTATGTGAAAAAGCTTCAACCTGATAAGCTCGAACCCAAGTCGGAGAAATGTGTCTTCATAGGATACCCAAAGGAGACTATTGGGTACACCTTCTATCACAGATCCGAAGGCAAGATATGCGCTGCTAAGAATGGATCCTTTCTAGAGAAGGAGTTTCTCTCAAAAAAAGTGAGTGGGAGGAAAGTGGAACTTGATGAGGTAATTGCACCATCTCCCGAATTGGATAGTAGTACATCACAGAAACTAGTTCCAGTGATTCCTACACCAATTAGTGAGGAAGCTCATGATGATGATCATGAAACTTTGGATCAAGTTACTGCTAAACTTCGTAGATCAACCAGAGTACGTTCCGCGCTAGAGTGGTACGGCAACCCAGTTCTGGAAGTCATGTTACTAGACCATGATGAACCTACGAACTATGAGGAAGCGATGATGAGCCCAGAATCCGTAATATGGCTTGAGGCCATAAAATTTGAGATGGGATCCATGTATGAGAACAAAGTGTGGAATTTGGTTGACTTGCCCGATGATCGGCAAGCCATTGAAAATAAATGGATCTTCAAGAGGAAGACCGACGCCGATGATAATGTTACTTTCTACAAAGCTCGACTTGTTGTGAAAGGTTTTTGACAAGTACAAGGAGTTGACTACGATGAGACTTTCTCACCCGTAGTGATGCTTAAGTCTGTCTGAATCATATTAGCAATTGCCGCATTTTATGAAATCTGGCAAATGGATAACAAAACTGCAATTTTTAATGGATTTATTAAAGAAGAGTTGTATATGATGCAGCCAGAAGGTTTTGTCAATCCTAATGGTGCTAACAAAATATGCAAGCTCCAGCAATCCATCTATGGACTGGTGCAAACATCTCGGAGTTGGAATATACGCTTTGATAAGTTGATCAAAGCATATAGTTTTATACAGACTTGCTGTGAAGCCTGTATTTACAAGAAAGTGAGTGGGAGCACTACAGCTTTTCTGATAAGTATATGCGAATGACATATTATCGATAAAAAATGATGTAGAATTTTCTGGAAAGCATAAAGGAGTGTTTGAAAGGAGTTTTTTCAAAGAAAAACCTCAATAAAGTTGCTTACATATTGAGCATCAAGATCTATAGAGATAGATCAAGACGCTTGATAAGTTTTTTCAATGAGTACATACCTTGACAAGATTTTGAAGTAGTTCCAAATGGAACAGTCAAAGAAAGAGTTCTTGCCTATGTTGCAAGGTGTGAAGTTGAGTAAGACTCAATGCCCGACCACTACAGAAGATAGAATGAAAGTCATTCCCTATGCCTCAGCCATATGTTCTATAAAGTATGCGATGTTGTATACCAGACCTATTGTATGCCCTGTCCTGAGTTTGGCAAGGGAGTACAATTTTGATCTAGGAGTAGATCACTGGACAGCAGTCAAAATTGTCCTTAGTTACTGGATGGCTAAGGAAATGTTTCTTGATTATGGAGGTGATAAAGAGTCCGTCGTAAAGAGTTACACCGATGCAAGCTTTGACACTAATCTAGATGACTCTAAGTATCAATCTGGATGCGTATTAAAAGTGGGAGCAATTATCTAGAGTAACTCCATGCAGAGCATTGTAGACATAGAAATTTGCAAAATACATACGGATCTGAATCTAACAGACCCGCTGACTAAACTTCTCTCACGAAGCAAAACATGATCACACCTTAGTACTCTTTGGGTGTTAATCACATGGCGATGTGAACTAGATTGTTGACTCTAGTAAACCCTTTGGGTACTGGTCGCATGGCCATGAGAACTATGGGTGTTAGTCACATGGTGATGTAAACTATTGGTGTTAATCACATGGTGATGTCATCTAGATTATTGACTCTAGTGCAAGTGGGAGACTGAAGAAAATATGCCCTAGAGGCAATAATAAAGTTATTATTTATTTCCTTATATCATGATAAATGTTTATTATTCATGCTAGAATTGTATTAACTAGAAACTTAGTACATGTGTGAATACATAGACAAAACAAAGTGTCCCTAGTATGCCTCTACTAGACTAGCTCATTGATCAAAGATGATTATGTTTCCTAGCCATAGACATGAGTTGTCATTTGATCAACGGGATCACATCATTAGGAGAATGATGTTATGGACAAGACCCATCCGTTAGCTTAGCACTATGATCGTTTAGTTTTACTGCTATTGCTTTCGTCATGACTTATACATGTTCCTATGACTATGAGATTATGCAACTCCCGTATACCGGAGGAACACCTTGTGTGCTATCAAACGTCACAACGTAACTGGGTGATTATAAAGATGCTCTACAGGTGTCTCTGAAGGTGTTTGTGGTGTTGGCATAGATCAAGAATAGGATTTGTCACTCTGAGTGTCGGAGAGGTATCTCTGGGCCCTCTTGGTAATACACATCATAATAAGCCTTGCAAGCAAATGACTAATGAGTTAATCATGGGATGATGTATTACGGAACGAGTAAAGAGACTTGTCGGTAACGAGATTGAACTAGGTATTGATATACCGACGATCGAATCTCGGATAAGTAACATACTGATGACAAAGGGAACAACGTATGTTGTTATGCGGTTTGACCGATAAAGATCTTTGTAGAATATGTAGGAGCCAATATGAGCATCCAGGTTCCGCTATTGGTTATAGATCGGAGATGAGTCTCGGTCATGTCTACATAGTTCTCGAACCCGTAGGGTCCGCACGCTTAACATTTGATGATGATCGGTATTATGAGTTTATGAGTTTTGATGTACCGAAGGTAGTTCGGAGTCCCGGATGAGATCACGGACATAGCGAGGAGTCTCGGAATGTCCGAGACATAAAGATTGATATACTGGACGACTATATTCGGACACCAGAAGTGTTCCAGAAAAGTTTCGAATTTAACCGGAGTGTCGGAGGGGGTTACCGGAACCCCCCCCCCCCCCCCCCGAGGGAGTATGGGCCATAGTGGGCCATTGAGGGAAAGAGAGAGGCAGCCCATAGGGCTGGCCGCACCCTTCCCCTAGGGATCCTAGTTGGACTAGGAAAGGGGGGAGGCGCCCCTCTTCTTCCTTCTTCTCTTCCCCTTCCTTTCCTACTCCTAGTAGGAATAGGAAAGGGGATTCCTATTCCTACTAGGAGTAGGAATCCTACTCCCTTGGCGCGCCCTAGCCTGGCCGCACCTCCCCCTTTCTCCTTTATATACGGGGGTAGGGGGCACCCAAAGACACAGAAGAAACATTGTTCTAACCGTGTGCGGTGCCCCCCTCCACAGAAACACACCTCGATCATACCGTTGCAGTGCTTAGGCGAAGCCCTGCGCCGGTAGCTTCATCATATCCGTCACCACGCCGTCGTGCTAACGAAACTCTCCCGTGAAGCTCAACTAGATCAAGAGCTCGTGGGACATCATCAAGCTGAACGTGTGCAGATCGCGGAGGTGCCGTACGTTCGGTGCTTGATCGGTTGAATCGCGAAGAAGTTCGACTACATCAACCGCGTCACTAGACGCTTCCGCTTTCGGTCTACGAGGGTACGTAGACACACTCTCCCCTCTCGTTGCTATGCATCTGGTAGATAGATGTTGCGTGATCGTAGGAAAATTTTGAAATACTACGTTCCCCAACAAATATGTCATGCTAAAGAGTTGAGGTTGGACAAGGAAATACTACGTCCAGGAGTAGGAAAGAAAGGGGAAGAGAAGAAGGAAGAAGAGGGGCGCCTCCCCCCTTTCCTAGTCCAACTAGGATTCCTAGGGGGAGGGTGCGGCCAGCCCTATGGATGCCTCTCTCTATTCCCTCAAGGCCCACTATGGCCAATACTCCCTCGGGGGGGGGGGTCCGGTAACCCCCTCCGGCACTCCAGTTTTACCCGATAACACCCGGAACACTTCCGGTGTCCGAATATAGTCGTCCAATATATCAACAATTATGTCTCGGACATTCCAAGACTCCTCGTCATGTCCGTGATCTCATCCGGGACTCCTAACTACCTTCGGTACATCAAAACTCATAAACTCATAATACCGATCGTCATCGAACGTTAAGCGTGCGGACCCTACGGGTTCGAGAACTATGTAGACATGACCGAGACTCATCTCCGGTCAATAACCAATAGTGGAACCTGGATGCTCATATTGGCTCCTATATATTCTACAAAAATCTTTATCGGTTAAACCGCATAACAACATGCGTTGTTCCCTTTGTCATCGGTGTGTTACTTGCCCGAGATTCGATCATCGGTATCTCAATACCTAGTTCAATCTCATTACCGGCAAGTTTCTTTTCTCATTCCGTAATACATCATCTCATGACTAACTCATTAGTGATTTGCTTGCAAGGCTTATTATGATGTGTATTACCGAGAGGACCAAGAGATACCGCTCCGACACTCGGAGTGACAAATCCTATTCTTGATCTATGCCGACACCACGAACACCTTCGGAGACACCTGTAGAGCATCTTTATAATCACCCAGTTAAGTTGTGACGTTTGATAGCACACAAGGTGTTCCTCTGGTATTCGGGAGTTGCATAATCTCATAGTCAAAGGGACATGTATAAGTCATGAAGAAAGCAATAGCAGTAAAACTAAACGATCATAATGCTAAGCTAACGGATGGGTCTTGTCCATCACATCATTCTTCTAATGATGTGATCCCATTGATCAAATGACAACTCATGTCTATGGTTAGGAAACATAACCATCTTTTTACTAACGAGCTAGTCTAGTAGAGGCATACCAGGGACTCTCTGTTTTGTCTATGTATTCACACATGTACTAAGTTTCCGGTTAATACAATTCTAGCATGAATAATTAACATTTATCATGATATAAGGAAATATAAATAACAACTTTATTATTTCCTCTAGGGCATATTTCCTTCAAGTTGTTCCACTCAGTCACACCGACAGGGTCAGGTTATATATAATTATATACTGTCGGGTCAAATTTTGGAAAACTTTCCAAGAGCACTCGCCCGCGCGTAACCTGCTCTACCGTCTCGGGTCTCTGGATCGTCTTCTCGCCGCCAGCGACCTCCCGCCGATGGTCTCCGCTATCGTCAACGGGATTCTTCCCCGCCGTTGCCACCGTAGCAAACTCACCGCCGAACTAGGGTATGAGTTTGAACCCTTGTGCATTATTTTTACCTCCAATTCTGAGCACAAGGTCAATGCCATGTTCTTTACCACGCATGACATCAATCTATCGAGAGAAATCATCCTTTAGATTAGTTTTGATTCAAAGTTTTAGGGTTAGGTTTCCACCGAACTCATCTCGGACCGACCGAGTTGTAGAAATCGGTCCCACCGATTTGGCTTAGGCCATTGCACATGTAAGGTTCTGTCTGACCGAAACTTGGAAATCGGTGTAACCGAGTTCAATTCTCAGTGAAACCCTAGCAAACTTGGAGTCACCGAACTGTGTCTCGGTCTGACCGATTTCACTAGTTTAGACTCCAAAGTTACTTCGGTGTCACCAAGTTTAACAAATCAGTAGCTCCGAAATGCTGTCTGTAGAAACCCAAAATTAAGATTTTGACTCATTTGTTTTACAAAAACTTTGCACTTTGTGATGTTCATCCACTCCATCTCATCTATATCTATTCACAGGGTCAGCTTGCAGTTTCAGAAATGTCTGAGGGCAGTGACAATCAGAATAGATTAGAGGAGCAAGCACAGTTGAGTGAGGGCTCTAGTCCCTCAAATAGCAGTTACTATGAGAGTAGCAGGAGCACTCCTAGTAACCTTCCAAAGGCTTCTACCAAGTCAAGGAAGAAGAAAACTTCCGACAGTAAGGATGAGGACTTTGTGCCTGATGAGGCCACTTCAAAGAAGAAAGTGACCAAAAAGGAGTATGGCACAGTTGTTTCAACCAAGCCTGGTTTGAACAAGAAAGCTCTAGCCAAGAGAGCTCCAATGTCAAAGACCAAAGCATCAACTCAAGAAACAATGGTGTTCACTTTTGAAACTAGAGATGATGAGCCAGCATGAACAAAGAAAAGGGCTAGGAAAACCACAACCAGAGTGGTTGGCAAGACATCTATGAGAAATGATGGTGATGATGAGGAAGAAGAAGAAGATGATGCTGCACCAACACCTAAATCTCAGAAGCTGATGGGGGATGCCATTAAGTCAGGGACTGCTCCTTCAAAGCCCAAGACTACCCCCAAAGCTATTGCTCAAGTCACCAAGTTTGCACCCAAGAAAAGCACAAGGAACATTCCAGCTGCAGAAAAGAACAAGGCCCCAGTGCCTGAAATTGAAGAAGATGAGGAAGTCCAAGTTCTTAGGTAGCTCAAGCCCAAGATCCCTGATCATGATGATAATCATATTGTTACTGAGGACATGAAGTTGAGGAATGATGCAGGTCTCAGAATATGGAGACAATCTGATCCATATATTGTGAGGAGAAGGACTGCTGTGGATTATAGGTTTCACACCAGAGAGCAGCAGGATTTCTATGAGACCATTTTGCTTGACAAGAAGCCCATAGTGTGTGATATGACATTGGTGGATTGGAAATTCATTGATGAGAATAAAGATCATTTTCCAGGTGTGCATGAAAGCTTCAAATCATGTGGTGTTGACAAGTTTGTGGGACAAAAGCTGGCAAAATGGAATGATGAACTCATCATGAAATTATACTCTACATCACATTTTTATCCAGCTGGTAGAATTGTGTGGATGTCTGAAGGTACAAGGTACCAGTCAACTGTTGATGAGTGGGCCAAGTTGATAAAAGCCCCTGAAGAGCATGAGGATGACTTGGATGTCTATGCCAAGAATAAGAAAGACCACAACTCTATGGACAACATGTACAAAGAGATCCCAGACAAAGCATTGGAAACGCATAAGTTTGGATTTGTTCATTACTTGTTGTCTGGTCTAGCTACAATCAACACTATATTGAGGCATACATTGTTGCCCAAATCTGAAGATCACAAGATGACCAGAGGCATTCAATCAACTTGCTGCAGATATTTGATGTGCCTCAGAAATTCAAAGTTACGAGCCTGATTGTTGAAACAATCAAGAGGATTGCTGCAGACCAGAAGAGATCTTGTGGGTATGCTCCACACATCCAGATGCTCATCAACTCCAAGATGGGCACAAACACATACTTATTGGACAAGGAACATCTTCCCTTGTTGCCTAACTTTGAGGACAACACAGTTGTCATGGATGAAGAAGATCCCACATCTGTGCAAGCATAAGAAGAGAGAGAGAAAGCTAGAGTCGAGAAAGCAACAAAGATGCCAAGTGTTGAATAGGCTTCTCAAGTGTCCCTCAAATCTACTAATTCAAGCAACTTTGAGGATTGAGAAGGGCTTGGCCACCCTGAATCAAAATCAGGAGAGCTTGGAGAGGATCATTGAAACAAAATTCTATGATCTTGATATGAAAGTGACTGAGATACAGACAATTGTTGAGCATCTCCAGGAGGAAGCAGAGGAGAGGAAAGGGCAGGCTACCACACATGCTTTTTAGAGAGTGCCTAGAGGTCAGAGGTCAGCTGCAGTGCCCATGGCAGACACTAGAGCAACTACATCAGCACCAACAGCAATAGCTTCAGTGCCACCTCCAGTTGCCACTCCACCAGCTCCAACAACATCTACAGATGCCTTCGTCCTTGGAGTCCTCTCAACACCACCTCCCGAAGATCAAGGCTAGAGAGACGCATAGCACTATGTATTTTCAAACTTTTGGTAATTTGTTGCCAAAGGGGGAGAAATGTATAGATCATAGGCTTCGAGAGAGTGTTTTGCTTCTTTTGTCTCTGTTGCTATTTGGTTGATACATTTGTGTGTTTGCTTGATACTTTATGTTCATCTGTGTGAGATACTTATGATCATGTGTTTGATCATATCATACCTTAATGCTTGCTTAAATGAAGCTATTATCTATCTCTCGTATATGATCATCCACTTCGCTTGGTGATGAGTGCATATTTTTAGCTTCTATCATTTTGAGCGCTCCACTAAGATGTATGTGACATGAAAGAGTAACCAATGATCCTAATCGATTGTGCATTTGCATTCAAAAACAAATTTTAAATAATGCACAAATTTAGGGGGAGCTCTTGCTTATCACATACTTCTCAAAGCGATGATGTATTTCAATCTTATTATCATTTGTTGAAGCTTTGATCTATATGTTGTCATCAATTACCAAAAAGGGGGAGATTGAAAGTGCAACTATCCCTCGGTGGTTTTGGTAATTCCTAACAACATATAGCTCATTGAACCAATGCTCTTTCAAGATGATCATTTCAGAAAGTTCAATGATTGGCATGGCATGGACTAGGAATGTGGACCCCTCAAAATGCTAAGAACACATATTGGCTTAAGCTAAAGACTCTACATTTTCATTTTAGTGATCCAAGATCCCATTGAGTCCGTAGAAAAAGCCAATACTATTAAAAGGGGATGAGGTGTTGCTTAATGGCTTGCTTTCTCAAAATGCTTAGTGATATGCTCCAAAATCCCTCAACCACTTTCTCACATCCACATATGCCCCAAACCAAAAGTCAAACTCGGCCCCACCGATTTGATCTATCCGGCGCCACCGAGTTTAGTTGACATAGCCATAGCCAAAAACCCTAATCAGTTCAGTCTCACCGAGATGGGATTGCAAAATCTCTGTTTCCCTTTGTAACGTTTCGGTCTAACCGAAGTGAGCGATCGGTCCCATCGAGTTCGCAATGCAAACTCTCTGTTTCCCTTCCGTAACATTTTGGTCTTACCAAAATGAGCGAATCGGTCCCACCGAGTTTGCCTAACCAACTCTCTGTTTGCCTATTACAGAAATCGGTCTCACCGAGTTGATGTGATCGGTCTCACCGAGATTACATCATGCCCTAACCCTAATGAAATCGGTCCCACCAAAAAACCTAATGTTCACATTTTGAACTAAATCGGTCCGACCGAGTTTCATGATTCGGTCCCACCGATTTTGATGATTTGCGTGTAACGGTTAGATTTTGGGTGGAGGCTATATATACCCCTCCACCCATTCTTCATTCGTGGAGAGAGACATCAGAACAAGCCTACACATCCATTACTCATTTTCTGAGAGAGAACCACCTACTCATGTGTTGAGACTAAGATATTCCAATCCTACCATATGAATCTTCATCTCTAGCCTTCCCCAAATTGCTTTTCACTCAAATCATCTTTCTACCAAATCCAAATATGTGAGAGACAGTTGAGTGTTGGGGAGACTATCATTTGAAGCACAAGAGCAAGGAGTTCATCATCAATACACCATCTATTACCTTTTGAAGAGTGGTGTCTCCTAGATTGGTTAGGTGTCACTTGGGATCCTCCGACAAGATTGTGGAGTTGAACCAAGGAGTTTGTACGGGCAAGGAGTGTAATGCCCCGGATGTAATACTTTCCCTTTTGGGCAATATATAATATCTCTGGCTTCATCTATTCCATTCCGGGCTCTTTGTCTTTTCGGGTTTTCGTCATTTTGTTGTGTGCGTGTGTGGCATTCATTCATATCATGTAGTCATGAGCATTGCATCGCATTTGTGTTGTCGTTTGCATCCGGTCCCACACGTTCCTTCCCGTAGTCCGTTTCGCGTTCCGGAGCTCCCTCACGTGTCCGTGGCGTCCCCGAGGCCTACTTTGGTGTTTGGCCGTGTAACGTTACCGGTTTGGCGCGAGACTTGTCGTGTGTTCTTGTTTTGGTGTGTATAACCCTCCTGTCAAATCTCGTCGCGTTTGGAGTTCGTTTGGTGCCCCAACAGTTATTCTCGTGGGCTCAAAGTGCCTCCACTTTGAGGCCCAAGACACCCCTCCAACAGCCCACCAAACCAGCCCAAACCCCTCCTTCATCTAGGCCATCCAATTCTGATCGCGTGGCCGAAAACCACACCTCATTTGGACAACCCTAGCTCCTTGTGCCTATATATTTGTCCACCTTCCTCAATTTTTGCCCCAAAAATAGCAAACCATAGCCATCTTCTTCTTCCTCCAGCCTCTTCCTCCACTCCGGTGGAGCTCGCCGGAGGAGCTCGCCGGACCCTCACCGGAATCCGCTCCGCCACCACCTCTGGCCGCCTCTCCTCGCCACCGGCCGCAGCCTCCTCGCCGCCGGCCCCGCAGGGCACCGCCGCCCCCGTCTCCAACCCCGCCGGTCCCCTTCTCCGGCCGGGCCAGCGCCGGCCCTGCCCGCTCCGGCCGCCGCTCGGGCGCCTGAGAGCTAGCGCCGCCGCCGCTGGATCGAGGGCGCCGAACCCTCGTCCCGATCCCGATTCCCCGATCGATCCGATCGGATCGCCTCCCTGGGCCTCCCTCGCCTCCACACCGCCAAGCCGGCCCACTCCAGCGCCCCGGCCTCCTCGCCCGCAAGGCCCAGCTGCCGCGCGCGCCTCCTCTGGCCTCCACCGCCTTCCTCCCCAGGTGGGCCGGCCAGATCTCGCGTGGGCCTCCGCTCGGCCTAGCGAGGCCGCCGCCGCTCGGTCGAGGGGAGCCAGGAGCTCCCCCGATCGGGATCCAGATCCCCGCCCCTCTGGTTGCCTAACGGGCCGGGTCCCCGCGGGCCCGTTAGCCGCAACCAGCCGGCCGGCCCGATCCACCTCAAGCCGGATCCGCCAGCCCGCATCTTCCCCGAGTCCGATCCGGCCCGATCCGCGTCAGATCCGGTTGACTTCTCCGTTGACCCCAAGGTTGCTCCGAAATCCACTAAGTCCCTGAATATAGTTGTCTGATGTTGTTTTCAAACGTGGATAACATTTTGTGCGTAGCTCCGATTTGAGTGAATGATATGTCAAAATGTTCGTGGAGACATGTACTACATTTTGTTCCATTATGCCTTGCATGTTTGAGATCATCTAGATGCTTAAATATCTGTTGGAAAAGTGCATCTTGCTAAAAACTGCTGCTAGTTGTTGTTTTCATGCCATCTTTGCAAGGTGATAACTTTTTGCATGCTTATCCAAATGAAGCAAATGAGATGTCCACGTGTTCGTCTTGTCATGCTCTACATGTTGATTGCTTAAGCTTGCATGATAGAATTAATCTTGACATGTTTATCTCTGTTGCAAAGTGTTATGTGGCTGTTATGTTGTTAAACTTGTTACAAGATGCCTCGTAGAGGAACTCGTTGCTATCGTTGTGTTTGTCCCCTTGATGCATGCTTAGTTGTTTTGGATTCACCATCATGTGTACTTAGTTGTGGTGCTTACCACTTGCCATGTTTAGCTTTGAGGTGACTTAAACTTGCTCTCAAAGATGCCATGATGAAACTGATTTTTAACACTTAGTGAAATTTCACTAAGTCTGGAATCCGTAATTTCCAGATGCCATGTTTGCTTGTTGTTCTAGGCCAATCCATGATAGTTTTGGGGTGACTCTTGATGATTCCTTGTAGTATATATTGTTGGCTATCCATTCATGGTCTCACATGCTTATTTGAGTGGCTGTAGCATATTTAACTTTTGCTCCCAAGTTGCAATAAAATACTGCTGTCAGGATTTGTTGTCAAGTTCAATATGTCATAGCTTGTTGCTATTGATCCATGGCTCCTTTGGGGGTGCTCCAATGTACTTATTTGCTGTAGGATATGTCTAGTTTATTTTCATGCTCATTGCCATGATGTTTGAGTGTTGTAGCTTATTTATCTATTGCCCCGAAGTTTCTATGTGGCTGTTATTTTCAGCTTGTGCGTGTTTATTGTTTTGTGTGTGACTTTTAGCCCGTAGCTCCGATTTGAGCAAGTCCTATATGAAACTTGTGTGATTTTTCATGTAGATTCATAATATCCTATTGTTATCATGTTTTGAAGCATTTTGCTTGATCGCATTTTGTCATGCTCCGTGTGCTCACATAGTGCATCAGTCATGCATCCAGCATATTTTGTGTGCGCATTGCATCTTGTTGATTTCGTGCCTTGTGTGTTTGTGTTGAGTAGAGCCGGAAGCTGAGTACGAGTACGAGAACAAGGTTACTACCGAGGTTGAGAACGAGGAGCTCTCTTACGATCCCATCGACAACTCTTCAGGCAAGATGACCAAACCCGGATACCATTACTATCTTTGCCTATTGCTAGAGTATCGCTCTATAGTTTTGACTTGATGCCCATGTCTTTCCTGTCAGCCTCCTATTGTAACCATGTCATGTCTAACCACCCTACCTATGCAAACCTTTGATTGGCTATAAGTACGCTTCGCTCAGCCCCTCTTATAGCATTGCTAGTTGCAGGTGAAGTTGAAGATGCTTGCTGCATGCTAAAGTTGTTGGGATATCACACTATATTAATTATTAAATGAAATCATATATATATTGGTAATGGGTGGAAGGCTAAGCCTTTTGCTTGGTGATTTGTTCCACTCATGCCGCTAGGTACCATATAAACCGGTGTTATGTTCCTTGATTATGCGTTCCTCACACGGTTGGGGTTATGGGACCCCCTCGATAAACCGCTAAGTGCTAAGTCTTTTCCAGCAAGTCCCAACATTGGTACTATTTGCCTAATAACTAAATAACTTGCATAGGGAGTAATTAACCCTCTTTCTTAATCAACAACCCCGGGCCAGTGCTCCACATGAGTGTTGGTCCGAAATGAGCAGACTGCGGGGCCACCTCAAGGAAACTCGAGGTCTGGTAAAAACCCGTAGGATGTCTCATCCGGTCGTGGCCTGAGACGAGATACGCGCGGCTACTATCAGGGTGTCGGCACGCCGGGAGGATTTGCTGGATTAGCCTTACCTTAGTTCAGAGTATCTTGAGCACGGGATTCTGAGAATACTCGGGCCTTCCCACCTTCGAGTTGCGACTCCGCGGATCGTGGGCTTGTCATGGGCCAAGTTGGAACACCCCTACAGGGTTATGAACTTTCGAAAGTCGTGCCCGCGGTTATGTGACAGATGGGAGCTTGTTAATATCCGGTTGTAGAAAACTTGACACCATGTTCCAATACACTACCAGCGTGAGTACCGTGACTGTCATTTTCCGAAAGGGATTCGGGAGATGAACACGGTGGGGTTATGTTTGACTTGAATAGTTTAGGATCACTTCGTGATCATCTCTCGACCGAGGCACCCTCTCTTCTCGCTCTCTTTTACGTAAGCTAGGCTAGTGCTGCTGCTACCACTTATTCTTTCTTCAGCCTTGTTCCACACCCAAGGCTTAAATAGTCGTGTTACCCGGGAACGGGATTGCTGAGTCCTATGTGGCTCACAGTTACTTCACCACACCAGATGCAGGTACGATGGTGAGCTACCCAGGTGATGGCACCGAGCTAGATTGGGAGTACGACGAGGAGCGTAGCCGTTACTATGTCCGTTATCCCGATGATCAGTAGTGGTTCTTCTACTAGGATTCGATTCAGACCTATGGTTTAAGTTATGTTTGGTATCTTGTCATTTGGATCTTTACCCTTAGATGGGCTGTGATATTTAATTGTATGATGATTGGATATGTAATGAATTTGTGTGACGTGGCGAGTGTAAGCCAACTATCTTTTCAGTTTTCCATCCCCATTTTTTTACATGAGATGTGCAAAGGTACCAAACTTGCGATCATTCCAGCATGGGCTTATATCTCTAAGTCGTGCCTCGACACGTAGGAGATATAGTCCCATCCTGGGCATTACAAGTTGGTATTCAGAGCCATCTCCGACCTAGAAGCCCCCCACTGATTGATCAAATCGTTGACGGTCGAGTCTAGGCACACACTGAAAACATTTTGAGTCCTATATTTATATCGGAGAGTAGGATTTCTTGTGCTCCTCATCCCCTTTCTCTCTGGTGAGGACTCCTGACGACTACTCTTGCCTCTTCTACTTTCAAAAATTGCACAATTTTTTTTTAGGAATCTCGCGAGTATTGTTGGATTGTTTCGATGTTATTGTGACGAGAATATTGTTCTCGATGCCTCCTGACATTAGGGGTTGTGGCAGTGTCCCGGGGAGTTGAGCTTCAGGGTATTGTCGTCACAAGCATATCGCGACAGTACTAAATACTTAAGACGGCCGACATCGAAAATCTCTCCTATACGGTTAGTGGCAAGATAACCCCGACATCACCCAGTACTGGGGAGGTAGTTCGGGAGTATTGCCATAGCTTGGTATAGTGGATGCTTTTCGAAGGTCCGAGGTAGATGATTTCCGAGAAAGACTGGTTATGTGTTGAAGGATGGATACAGCTGGATGTAGGTTTAGAGTTGATTGCGCGGTGCTTCCCCTGTATCCCCAACACCTGATTGCATAACTGGAAACTTTCGGAAATTAATAGGTGGGTTTATCCAGTAGATTGTAGGCATTCTTCCAACGAATGCAGGTTAGCGAGTTCGGGGTTCTACATTGAGTGAAGTGGTATTATGGCCGATGTTCCGATCGGGAGTTGCATCTTAAAGGGTCCTTGGCTATGCTGATCCGGGGATTGCAAAACCCTTTCGTAATGCGTTCATAAGCTTTCAGCACAAAGATGTCGAACGAAGCTCCTATCTTGTGTTTGTTTCCATCTGTACCTTGTTGTTTTTCTTATTTACCTTTTTTCCCCTATGTGGCTTCTCGTGAAGATTGTTGTTATCATGTAACTGAGAATTTCATTCGTTCCTCTTGTTCGAATGATTCTTGTGAAGACTATGTTGCATTTCAATCCGTTGTTTCAGCTTATACCTTCTTTCAATCAATTGCTGATTCGTGGTCATCTCTTTCAGGATGGCTCCGAAACGAGTTCCCAACGCTAACCCAGAGGGTGAAGAGGTCCCAGATCGTCCTCCTTCCCCTCCTCCCCCGTCTGAGGCTTGGAGAGCGATTATGCAGACTACAAATCAGAACACCCAGATGTTGATGCAGATGATGCAGCAGATGCAAGCTAATCAAGCTAATCAGGGTGCTCCAGGGAACCAAGGTAATTTCTTCAACCAACAGCACCATGCTACTCTCAACCAGTTCTTGGCCAATCAACCAAAAGCTTTCAGTTACTGTGTCGACCCTCTCGATGCTGAAGATTGGATAACCGATATCAAGAAGCATTTTGAGTGCAGTAATGTAAGGGAAGAGGACTATGTGAAGTTTGCAGCCTTCCAACTCAAAGACCAAGCAGCTGACTGGTGGCAGCAGTACAAAGACTCCAGGCCAGGGCGTGTGATCTCTTGGGAGGATTTCTGCAAGGACTTTCGCTCTCACCACATTCCAACAAGTGTCATCGAGGGTATGCGTGAGCAATTCCGCAACCTGAAGCAGGGCTCTATGACTGTCTACCAGTATAATGTCAAGTTCCAAAACCTCGCCCGCTATGCTAAGCAAGACATACGAGATGCCAAGAGCAAGATCTATCAGTTCCGTGGAGGTCTCAAAGATGAACTTCAACTTGCTCTCACCTTGTTCGAGCCTGATGAGTTCGACAAATTCTATAACATGGCGCTCAAGCAAGAGGCAGCCCAGCTCAAGATGGAGGCTTCTAAAAAGAGGATTCGAGATGCCGTTCACTCCTCCTCATCTTCTCAAGTCGTCGCGAAACAACAGAAATTTTGGCTTCCTCCTCCTCCAGTGATTCGAGCTCCCTACAACAACTCCAACAACAACAAGAACTCTAGTGGTCGTGGTTTCTCCCACCCACCCAACCCGAGCAACCAGTCGAAGAATCAGTTTCAGTCTCAAGGTTCCAAGTCAAGTGGTTCTCATTTCCGTCCTCTCTCAGAGGTGGTCTGCAACAAGTGCACTCAGAAAGGTCACTATGCTAACAAGTGCCCCAACCCGAAGTGCCTTCCACCTCCTCCACCTGTCAGTACAGCTATTGTCAAGCACATTCCCAAGCAAGCAAGGGTCAATCTGATGAATGCAGCGCAAGCGGAGAATTCTTCTGATGTGATTTTGGGTAACCTTCCAGTTAACTCTTTTCCTGCTAAAGTGTTGTTTGATTCGGGTGCTTCATGTTCCTTCATGTCATTTCCATTTGCATCCAAGCACAATGTGGGCACAGTGCCTTTGCCAAAGTTGTTGCAAGTTATTTCTCCGGGCAAATGCATGACTTCAAGATTATATGCTCCGGATGTTTCTATTTGCATGGGTGATTATCGATTTCTGGCCTCTCCGGTGGTTCTTGGCAATTCCGACATTGACCTCATCCTCGGGATGGATTGGCTTTCTCAGCATGATGCTCAAATTGATTGTGCACAGAAGGAAGTCAAAATTACTCATCCTGATGAAGAAGTGATTATCTTCGCCTCCAGGGATAACACTATCAGGCTTTTCTCTCTCAATGATAAGGGCGAGATTAATGCCATCTCTCAAATTCCGGTGGTAAACGAATACGAAGATGTCTTTCCTGAAGAACTTCCAGGCATGCCTCCACACCGTCAAGTGGAATTCGTCATTGAACTCGAGCCTGGTACTGAGCCAGCATGCCGGCGTCCGTACAAGCTCTCTCCTGGAGAATTGAAGGAGTTGGAGAAGCAGCTTGATGAACAGGAACGTTTGGGTCTGATCAGGCCTAGTACGTCTCCTTGGGGCTGTGGTGTCTTATTTGTCAAGAAGAAGGATGGCACGGAGCGTCTCTGCGTTGATTACCGGCCATTGAACAAGAAGACGATAAAGAACAAGTATCCGCTCCCCAACATCAACGAACTGTTCGAGCAGCTCAAAGGAGCTAAAGTGCTCTCTAAGCTCGATCTCCGAATGGGCTATCACCAAATTCGCATTCGCGAGGAAGATATCCACAAGACTGCCTTCAGAACGAGCTACGGCTCCTATGAGTATACAGTCATGTCTTTTGGTCTCGCCAATGCTCCTCCTACCTTCTCGAGAATGATGCACTACATTTTCAACCCCTACACCGGCAAGTTTGTGCTTGTGTATCTGGATGACATTTTGGTATTTTCCAAGAATGAAGAAGATCACGAAAAGTACCTCTGTCTCGTTCTCGACAGACTCCGTGAATATAAGTTCTATACCAAGTTCTCCAAGTGTGAATTTTGGCTCGATAAGGTCTTGTACCGGGGCCATATCATCTCCGCTGACGGTATTGCGGTAAACCCCGTGAAAGTTGAAGCAATTGTTAACTGGGAAGCTCCTCAGAGCGTCAAGCAACTCCGAAGCTTTCTTGGTCTTGCCAGCTATTGCAGAAGGTTCGTTGAGAACTTCTCCAAGATTGCCAAGCCTCTTTCCAACTTGCTGCAGAAGAATGTCAAGTACTACTGGTCTCCAGATTGTGAAGTGGCATTCAAAACTCTCAAAGAAAAGCTCATCTCTGCTCTAGTTCTTACTCCTCCAGATGAGTCCAAGCCCTATGAAGTATTCTGTGATGCTTCTCTTCAAGAACTTGGTGGTGTGCTTATGCAAGACAAGAGAATTGTGGCATACACTTCTCGTCAGCTGAAGCCAAGTGAGAAGAACTACCCCACACATGATCTTGAACTAGCAGCTGTGGTACATGCTTTGATTACGTGGAGACACCTTCTGTTGGGCAGAAAAGTCGACATCTTCACCGATCACAAGAGCTTGAAGTACATCTTCACACAGCCGAATCTGAACCTCCGCCAGACTCGTTGGGTCGAAATGATTCAAGAGTATGATCCCAGCATCGAATACACTCCTGGCAAGGCGAATGTGATTGCAGATGCTTTGAGCAGAAAGGCATATTGCAACAGCCTTCTTATCAAGCCGTTCCAGCCTGAGCTTTGTGAAGCATTCAGGAAGCTCAACCTCCAAGTTGTTCCGCAAGGTTTTCTTGCAAATCTTCAAGTTGCTCCTACCTTGGAAGATCAGGTCCGTGAGGCCCAACTCAGTGATGCCATGGTGCAGAAAGTGAAACATGGTATTGCAAAGGGTACTCCTAAATACAAGTGCTATCGCGTTGATGAGAGAGATACCTTGTTCTTCGAGGACAGACTCGTGGTTCCCAAAGGTGATCTCAAGAAGCTCATAATGGAAGAAGCACATGATTCCCTCCTTTCCATTCATCCTGACAGTTCCAAGATGTACCAAGATCTCAAGCAATATTACTGGTGGACACGCATGAAAAGGGAGATTGCCCAATTCGTGAATGAATGTGATGTCTGCAGAAGAGTGAAGGCAGAGCATCAACGTCCAGCCGGTCTTCTCCAACCTCTTCCTATTCCCGAGTGGAAATTCGACCACATTGAAATGGATTTCGTCACTGGCTTTCCTAAGTCCAAGAGAGGGAATGATTCTATCTTCGTGGTGATTGACAAGCTTACCAAAGTCGCTCACTTCCTTCCAGTCAAAGAATTCATCAATGCAGCTCAATTGGCAGAGTTGTACACTTCCAGAATTATGTCCTTACATGGCATTCCTCAAGTTATCTCCTCAGACCATGGAAGTTTGTTCACTTCAAAGTTCTGGGACTCCTTTCAGTCCGCAATGGGCACTAAGATTAGGTTCAGCACTGCTTTTCACCCTCAGACAAGTGGTCAAGTCGAGAGAGTGAATCAGATTCTAGAAGACATTCTCAGAGCCTGTGTCATATCTTTTGGCATGAAATGGGAAGATTGCCTTCCATTTGCCGAGTTCTCTTACAACAACAGCTTCCAAGCAAGTGCAGGAAAAGCTCTGTTTGAAATCCTCTATGGCAGAAAGTGTCGTACCCCTCTCAACTGGTCCGAGACTTGTGAACGTCAACTTCTTGGCAATGACTTGATCTCAGAAGCCGAAGAAATGTGCAAAGTCATACGTGAGAATCTCAAGGCTGCTCAGTCGCGTCAGAAGAGCTACTATGACAGCAAGCATCGTGATTTGGCTTTCAACATTGGTGATCATGTCTATCTCCGTGTTTCTCCTATGAAAGGCACACAAAGATTCGGTATCAAAGGAAAGCTTGCTCCTAGATACGTCGGGCCTTTCAAGATCCTTCGCAAAAGAGGCGATCTAGCCTATCAACTTGAGCTCCCTTCCAACTTCGCCAATGTTCATGATGTGTTTCATGTGTCTCAACTCCGCAAGTGCTTCAAGACTCCTGAACGCATGATTCCGTTTGAAGAGATTGATCTTCAACAAGACTTGTCTTACCAAGAGCACCCAGTTGCTATTCTCGAAGAAACCGAGCGCAAGACCCGCAACAAGTCCATCAAATTCTTGAAAGTCGAGTGGTCACACCATACCGACCGAGAAGCTACGTGGGAACGAGAAGAGCATCTTCGTTCCGAGTACCCTTCCTTTTTTCCAGTCCTAGATCTCGGGACGAGATCTTTTTGTAGTAGAGGAGAGTTTGTAATGCCCCGGATGTAATACTTTCCCTTTTGGGCAATATATAATATCTCTGGCTTCATCTATTCCATTCCGGGCTCTTTGTCTTTTCGGGTTTTCGTCGTTTTGTTGTGTGTGTGTGTGGCATTCATTCATATCATGTAGTCATGAGCATTGCATCGCATTTGTGTTGTCGTTTGCATCCGGTCCCACGCGTTCCTTCCCGTAGTCCGTTTCGTGTTCCGGAGCTCCCTCACGTGTCCGTGGCGTCCCCGAGGCCTACTTTGGTGTTTGGCCGTGTAACGTTACCGGTTTGGCGCGAGACTTGTTGTGTGTTGTTGTTTTGGTGTGTATAACCCGCCTGTCAAATCTCGTCGTGTTTGGAGTTCGTTTGGTGCCCCAACAGTTATTCTCGTGGGCTCAAAGTGCCTCCACTTTGAGGCCCAAGACACCCCTCCAACAGCCCACCAAACCAGCCCAAACCCCTCCCTTCATCTAGGCCATCCAATTCTGATCGCGTGGCCGAAAACCACACCTCATTTGGACAACCCTAGCTCCTTGTGTGTAATGCCCAGGATGGGACTATACCTCCTACGTGTCGAGGCACGACTTAAAGGTATAAGCCCATCCTAGAATGATCTCAAGTTTGGTATCTTTGCACAACTCATGTAAAAAAGGGATTAAATTGCAAAAGGAGTTAGTTGGCTTACACTCGCCACTTCACACAATACATTACATAAACAATCATCATTCAAAACATCACAGCCCGACTACGGGTAAGATCCAAAAGAAAGATACCAAAACAACATAAAGCCACAGGTCAGGATCGAATCCTAGTAGAAACCACTACTGATCGTCGAAACGTCACAAGCAAACAGCCAAACTCTTCATCGAGCTCCCAGTGAAGAACTGAACCAGCTCCTGCATCAAACTCGGCTGAACCTGCATCTGGTGTGGTGAAGTAACTGTGAGCCACAGAGGACTCAGCAATCCCGTTCCCGGGTAACATGACTATTTAAGCCTTGGGTGTGGACAAGGCTGAAGAAAGAATATGAGGTGAAGGAACAACAAGAGTCTGCAGCAGCAACTAGCACTAGCTTACATAATAGAGAGCGAGAAGAGAAGGTGCCTCGGTCGAAAGATGATCACGAAGTGATCCTAACTAAAGCCGGTCAAACATAACCCCACCATGTTCAACTCCCGAATCCCTATTCGGAAATTGACAGTCACGGTACACACGCTGGTAGTGTATTAGAAACATTGTGTCAAGTTATCTACAACCGGAATTAACAAGCTCCCATCTGCCACATAACCGCGGGCACGGCTTTCGAAAGTTCAAACCCTGCAGGGGTGTTCCAACTTGGCCCATCACAAGCCCACGATCCGCGAAGTCGCAACTCCATAGGTGGGAAGACCCGAGTATTCTCGGAATCCCGTGCTCAAGTTAAACCGAACTAAGGTAAGGCTAATCCAGCAAATCCTCCCGGCGTGTCGACACCCTGATAGTAGCCACGCGTATCTAAGTCTCAGGACACGACCGGATGGGCGATGCTACAGGTTTTTACCAGACCTTGAGTTTCCTCGAGGTGGCCCTGCAGGACCCCCGTTTCGGACCAATACTCATGTGGAGCACTGGCCCGGGGTTGTGGAATTAAGAATAAAAGAGGGTTTGCAAGGCCCTTATGCAAGTTTTTATTAGTTTGTTATTAGGCAAATAGTACCAATGTTGGGACTTGCTGGAAAAGACTTAGCACTTACGGTTTATCAAGGGGGTCCCATACACCCCAACCGTGTTAGGAACGCATAATCAAGGAACATAACACCGGTTTATAAGGTTCCTAACGGCATGAGTGGAACAAATCACCAAGCAAAAGGCTTAGCCTTCCACCCTTGCCAGTATATAGATGATTTCATTTTAAGCATTTATATAGTGTGATATAACCCAACCAAACTTCAACATGAAGCAATCATCTTCAATCTTCACCTGCAACTAACAATGCTATAAGAGGGGCTGAGCAAAGCCTACGTATAGCCAAGCAACGGTTTGCATAGGTAGGTTGGTTAAACATGGCAATTGGTTACAAGTAGGAGGCTGACAAGAAAGACATGGGCATCGAGGCAAAACTATAGATCGAGACTACTAGCAATAGGCAAAGATAGTAATGTTATCGGGGTTCGGTCATCTTGCCTGGGATTCCACAAAGGAGAAGAACGGATCCAAGAAGAAGACGGAGCAACACAGTCGAGCGAATCCTCACAACTCCGGAACGAAACCAAAGCTAACAAGAGAAGCAACCGGAAAGAAACAAACAACTCGGTAAACACACAAGCATAAACATGGCATACGATGCACAAACAAGAATGATGCATGTCCGGTTTAAATAAGCATGTCATGGCAAAGTGCACAAATAACACTACAAGTTAAGTGGGGCTCAATATGCAACGAGTTGCATATTGACGAAACACCACATTTATTTATTTAGTTGACTCTCGTTTATTTACAAGACAAGGTTAAATGTTTTTAACATGGCAAGAGGTGAAGCTTAATAAAACTACACTATTTAGGCATTTTAAATGAGGCCCGAGAATAACAACAACATATCCGGAAAATCCCCATGAGCATGTTTAATAATTATAAAGCAACAACAATTAAAAATTTTAGTGTTGTTAACATGATGCGGATGACATGATCAAGTTAATGCAATTATATTAAAAGGTTAACAAGAGATGAAAAGGAGGTAATTGTCACCGTGGTGGAAGGAAAAGGGTGCCACGGCAACGATCCGGAAATGATGCAACGACATCATATCGGTACCGGTAACTCGTTGAGGGACCGGTGCAAAAGAAGAATCGACGTGAGCAAGTCGAACAAGATGAAAGGTGGGGCGATCCCGTTACCGGGTTCCCACGAGTCGGTGACGAGGCAACCGAGGAACATGACAAAAGGGCACAACGGGCACGAAGCACAAGTGAAACATTTCATACAACACAACAAGCATCACACGGGTCACGTCTCGGGGTTATACCTTTGAAACACTCGTTTCGGGACGGTTCGAGTTCGTCGAGGAATGTAGGGGAAGTAGTTGTACACGGCCGTAGAGGGAAGTAGTGGTACTCGGCGACGGTAGATGTACTCGTTCCGTTCGGTCTTGCCGGTCTCGTCTCGAGTCGTAGATGTACATGTCGTCGAGGTACTTGAGGGTTCCGATGGCTCCGGCGTGGGTAGTGGTACTTGTCGTTTCGCCGTGTAGGGGTACTTGACATATCGCCGTGTAGTCGAACTTGACGGACGTCGACGTCGTGGTACATGAGGGTCGTCGTGGTACTTGAGGTTCCCGTTTGCGACGGTAGTGGAAGTAGTGGTACACGTTTTGTAGATGTTCATCTGTCATGTCGTGGTACTTGTCATAAGGTCGTCGTGGACGTAGTGGAACTTGGTCTCGGCGCATCGAAGGGGTACTTGTCGCATCGACGTGTAGGGGTACTTGGTCGTTACGGTCTTGCCGTCTTGTCGTGTAGGCGTTCATGGTTCTCTGTCAAGACAACAGCAAAAGCAACACACAGAAGAAAAACAACAGCGGCAGCACGGCGAGGCAGGGGCCGCGGGATCTTGCGCGCTGGACGGAGGGAGACGGCTGCGAGGCTTCTGGAGGACGGAGCCGCTGGACGAAGCTGCGGCCTGAGGGGATGAAAGCAGCAGGAGGGTGGTCGCCTGGCGCGGACGACGAGGCGCTGACGGAGGGAGACCAGGCGAGGCCACGGCCGCGGCGTCGCTGGCGCAGAGGAGAGGCGCTCAGGGCTTGGTTCGTCGGAGCCTGAGCGGGGCCGGAGGACGGAGGAGGAAGGGCGCAGCGCCGGCCTGCTGGAAACGGGAGCTTCGGGGCCTGGGGCGCTCGGGCCTGGACGGCCGCTCCTGGCGACGGGGAACTGGAGGCAGCAGGGGCGCAACGCAGGGCGCCTCGGTGCTGGCGAAGGCGGGCGCTCGGGGATGTCGAGGCAGGAGGGTCGCGGTCGCTCGGGGCGGCCGGCTGCTCCCGTCGCTGGGGATCGGCCAGAGGGGAGCCTGGCCGCGGAGGAGAGGGACGAGGCCATGGCTCGGCGCAGAGGGGAACGAGAGGGAGGCCTCGGGCCTGGAGGGTCGAGCGACAAGGGAGAGGGATCGAGGGGAGCGTGGGATCGAGGAAACGGGTGAGGGAACGAGGGGTGCGGCGGCGCCAGGAAAGAGAGGAAGGAGCGACGGCTGAGGGTCGCTAGGCTAGGGTTCGAGGCAGGCTGGGCCAGAAGGACTGATGGGCCGCGGAGGTTGAGGGAATTGGGCCGGAGGCCTAGGGGAGGAGAGAAGGGCGGCTGGGCCAGCTGGCTCTCTCTTTTATTAAAACTGTTGCTGTTCTTTTACCTTTTTATTACTTTAGCAGTTTTAATAAAAAGAGAAAAAAAATGCGGAGGGGTTAGGGCAACAAATAGCACATGGAACTATTTTTCTCGGGCATCCTAAAAAGAGCACGGTCCGAGAAAAATAAGAAAGGCATGAACGGAAAAATAATTCAAACATATTTGAATTTAATTCAAATAGGTTTGAACTAAGACGAGATTATTGAAGTGTCCAAAAATGTTCAAATTTTTGGAGGAACCTCGAAACAACGGAAATAATTATTTGCAAGGTTTGGAAGGAGAAGCTCGAAGTGAAAAGACATGGGGAAATTATGCACGTGTGTTGCGGGTAATTCCAAACAAATGGAATATTATTTATATAGCTCCCTAATATATTGAGAGACTTTTATATGTTATAAAGAGAAGTCACCTTCCCTCGATTTAAATGGACCGAAGGTCCACACGATTTATTTAGGTTGAGATGCAAGAATTAAAATGACATGATGGCATGATGACATGATGCAATGCAAAAATAAATAACACAAGCAAAAGAAACACACGGGCAACCCGGAACATCGGGAATCTTCTGGAACCTTCTGGAATCTTCTGGGACGTCGGTCTCGGGCGTCACAACTCTCCCACACTAACAGAGGATCTCGACCCGAGATCCTAGAGATATCACCGGGTAAAAACGGAAGAGGAAGAGGTAAAACAAAGTTGCTTCTTTGACAGACGAGTGAAAACCAAAGAACCTTGAGAGGTTGAACAAGTTGAAAGAAGAAAGCAAGGAGATGAACGAAGTTAAGAGCACTCCGGTAAAAGGAGGAACAAGGAACATTATGAGAACCTTGTAGGTTGAAAGACATGAAACAAGAGCTTACGAACCAAAGAATATGAAACCGCAATGTTATAGCCAAGGAATAAGAATGACAGAATTTGGACAGCACTCCGTTTGAAAATGGAAGGAATTAATAAGAACTTGAGAAGATGGATGATACTTGAAGAAATCAACAGCATATTGCCTCCGAAACAATTGAAAGAATGGCACAAGGGGTAAGAAAGGATTCAGACAGCACTCGGTTAAAAAGATAGGCAAAAACTAGATAAGATTGGAGAATTAGAATGGAGGACACAACACTCCGGTTAAGTGATAAGCAAGGGAATATATGATCTTGATAAAACGAGATGATGGTTTGGAGAGAGCAACACCACAATGCCTCCGGAATGAAAGAATAGCATATAATTCAATGAAGAATTGAACGGAGAAGAAAAAGACACCTTCTCTCAAAATGAATTTAGAAATCCTCACAAAGAAGGGTTGAACGGAGTTGTTGGAAATTCAACAACGAAAAGAATAAGCTCGATGTGGGCTTATGGAAAACATCTCAAAATTATGAGGTGACAACCAGCCACTGACGGAAAACAATTGAATGGGTTGAGATCAACAAGGAGACGATAAACTTATTCACCGGAATGAAAATGAAGAACTTGGGTTATTTACAAGCACCATAATTAGCAACAATCCTTAGGGAAAGCTTTTAGGTGTAAAAGAACCCAAGATAACTCCAAGAGATAAAAATGAGGGGTTGAAAGTATCTCCTAGAGAGAAGGAAATGATGGTTTTAATTATCTCATTCTAGACAACTTGTGAATCATGAAACATGAAGGAATTGACAAGAATGACATAACACCATCTGAAAAGATAAGGTAGAAGAATTGCAAACGGAGAGCATGATGAAGAATGCTTGAGCTCCAACAATAATCTTGATGAAGACTTTGAGGATGAATTAAAACATGATGAACCACCATGAGAACTCCGGTTAAAGAAAGCATGAGAAGTGAAAGATGAAAAGAATAAGATTCAAGACCTGTGATGAATTAGATGGAGCTTTGAAATGATATAATTGAAATAACTTGAAGCTCCAGAAACAAGATGAACAACTTAGAATCGAGAATATGATATGATGAACAAGCTCCGGAAGAAAGAATTAAAATACCCTGAAGGAATAAGAATAAGAATTACGTCATGCATCACCTACACCAATTTAAATTGATGACAACCAAAGGATTTGGCATACTACTTATTCTTGTTGGAAAGAATTAAAGAGAGATCTAGCACAACCTTGGGTAAATCTTCAACAAAGCACCGGTAGGATTATGAAAGAACAAATGAATTAAAAACGATAACAACGGAAGAGTAATCTAGAATGAACCACCGTAAGAATAGGGAGACGAACGAAGAGACATCAATGAAGAATATTTGGAGGACGAAGTTGAAAACTGAGAACGAAGAATCTTCTGAAATGATGGCCTTCTGAGGATCACAAAGAAAATAATTCATGAAATGCTCCGGACGGGTATGAGAAGAATTCCTCACAAACGGAACAATAATGAGGATGGCATGAAGCTAGAACCACGAATCTTCAAGAGAAGGGCCAAGATTTAAGAGAAACACCTCTCCGGTCTTCATATGTTGAGAATGAAGACGAGAAATGCCAAGAATAATTGTTGAGCACTCCGGAATGAAGAATTAAAAAGGTTGAACCAATGATGAACAAGAATTTGAAAGCGGTCTTGGGGAAGGCATGTGACTGATGGAAATCATTCTTACGTCACACTTGAAAATAATTTCAGAATACTCCGGAAAAATAGAAGAGTCAGGTAAGATCCTGGGAAAAGACCTGTGGGTTAGGGCCCACTCAAAGAAAATCACCGTTGGAAAAGATTGCTTAAGAGATATGGCACCGGTTGAATTAAATGGCTTGGATAAGATAACAATCTCAAAATAGCTGAACGGATTAAGAATGGAATTATGAATCTTCAGCACTCCGGATATGAATAGCAAGAGGAGAATGACTAATTGGTGCACCGGAATAATAAAGCATTGTGAAATGAGGAAAAGGATAAGATCAACATCGAAATCTTGAATTACATCCACCGGTAGAATATTAGAATTAAGAATGAAGAACTTGAAGCTCTTGAGCATCTTCACGATAAATCACCGGATAAGAACATTGAAGGAAAGAATGAAGAACCATCACATGAATAAAATGGATACTTCGTTTGAGAATTCCTGCTCCAAGAAGAAGAAGGGTGGGAGGGTGGGAAAAACAAGGACAACTTGGGATGATTGAAACATACAACTTGTCAGATTTCTCAACGGCGTCCGTATGGAATAATTTGAAGAGAAGGCACACCGGTTGAAAAGAATTTAACATGACCATCTCGATGGTCAAGAAGAAATAGCACTCCCATAGAAATATGAGAATACCGATTAAGAAAGGTATGGAATCAACATTTGACATCGAAGCAACTCGAATACCAGAATCAAAACAAAACCAAAGGATAGATGTGTAGCAGCCTAATCTTCACAATATCATCCGAACAGAGGATTGAACGAATGAATACCGCGGGTACATCAACTTGACGAGAAGCCACTTAGGAGAAGGAAAAGGTAAATAAAAAAAAGGAACAAGGATCAGATAGAACAAATACAAGATAGAAGCTTCGTTCGACATCTTCGTGCTGAAAGCTCATGAAACATGTTACAAAAAGGTTTTGTCATCCCCGGATCAGCATAGCCAAGGACCCTTTAAGATGCAACTCCCGATCAGAACAAGTCCATAAACCACTTCACTCAATGTAGAACCCCAAACTTCATATCGTGCATCCGTTGGAAGAATGCCTAGAACTACTAGATGAACCCACCTATAGATTTCCGAAAGTTTCCAGTTATGCAATCAGGTGTTGGGGATACACGGGAAGCACCGCGCAATCAACTCTAAACCTACATCCAGGTGTATCCATCCTTCAACACATAACCAGTCTTTCTCGGAAACTGTTTACCTCGGACCTTCGAAAAGCATCCACTATAACAAGCTATGGCAATACTCTCGAACTACCTCCCCAGTACTGGGTGATGTCGGGGTTATCTTGCCACTGGCCGTATAGGAGAGATTTTCGATGTCGGCCGTCTTAAGTATTTAGTACTGTCGTGATATGCTTGTGACAACAATACCCCGAAGCTCAACTCCTCGGTAACAGGAGGCATCGAGAACAATATCCTTGTCACAAGAACATCGAAACAATCCCAGAATACTCGCGGGATTCCTAAAAAAAATTGGTGCAATTTTTGAAAGTAGAAGAGGTAAGAGTAGACGTCAGGAGTCCTCACCAGAATGAAAAGAGAAGAGGAGCAAAGAAATCCTACTCTCCGATATAATATAGGACTCAAAATATTTTTCAGTGTGTGTCAACGATTCGATCAATCAGTGGGGGCTTCTAGGTCGGAGAAGGCTCTGAATACCAACTTGTAATGCCCAGGATGGGACTATACCTCCTACGTGTCGAGGCACGACTTAAAGGTATAAGCCCATCCTAGAATGATCTCAAGTTTGGTATCTTTGCACAACTCATGTAAAAGAGGGATTAAATTGCAAAAGGAGTTAGTTGGCTTACACTCGCCACTTCACACAATACATTACATAAACAATCATCATTCAAAACATCACAGCCCGACTACGGGTAAGATCCAAAAGAAAGATACCAAAACAACATAAAGCCACAGGTCAGGATCGAATCCTAGTAGAAACCACTACTGATCGTCGAAACGTCACAAGCAAACAGCCAAACTCTTCATCGAGCTCCCAGTGAAGAACTGAACCAGCTCCTGCATCAAACTCGGCTGAACCTGCATCTGGTGTGGTGAAGTAACTGTGAGCCACAGAGGACTCAGCAATCCCGTTCCCGGGTAACATGACTATATAAGCCTTGGGTGTGGACAAGGCTGAAGAAAGAATATGAGGTGAAGGAACAACAAGAGTCTGCAGCAGCAACTAGCACTAGCTTACGTAATAGAGAGCGAGAAGAGAAGGTGCCTCGGTCGAAAGATGATCACGAAGTGATCCTAACTAAAGCCGGTCAAACATAACCCCACCGTGTTCAACTCCCGAATCCCTATTCGGAAATTGACAGTCACGATACACACGCTGGTAGTGTATTAGAAACATTGTGTCAAGTTATCTACAACCGGAATTAACAAGCTCCCATCTGCCACATAACCGCGGGCACGGCTTTCGAAAGTTCAAACCCTGCAGGGGTGTTCCAACTTGGCCCATCACAAGCCCACGATCCGCGAAGTCGCAACTCCATAGGTGGGAATACCCGAGTATTCTCGGAATCCCGTGCTCAAGTTAAACCGAACTAAGGTAAGGCTAATCCAGCAAATCCTCCCGGCGTGTCGACACCCTGATAGTAGCCACGCGTATCTAAGTCTCAGGACACGACCGGATGGGCGATGCTACAGGTTTTTACCAGACCTTGAGTTTCCTCGAGGTGGCCCTGCAGGACCCCCGTTTCGGACCAATACTCATGTGGAGCACTGGCCCGGGGTTGTGGAATTAAGAATAAAAGAGGGTTTGCAAGGCCCTTATGCAAGTTTTTATTAGTTTGTTATTAGGCAAATAGTACCAATGTTGGGACTTGCTGGAAAAGACTTAGCACTTAGCAGTTTATCAAGGGGGTCCCATACACCCCAACCGTGTTAGGAACGCATAATCAAGGAACATAACACCGGTTTATAAGGTTCCTAACGGCATGAGTGGAACAAATCACCAAGCAAAAGGCTTAGCCTTCCACCCTTGCCAGTATATAGATGATTTCATTTTAAGCATTTATATAGTGTGATATAACCCAACCAAACTTCAACATGAAGCAATCATCTTCAATCTTCACCTGCAACTAACAATGCTATAAGAGGGGCTGAGCAAAGCCTACGTATAGCCAAGCAACGGTTTGCATAGGTAGGTTGGTTAAACATGGCAATTGGTTACAAGTAGGAGGCTGACAAGAAAGACATGGGCATCGAGGCAAAACTATAGATCGAGACTACTAGCAATAGGCAAAGATAGTAATGTTATCGGGGTTCGGTCATCTTGCCTGGGATTCCACAAAGGAGAAGAACGAATCTAAGAAGAAGACGGAGCAGCACAGTCGAGCGAATCCTCACAACTCCGGAACGAAACCGAAGCTAACAAGAGAAGCAACCGGAAAGAAACAAACAACTCGGTAAACACACAAGCATAAACATGGCATACGATGCACAAACAAGAATGATGCATGTCCGGTTTAAATAAGCATGGCATGGCAAAGTGCACAAATAACACTACAAGTTAAGTGGGGCTCAATATGCAACGAGTTGCATATTGACGAAACACCACATTTATTTATTTAGTTGACTCTCGTTTATTTACAAGACAAGGTTAAATGTTTTTAACATGGCAAGAGGTGAAGCTTAATAAAACTACACTATTTAGGCATTTTAAATGAGGCCGGAGAATAACAACAACATATCCGGAAAATCCCCATGAGCATGTTTAATAATTATAAAGCAACAACAATTAAACATTTTAGTGTTGTTAACATGATGCGGATGACATGATCAAGTTAATGCAATTATATTAAAAGGTTAACAAGAGATGAAAAGGAGGTAATTGTCACCGTGGTGGAAGGAAAAGGGTGCCACGGCAACGATCCGGAAATGATGCAACGACATCATATCGGTACCGGTAACTCGTTGAGGGACCGGTGCAAAAGAAGAATCGACGTGAGCAAGTCGAACAAGATGAAAGGTGGGGCGATCCCGTTACCGGGTTCCCACGAGTCGGTGACGAGGCAACCGAGGAACATGACAAAAGGGCACAACGGGCACGAAGCACAAGTGAAACATTTCATACAACACAACAAGCATCACACGGGTCACGTCTCGGGGTTATACCTTCGAAACACTCGTTTCGGGACGGTTCGAGTTCGTCGAGGAATGTAGGGGAAGTAGTTGTACACGGCCGTAGAGGGAAGTAGTGGTACTCGGCGACGGTAGATGTACTCGTTCCGTTCGGTCTTGCCGGTCTCGTCTCGAGTCGTAGATGTACATGTCGTCGAGGTACTTGAGGGTTCCGATGGCTCCGGCGTGGGTAGTGGTACTTGTCGTTTCGCCGTGTAGGGGTACTTGACATATCGCCGTGTAGTCGAACTTGACGGACGTCGACGTCGTGGTACATGAGGGTCGTCGTGGTACTTGGGGTTCCCGTTTGCGACGGTAGTGGAAGTAGTGGTACACGTTTTGTAGATGTTCATCTGTCATGTCGTGGTACTTGTCATAAGGTCGTCGTGGACGTAGTGGAACTTGGTCTCGGCGCATCGAAGGGGTACTTGTCGCATCGACGTGTAGGGGTACTTGGTCGTTACGGTCTTGCCGTCTTGTCGTGTAGGCGTTCATGGTTCTCTGTCAAGACAACAGCAAAAGCAACACACAGAAGAAAAACAACAGCGGCAGCACGGCGAGGCAGGGGCCGCGGGATCTTGCGCGCTGGACGGAGGGAGACGGCTGCGAGGCTTCTGGAGGACGGAGCCGCTGGACGAAGCTGCGGCCTGAGGGGATGAAAGCAGCAGGAGGGTGGTCGCCTGGCGCGGACGACGAGGCGCTGACGGAGGGAGACCAGGCGAGGCCACGGCCGCGGCGTCGCTGGCGCAGAGGAGAGGCGCTCAGGGCTTGGTTCGCCGGAGCCTGAGCGGGGCCGGAGGACGGAGGAGGAAGGGCGCAGCGCCGGCCTGCTGGAAACGGGAGCTTCGGGGCCTGGGGCGCTCGGGCCTGGACGGACGCTCCTGGCGACGGGGAACTGGAGGCAGCAGGGGCGCAACGCAGGGCGCCCCGGTGCTGGCGAAGGCGGGCGCTCGGGGATGTCGAGGCAGGAGGGTCGCGATCGCTCGGGGCGGCCGGCTGCTCCCGTCGCTGGGGATCGGCCAGAGGGGAGCCTGGCCGCGGAGGAGAGGGACGAGGCCATGGCTCGGCGCAGAGGGGAACGAGAGGGAGGCCTCGGGCCTGGAGGGTCGAGCGACAAGGGAGAGGGATCGAGGGGAGCGTGGGATCGAGGAAACGGGTGAGGGAACGAGGGGTGCGGCGGCGCCAGGAAAGAGAGGAAGGAGCGACGGCTGAGGGTCGCTAGGCTAGGGTTCGAGGCAGGCTGGGCCAGAAGGACTGATGGGCCGCGGAGGTTGAGGGAATTGGGCCGGAGGCCTAGGGGAGGAGAGAAGGGCGGCTGGGCCAGCTGGCTCTCTCTTTTATTAAAACTGTTGCTGTTCTTTTACCTTTTTTATTACTTTAGCAGTTTTAATAAAAAGAGAAAAAAAATGCGGAGGGGCTAGGGCAACAAATAGCACACGGAACTATTTTTCTCGGGCATCCTAAAAAGAGCACGGTCCGAGAAAAATAAGAAAGGCATGAACGGAAAAATAATTCAAACATATTTGAATTTAATTCAAATAGGTTTGAACTAAGACGAGATTACTGAAGTGTCCAAAAATGTTCAAATTTTTGGAGGAACCTCGAAACAACGGAAAGAATTATTTGCAAGGTTTGGAAGGAGAAGCTCGAAGTGAAAAGACATGGGGAAATTATGCACGTGTGTTGCGGGTAATTCCAAACAAATGGAATATTATTTATATAGCTCCCTAATATATTGAGAGACTTTTATATGTTATAAAGAGAAGTCACCTTCCCTCGATTTAAATGGACCGAAGGTCCACACGATTTATTTAGGTTGAGATGCAAGAATTAAAATGACATGATGGCATGATGACATGATGCAATGCAAAAATAAATAACACAAGCAAAAGAAACACACGGGCAACCCGGAACATCGGGAATCTTCTGGAACCTTCTGGAATCTTCTGGGACGTCGGTCTCGGGCGTCACATTGTGCCTATATATTTGTCCACCTTCCTTAATTTTTGCCCCAAAAATAGCAAACCCTAGCCATCTTCTTCTTCCTCCAGCCTCTTCCTCCACTCCGGCGGAGCTCGCCGGAGGAGCTCGCCGGACCCTCGTCGGAATCCGCTCCGCCACCACCTCCGGCCGCCTCTCCTCGCCACCGGCCGCATCCTCCCCGCCGCCGGCCCCGCAGGGCACCGCTGCCCCGTCTCCAACCCCGCCAGTCCCCTTCTCCGGTCGGGCCAGCGCCGGCCCTGCCCGCTCCGGCCGCCGCTCGGGCGCCTGAGAGCTAGCGCCGCCGCCGCTGGATCGAGGGCGCCGAACCCTCGTCCCGATCCTGATTCCCCGATCGATCCAATCGGATCGCCTCCCTGGGCCTCCCTCGCCTCCACACCGCCAAGCTGGCCCACTCCAGCGCCCCGGCCTCCTCGCCCGCAAGGCCCAGCTGCCGCGCGCGCCTCCTCGGGCCTTCACCGCCTTCCTCCCCAGGTGGGCCGGCCAGATCTCGCGTGGGCCGCCGCTCGGCCTAGCGAGGCCGCCGCCGCTCGGTCGAGGGGAGCCAGGAGCTCCCTCGATCGGGATCCAGATCCCCGCCCCTCCGGTTGCCTAACGGGCCGGGTCCCCGCGGGCCCGTTAGCCGCAACCAGCCGGCCGGCCCGATCCACCTCAAGCCGGATCCGCCAGCCCGCATCTTCCCCGAGTCCGATCCGGCCCGATCCGCGTCAGATCCGGTTGACTTCTCCGTTGACCCCAAGGTTGCTCCGAAATCCACTAAGTCCCTGAAATATAGTTGTATGATGCTGTTTTCAAACGTGGATAACTTTTTGTGCGTAGCTCCGATTTGAGTGAATGATATGTCAAAATGTTCGTGGAGACATGTACTACATTTTGTTCCATTATGCCTTGCATGTTTGAGATCATCTAGATGCTTAAATATCTGTTGGAAGAGTGCATCTTGCTAAAAACTGCAGCTAGTTGTTGTTTGCATGCCATCTTTGCAAGGTGATAACTTTTTGCATGCTTATCCAAATGAAGCAAATGAGATGTCCACGTGTTCGTCTTGTCATGCTCTACATGTTGATTGCTTAAGCTTGCATGATAGAATTAACCTTGCCATGTTTATCTACGTTGCAAAGTGCTATGTGGCTGTTATGTTTTTAAACTTGTTACGAGATGCCTCGTAAAGGAACTCGTTGCTATCGTTGTGTTTGTCCCCTTGATGCATGCTTAGTTGTTTTGGATTCACCATCATGTGTACTTTGTCGTGGTGCTTACCATTTGCCATGTTTAGCTTTGAGGTGACTTAAACTTGCTCTCAAAGATGCCATGATGAAACTGTTGTTTTAACACTTAGTGAAATTTCACTAAGTTTGGAATCCGTAATTTCCAGATGCCATGTTTGCTTGTTGTTCTAGGCCAATCCATGATAATTTTGGGGTGACTCTTGATGATTCCTTGTAGTATATATTGTTGGCTATCCATTCATGGTCTCACATGCTTATTTGAGTGGCTGTAGCATATTTAACTTTTGCTCCCAAGTTGCAATAAAATACTGCTGTCAGGATTTGTTGTCAAGTTCAATATGTCATAGCTTGTTGCTATTGATCCATGGCTCCTTTGGGGGTGCTCCAATGGACTTATTTGCTTTAGGATATGTCTAGTTTATGTTCATGCTCATTGCCATGATGTTTGAGTGATGTAGCTTATTTATCTATTGCCCCGAAGTTGCTATGTGGCTGTTATTTTCAGCTTGTGCGTGTTTATTGTTTTGTGTGTAACTTTTAGCCCGTAGCTCCGATTTGAGCAAGTCCTATATGAAATTTGTGTGATTTTTCATGTAGATTCATAATATCCTATTGTTATCATGTTTAGAAGCATTTTTCTTGATCGCATTTTGTCATGCTCCGTGTGCTCACATAGTGCATCAGTCATGCATCCAGCATATTTTGTGTGCGCATTGCATCTTGTTGATTTCGTGCCTTGTGTGTTTGTGTTGAGTAGAGCCGGAAGCTGAGTACGAGTACGAGAACGAGGTTACTACCGAGGTTGAGAACGAGGATCTCTCTTACGATCCCATCGACAACTCTTCACGCAAGATGACCGAACCCGGATACCATTACTATCTTTGCCTATTGCTAGAGTATCGCTCTATAGTTTTGCCTCGATGCCCATGTCTTTCCTGTTAGCCTCCTATTGTAACCATGTCATGTCTAACCACCCTACCTATGCAAACCTTTGATTGGCTATAAGTACGCTTCGCTCAGCCCCTCTTATAGCATTGCTAGTTGCAGGTGAAGTTGAAGATGCTTGCTGCATGTTAAAGTTGTTGGGATATCACACTATATTAATTATTAAATGAAATCATCTATATATTGGTAATGGGTGGAAGGCTAAGACTTTTGCTTGGTGATTTGTTCCACTCATGCCGCTAGGAACCGTATAAACCGGTGTTATGTTCCTTGATTATGCGTTCCTCACACGGTTGGGGTTATGGGACCTCCTCGATAAACCGCTAAGTGCTAAGTCTTTTCCAGCAAGTCCCAACATTGGTACTATTTGCCTAATAACTAAATAACTTGCATAGGGAGTAATTAACCCTCTTTCTTAATCAACAACCCCGGGCCAGTGCTCCACATGAGTGTTGGTCCGAAATGAGCAGACTGGGGGCCACCTCAAGGAAACTCGAGGTCTGGTAAAAACCCGTAGGATGTCTCATCCGGTCGTGGCCTGAGACGAGATACGCGCGGCTACTATCAGGGTGTCGGCACGCCGGGAGGATTTGCTGGATTAGCCTTACCTTAGTTCGGAGTATCTTGAGCACGGGATTCCGAGAATACTCGGGCCTTCCCACCTTGGAGTTGCGACTCTGCGGATCGTGGGCTTGTCATGGGCCAAGTTGGAACACCCCTGCAGGGTTATGAACTTTCGAAAGCCGTGTCCGCGGTTATGTGGAAGATGGGAGCTTGTTAATATCCGGTTGTAGAAAACTTGACACCATGTTCCAATACACTACCAGCGTGAGTACCGTGACTGTCATTTTCCGAAAGGGATTCGGGAGATGAACACGGTGGGGTTATGTTTGACTTGAATAGTTTAGGATCACTTCGTGATCATCTCTCGACCGAGGCACCTTCTCTTCTCGCTCTCTTTTACGTAAGCTAGGCTAGTGCTGCTGCTACCACTTATTCTTTCTTTAGCCTTGTTCCACACCCAAGGCTTAAATAGTCGTGTTATCCGGGAACGGGATTGCTGAGTCCTCTGTGGCTCACAGTTACTTCACCACACCAGATGCAGGTACGATGGTGAGCTACCCAGGTGATGGCACCGAGCTAGACTGGGAGTACGACGAGGAGCGTAGCCGTTACTATGTCCGTTATCCCGATGATCAGTAGTGGTTCTTCTACTAGGATTCGATTCAGACCTGTGGTTTAAGTTATGTTTGATATCTTGTCATTTGGATCTTTACCCTTAGATGGGCTGTGATATTTAATTGTATGATGATTGGATATGTAATGAATTTGTGTGACGTGGCGAGTGTAAGCCAACTATCTTTTCAGTTTTCCATCCCCATTTTTTTACATGAGATGTGCAAAGGTATCAAACTTGCGATCATTCCAGCATGGGCTTATATCTCTAAGTCGTGCCTCGACACGTAGGAGATATAGTCTCATCCTGGGCATTACAAGGAGATCGCCTACTTCGTGAAGATCTACCCTAGTGAGGCAAGTCCTTCGTGGGCGATGGTCATGGTGGGATAGACAAGGTTGCTTCTTCTCGGACCATTCGTGGGTGGAGCCCTCCGTGGACTCGCGCAGCCGTTACCTTTCGTGGGCGATGGCCATGGTGAGATAGGCAAAGTTGCTTCTTCGTGGACCATTCGTGGATGGAGCCCTCCGTGGACTCGCGCAACCGTTACCCTTCGTGGGTTGAAGTCTCCATCAACGTGGATGTACGATAGCACGACCTATCGAAACCACGCCAAAAACATCACTGTCTACACTTGCGTTTGCACTCTCCAAACCCCTCCTTTTACCTTCATATGCAATGATTTACATTCCGCTGTTATACTCTTAGAATTGCATGTGTAGGTTCATTGCTTGACTTGTGCTAAATTGCTAAAAACTGTCAAAACTTAAAATTGGGAAAATGCTAAATTTTTATTTGGTCAAGTACTCTAATCACCTCCCCTCTAGACATACTTTCGATCCTACAGATTGTATGTACATGAACCAACACTTCTTGCATAAGCTTCAATGTAGAACGAGAAAACATCTTATTTATTATCTCATCTCCTATTGGACAAACTAGGTACAATCTATTGGAGTATTTGTATGTTAAGGAATTGATTGATGACATGACATATTCTACCAGCAAACTAACATACAAACTGTTGGAAATACCCTTAAGCACCTATGTATTGAGGCTTTAGGGGATGTTTGGTTTATGACTAACTTTACCAAAGATTGCCACATCTAAGGTTAGGCAAGTTTGACCAACTTAGGTGAGTGTTTGGTTCAAGCCACACTTTTGGCAAGCCACACTTAGGCCCCACATGGCATACACATAAAAAGTGTGGCAAGATTCCCTTAGGCTTGCCAACTTGTGGCTCTCATTTTGATAAACTAACCTTAGGCAAGCTTGTTCAAAATATGTGGCAAAATGTGACAATGTTAGCCCTAGAACCAAACAGCCCCTTAGTTGCTAAACATTTTAACGTGCTTAGCACCTCATCTTAGCACCGATGCATTGGATGCTTCAGGGAAAACACCTGTCAGATGAATCAAGATGACAAGACGCACGCCAATGTATTGCGGTACGCCGCTGCACCAAAGAAGAAAAAAGTGTTTCGCTTGGGAAAGCAAATCGCATCAGGCTAACATCACGTCTCACTGATTTACACTCAGCACGCACCTACAGCCCAATTAATCATACTCCAGAGTAGAGACTAGAGAGTACCACACGAAATCACGCCCCACCGATCATCAGCGAAATGGACGGCTCCAGTCGAGACGCACCGCGTGTCCGTCCGGGCAGCAGAAGCTGCGAAATCCGTCGCGTTTTGGCCCCCACAAGAAACGCCGTGCGGCGCACATCCGTCAGCCGCTGCCACCCACACCCACACCACAGCAGCAGCAGCACCGCGCCGCAGCGGACAAAAAACCGAGCAGCTCGCACGGCACGAGCCACGCACGCCTCTCCCCTTGGAGGACTGCTGACTGACCGACCGCCCGTTCCCCTCCCTCTCCCCCGCTTCCTTCTCGACGACGTCGTCGCCGCAGTCTTTTGGTGGTTTTCGTCCAGCGGCCTCTGCCGCCCGCCCGCGCGCGACGCGATACCTTCTCCTCTCCTCTCCCCTCCCACTCCCCCACCCCGCGTAGAGCTCGCAAAGGCCCGAAGCAGCCGAGCAGCACCGCAGCGGCGGAAAGCCAAGCCGTCCCAGTCCCACCGACCGGGCGAGCGGCCTCTCCAGATCTCGCATGCGCGGCCGCCGCAGGAGGAGGAGGAGGAGGACGGGCTAGGGCGCCGGCGGCGACGGCGGGTTTTCCGAGATGCGCGGGGAGCGGCTGGGGAGCTGGGTGGTGTCCTACACCGGGATGTCGGCGGACAACATCAAGGGCCTGCTGCTGGCGGTCTCCTCCAGCCTCTTCATCGGGGCCAGCTTCATCGTCAAGAAGAAGGGCCTCAAGAAGGCCGGCGCCTCCGGCGTCCGCGCAGGTGCGTCTCAGCTCCTTCTCCTCCCCCTCTCTGCCCCGCACGCCCCCGCCTCGTTTCACGCTGCCCGGCGAACGGCGCGGTGCCTTCCCTGTGCCGCTGCCGCCGCAGCGCCGCGCTGCTGGCTGGCTCCCTAGCCTAGATCTGCGCGGAACCGCGCGAGATTCGGATCTCGCTTTCGCTGTCGGTGGGGGCCTGTGCTGGACCCTGGATAGATAGGTAGGACTTTGGAGCGGTGAGCGCATTGGGGATCGGGGTGGCTGTTGAGCTCCGATTGAGACGTTCCTGAGCTTTGCTTGATGCTGTTACACCAATACCAATGATTAGCATACAACAGATGACACGGTGGTGATGGGCTGATGGATGGCTTGATGTACCTTGCATTTCTTCCTTGCTCCTGCACCTTTAATGTCAGTCACATTCAGCATGGATGTCTTGGAAATATGATAATCATTGACTGTACAAGGGAGATGAATTCTCACTTACTCATGTTATTTGTTGCACCGGGAAAATGTATACAATAGACTCCTTCTGTTAGCTTGTTGCCCTTTAAACTTTAAGCATATTTGTTGCACCAAGAAGATGTATGCAATTGACTCTCTTCTGTTAGCTTGTTTCCCTTAAATTAAACTTTTGATGTATATCTTTTCTCTCAGTAAAAATATTCGGCATATGTTGATGATCATCTCTCTGTCCTAGGTTAAATTTCCCTTGTTTCATCTGTGGTGTATCGTGCAAATGTCGTGCTAAAATGTTGCTTCTGTCATTCCAGCTACATTTCAAGCTTTTCCAGTGTTTATGCTTACTTTGTTGATTTGAACAGGTGTTGGTGGCTACTCTTACCTGCTTGAGCCACTCTGGTGGATAGGACTTATAACAAGTAGGTATTTCCTTTGCTACAATGGATAGACGTTTGGTCCGACATAGTCTTTTGCTTCCATTACTGTATGTGGTGGTACTAACCATGTACAATTTCCAGTGGTTGTTGGGGAAATCGCTAACTTTGCTGCGTACGCTTTTGCCCCTGCTATCTTGGTCACTCCACTTGGTGCACTTAGCATAATTATTAGGTACGGACTAAATTTAATATGATTTACAACTTGATACACTGAAACCTTGTATTGCATATATTTCAGTAGTTCTGATACTTTTAGCACGTTCTCCTGCAGTGCTGTTCTTGCACGTATCATTTTGCGGGAGAAGCTGCACATGTTTGGTGTACTCGGGTGTATTCTTTGTGTTGTGGGTTCGACAACAATTGTGCTACATGCCCCTCCGGAACGTGAAATTGAGTCTGTGGCAGAAGTATGGGATCTTGCTACCGAACCAGGTTTTATTCTGCATTCCATACACTTGCATAGTACCGTGAATCATTATTGACGTCATGTTGACGTTTCAGTATGTTACTCCCACGACACTTATTTTGGATCGGAGGGAGAACTATTTATCAACAATACTAAGGCTACTTCTATGTTGCAGGATTTCTACTTTATGCAGCCATTGTGCTCACAGCAGCTTTCGTCCTCATATTCCATTTTGTCCCACAGTATGGTCAGACACACATTATGGTGTATATTGGCATCTGTTCTCTTTTCGGGTCTCTGTCGGTATGCTTTTCACCTCATGAATTTTTGTTTTGTATTCACTTAATCCTTAGATAGTTGGTAGAAAAAAACTCTCCTTAAGTTATGATTCTAATGTTTCTGTCTATTCTGCTTGGTATGGCAGGTCATGAGTGTCAAAGCTCTTGGGATAGCCTTGAAACTGACGTTTTCAGGGATGAACCAGCTAGTCTATCCACAAACATGGTTCTTCACACTTGTTGTGATCGCATGCATAGTAACACAGATGAACTATCTGAACAAGGTATGATCGATGTTTATGTTCGTTGGCAGTTATGGGTGTTCTAAGAGAATAATCTCCATACATAGCATAGACTGAAGAACATTGTTGCTATGTTGATAACTTTTTTTTTTTTTGCTATGTTGATAATTTGATATCTTATATGTGTGTATTATGTTATACATTATGTTACAGCTTGGTATTGTTTACTGCTGCAGGCCCTTGACACATTCAATACTGCAGTTGTTTCGCCCATTTATTATACGATGTTTACTTCGTTGACCATTTTGGCTAGTGTAATAATGTTCAAGGTACGGCTTTGGAGCTCCATATACTTGTTTACGTAATTGTTAGCAAGCTTTGCTTTACTTTCCGTCTTAAACAACGACATTGACTAAATAAATCGATCCAGGGATATTGGTTATTTTGGGAATGTGCAGTAAATATGCTACTCCCTCCGTTGTATATATGTAGTCTATATTGAAATCTCTAAAAAGACATATATTTAGGAATGGAGGGAGTAGATGTCAATCTGTACTTTAGTGAGTTAGCTTCTAGCACCAGTATGCCTTGAAGTAATTCTGAGTTATTCTTTGTACCACGTGTCAAAATATTCTATCCATAACCCCTACTTGCAATCTTTGTGTTTCCTAGAACACTGAGGTTTTGGTCTTGCCACAGTAAACCTTGCAGCCATCATTACAACAATCACTCAAGTTTACCTGGCTGATTGTTCTACAGTAAACCTGTTAGCTGTGGTGTTGCCTGGCTGATTGATATCCAAATTCAGTTATAGTAATGGCTTTGAACCAGATCCGCTCATAGTAAGGGTTAGACGGCCTATCATTGTGTTTGAAAATTCTCAAATTAGTAAGTTTATGTTGTCAAGAGCCAGGACTATAGTTGCAATGCTCATGGAATCCTGCCTTCATTGTGAAAACTCTCAAATTAGTAAGTTTATGTTGACAACACGATTTAGAAATATCTATTAAACGATGGTAATTTTCTGACTTATAATAACACCTCATATCTTCTATCCGCTAAGCTGATTGTCAAGTGGTGCATCAGTCGATCCATTATTGAATTCCACCGAATGCTGTGGATCATTTATGAGTTTCACTATAACTGCATGCAGGACTGGGATCGTCAAAATCCGACTCAAATTGTCACGGAAATGTGTGGTTTTGTTACTATCCTTTCTGGGACATTTCTGCTTCACAAGACAAAAGACATGGTGGATGGTATGACTGCATTTCCTCCCTTCCTTTTCTTTGTAAACATCCTCTTCTTTTACTTGAAATGACACCCATGTGTAATTTCTTATTATCCCTTGTTGGCATGACAGGTCTCCAACAGAATTTACCTATCCGAATTCCTAAACACGCAGATGAGGATGCGTATGAATCTGAAGGAATTCCTCTCAGGTCTGCTGCTGATGGCATTCCTCTCAGGTCACCCCGGGGCACCGAAGGAATTCCTCTCAGGTCTGCCGCCGATGGCATTCCGCTGAGGTCATCATCGAGGGGCACAGAATCGTTCCGCTCGACATCATGACCTGGTGATGGTTGCAGCTGGGTTCAAGTCCATGAGACGCTTGAGGGCAACATTGGTCAAATCATGGCGCCTCAATGCTTTATACCTGGGAAGGGAAGAATCTCCATTCTTTCTTCGGATAGAACTCCTTAGTTTTTGACTGTAGGACGGGAAGGTAAAACGGCTCGGCGCCCCTTGTAATTGTTGAGACTTTGGTACAGAAGAAGTTTGGGGCTTACATCAATTATACTATATATATACGTCTCTGGGCAAGATAATTAGAATGGCCAAGGACCCAAGTTTTGAACATACCTTTTCTTTTTCCATTTTGCGGGGATTTTTTTTTTTTACATGCAGCAGTGAGCCACAGAGGTCGTTGCTGGAATGGAACTGCTGTATTCTTTCACATACAGTAGTTCGTTCAGAAACCTGACTAAATGGAAGAGGAAAATATGTCTAGCAAGCGCATATGACTAGAACCGTATAGGTGCATCATTGCAGATCCAAATGGGGATTGCTAAACCTTCCCGGAACGCATAAGGGCATGTACAATGCATAGCCCCAGGGTGATGCCTCACATGCCATGTAGGATCGGATAACAGATAAAGTAGGTTCGGATAGGGAAGCGGGATCCTCTGCAGGAGGCGGGTGCTTGGAATGAAAAAGTGTGGTCCGATGTCAAAAGCTGAAAAAGTTAGAGTGAAAAGTAGAGATGCATGTGTATTAGAGTATTTATTTTCTATTTCTTAATGAGGCCCACTAGAGATAGCTTGCATTGGGAAGGAAAACTAAAAGTAGATGCCTCAAACTACTTTTTGTCATGGGGCATCAGTATCCATATGCCATCATTGTACATGCCCTAAGAATTCAATAGGAGTTCTCATGGGCGCATGTTCAGAATCTGACCTACGGGCTTTTCTTTTCGTTCTCGTCAACGTAGTCGGCCTATCATCATCAGATGACGCACCTTGACGTTAAACAATTGATTACTCTGGTACATTTGTTAATCCATTGTAAATCACTAGATGTCAGATTGTCAGTCAACACTCAGTGACCTCCGAATGGCGACAATGTCCATAGTCTATCCTCTGCTCGAGAGCTCCAAAAGAAGATGCATATACAAATGGGATTCGAAGGTCATTGCAAACCTAGGACCAAGCAACTCCCGAAAGCGAAGGCGACGTTGACTGCCGCCGGCCGCCACCGCCGGTAACACTCAGCTTCCAGAACTCGTCGAAAGGGTCAAACACTATCCATGGAGCTCGCCGCGCTGCTCCTGCTTGTCCCCTTCTTCCTCGCCGGCTTCCTCTACCTCGGGAAGAAGGACGGCGGGGACGATGCGCGGCGCCTCCCTCCGGCTCCTCGCGGCCTGCCCGTCATCGGCAACCTGCACCAGGTGGGCGCGCTCCCTCACCGCGCCCTGCGCGCACTCGCGGCCGCCCACGGCGCGCCCCACCTCATGCGGCTCCGCCTCGGCCAGGTCCCCGCGCTGGTCGCCTCCTCCCCGGCCGCGGCCGCCGAGCTCATGCGCGCGCACGACCACGCCTTCGCCACGCGCCCCTACTTCCGCACCGCCGAGATCCTCACCTACGGCTTCCGGGACCTCGTCTTCGCGCCCCACGGCGAGCACTGGCGCCACGTCCGCCGGCTCTGCTCCGAGCACGTCCTCAGCGCCGCCCGGTCCCACCGCCACGGCGCCATGCGAGAGCGAGAGGTGGCCGCCCTCGTCCAGGCCGTCGCCGACCACGCTTCTTCTTCTTCTTCCGCCCCCGCCGTGGTCGACGTGAGCGGGGCGCTGTACCGGTTCGCCAACGACGTGATCTGCCGGGTGGTTTCGGGGAGGCTGTCGAGAGAAGGCGAAGGGAGGAGCGAGCTGTTCAGGGAGCTGATCGAGGAGAACACGGCGCTGCTGGGCGGGTTCTGCGTCGGCGACTACTTCCCGGCGCTGGCGTGGGCGGACGCGCTGCTGTCCGGCGGCGGCGCTCGGGCGTGGAGGAACTTCAGGCGGTGGGACGAGCTGCTGGAGAAGGTGGTCGTTGAACACGAGGGGGAGAGGAGCGGTGCCGGCATGGAGGAGGACTTCGTGGACGTGCTGCTGGCGCTGCGGGGGGACGGGCACGGGCAGGACGGGTTCGAGCTGAGCAGAGAGATCATCAAGTCGCTCTTGGCGGTATGTCGGTCGTCTTCGTTCCACCGTTCGTATTTTTTTTACAGCGAGTATTTATTTCATTTAAAAAAAACATCACCCCACTTTTTTTGTGGGGGCGGGGGAGCCTATTGGCACTTCATTTCAAGATCGAAAGGTTTACAACTTTGGTTACATGCGGTAAAACGAAATTAGGGGTTCATCCTCCCATTACAAAACTAACTGGGAATCATACACATGGGTTAGAGAAAAGATATATGCGATGGTTCAAAAAGTAATGTTGCCCTGGTTCATATGTATATTTGCCATCGTCCATAAAGTAAAATTGCCATGGTCCGTCGCAAGTTACGCTACCACACCACCAATGTCATTATACCGACCACTGAAGCCTACTTGAAAGCAACATGGGTCGGAATAGGGTGTTGTGAAGGCCGCGGTGCTGCAATAGCCGGGAGTACAGCGGAGACAAGATCTTGGTGTCGACACCGCTGTTGCATCCCCTCACCGCAACATCCATCATTACTACGAGAAGTGGGGCAACCTCGTCGGCGACACCTGTTGCAATGCAACTAGGGAGGGGTTTGTGTGCTACGAACGACATTGTGCTGCAACTCGGCGACGTCAGACGTTTGGCAGCAAGGAGATCTCCGGTGCTCCAGCTCTACAACATCGTCGGTGCTGCATATGATGATCGATAACGTCGACGACTGCTGCATACCATGGCCAGCATGGAGCATAACCAGTGATGCGATGGAGCATCACGGGGGTCACAGGTGTTGGAATGGAGCACTGTCTCAGCGTCTTCGGTGTTGCAATGGAGCATCATCGGGATGCCCGTGTTGTGATTTGCATTGCCGGGGCCACGGGGGTGCTGCGATGGAGCATTTGTCGTGTCGCGGGGTGCTGCAATGGAGCATCACCCAAGCTACGATGGTTGAGTTGTTGCAGGCTGCAGCCGAGAACAAGCAATCCGGTAAACGGACAATGTTGTCGAGGGAGGGGGTCTACTGCCGAGGGGTGGGGGTTGCTGCGACGACCAAGCACTGCCACCAATGGATGTTGCAAGCAGAAGTAGATCGCGATACAAGGTCGGGAGGAAGGGGGAGGGGTCCTCGTGGATGTCGGGTGGGAGGAGGAAAACAGATTGTGAGCCTGAGATCAAACAACCCCATGCGCCTAATTGAACGGGTGGATGGCGAGTCGGCTGATCTTTCTGCCGGGCTGACGCCTAGCAGTCGATGTAATTAATTAATATACGACTTGATGTTAATATCAAATTTGAAGTTTCAGCATTCTCTTCGGGAAAGCAAACACTTTGGGACATCTGGTAGCTAGACCAGGGAACAATTCTGCTTATAAAAATTGGAGTCGGTGATCGGTTCACATATGGGTTCAACATCTTTAACAAATAAACAAATACACGCATCCTCACATATGAAACTAGTAATCTTTCAAGAGGTTTATAAATAAATGTACTCTACTCACATGTGAGATCTATCATAAATAAACAAATACACTGCTTCCATGTGAGACCCACTTTTTTTTTTGTAAAAATCACAAATAACAAAGACAAAAATATGATTTCAAGTCAAAATCGATCTTGTTTTTAGTTCTCTTCCCAATCTTCTATGGTCATTTAAATTCTCTAACGCTGCATGTCTCTCACCGTATTTTTGCTATCTTTTCTAATCGCAAATCACACAACAGGCATAAAAGACTCTAACATTATTTCACCACCTCTAAGCCAATGGTTCCGTGGCAACGGACGGGCATCTTCCTAGTTTATTAAGTAACCCATGGTATATTGTTTTTTGTTTTCTAAAGTAGCATATTTTGTATATTTTTGACATGCAAATTTACTTTTTCGGTACCATGGCAAATTCATTCATTACATAATGGTCATTTTTTTGGGATCATATTCGTTGAAACAAACCATTCTAAATTAATTTCCTTGTACACCATGCACACAGAAACTAGTACATCTCCCGATAAATTTTTGTTTCATGAGACTATTTTCATAAAATAATTCAATTTTTTTGGAAAAAACGATTTATATAACATGGAAATAATTTTCCCATAATGGAAAATATTTACCGTATTTTTATTGTGTTTTTCATATTAAATAGTATTGGACATTAGATTTACATTCTTTTTTGCAAAAGGGGCAATATATTGGCCAGGAGGCCTAGCAAACCCCGATCCTATCCCATGCCCTAAGCACCGGTTATAGGCTATTTGCTAGTCGGCCCTTACCGCCCTCCGCCCTGGGCCTAAAACCCATTTTCTTTTTTTAACCTTCACATAATTCATTATGTGCACAATGGTCATTTGTTTTTTTGGAACATATTAGTTGAAACAAACCATTCTAAATTAATTTTCTTGTACACCATGCATAAAATAAATTTAACATCTACTGTCAATTTTTTGAGTTTCATGAGACTTTTTCCATAAAAGGAATTCATTTTTTGCCAAAACGAATTATATGACATGGCAATAATTTTTCCATTATGGAAAAAATACTTACCAAATTTGTTATTATGTTTTTATATTTTTCATATTAAATTACATTGGGCCATTTTTTTACATTTACATTTTGTAAAAGGGGAATTGTATTGGGCCAGGAGGCCTAGTGAACTCCGATTATATTGCGCGCCTTATGCGCCGGTTGTAGGTTATTTTGCCAACCGGCCGCCTATTTAAATTTTCCGAATGTTCAAAAAATTGGTGTGCGCTATGTGAGACTCGAACTAACGACCTCAGGGTTTAGAACGACCCATATTAATTACTGGGAAAGTTAACCTGTTATGCATACACACTTTTTCTTTCTTTCTTGTTGTGCGCCCCATGTAAGGCAGGTAGCAGCCGGCTTTTCTATTTTCATCCGGTTTTTCTGAACTGGTTTTTGTTCTTTATTTTTTGTTTTATTTTTCTTCTAATGCGTGAACTTTTTCAACCTTGTGAACCTTTTCAAATTTCATTATTTTATTTCATGCATGAAGATTTTTAGTTTTTTTGCTACTCTCTCCGATACGAATTAATTGGCGCAACCTCTATAAAGTATTGTATATAGGTTGTGTCAATTGATTCAGATCGGAGGGGTAATTTTTTTAGTCCATGTTTTTTTTTGAAATCCAAGTACTCTTTATGATTTTCTTTCTCTTCAAATTCATGATTTTTTAATGCAAAATCAATGAACTTTTTTCAAGTTTTTGAACTTTCTTTGCTATTCGTTTTTTCTAGATACTTGATTTTTTTTTTCAAATTGCTGAACTTATTTTCCCAAAATCGGTGAACTTTTTCAAATTGACAAACCTTTTTATTTTTTGTGAACCTTTTGAATTCATATTTTTTCCCAAATTGTCAATTTTTTGTTTGGACTTAAAAAAATGTTTTTTTTCAAGTCCACAATCAATGGTTGACTGTACAAAAAAAACCCAGTCGCGGAGTAGGAGCTCTCCCTAGCAAAAGGTCTGGCTGACTTGAAGGTCAAAATTGGGTCATGTGTCAAGCGCGCTTGGATGGGGTGTCATGCTGGGAGATCCCTTGCATCAAATGTTTGGTTCGTTACAAGGCTAGGGTGCATCGAACGTTGCCCAGATATCCTAGTCATACACACAAATTCTACAAAAGCTTTAGGTACTCGAGTGTGATGACGGTTAGCTACAATGGTGGGGTATAACCAGCAATGCTAGACCTAAGAAGGAGCTAACGTAACACTAGGGGCAACATCGGAGCTTAGTTAGGGCTAGCAGGGGCCATGGCCCCCCAGCCTCACTACAAAACTTGAAGAAATTTTTTGGAGGCTGTTTAGCTTGTACAGTATTTTTTTAGCATTTGGCCCCTCTAAACAACCATATTTGCTACCTCGCCCTCTGAACATGCTCTCTAGCTCCGCCACTGGCTAGGGGCGAACGATCTCTCAAAAAAAAAAAAATAATGAAAAACTGGGGGCGAATGAGAAAGTAAAAGAATTGAAGTTCAAGCTAACAAGTTGAGCGCATGGTGATTGCGCTCGACTCCCCTTGAATTCAGATGCACCGGACAAATTCCTGTCCGTCACAGCTCGAACAAAATCAGTGCTCCATCGGTCCATCCTCTGGTAACTGGGAGTATATGGCTCTGAATCCGCTAACGCATGGCAGGACATGTTCGCGGCGGGAACGGAGACGACCTACATCGCGCTGGAATGGGCCATGTCCGAGCTGATGAAGAACCCCGCGGCGATGCGGAAGCTACAGCAGGAGGTTCGCGGCGCCGCACCAGCCGACGGCATTGCCAAAGCCGACGCTCTCGGCGCGGCCACGCCCTACCTGAAGGCGGTGGTGAAGGAGACGCTCCGCCTCCACCCGCCGGTGCCGCTGCTCCTGCCCCGCGAGTGCACGCAGGACGCCACCGTGCTGGGCTACCACGTCGCCGATGGCACGCGGGTGTTCGTCAACGCCTGGGCCATCAACCGCGACCCGGGCTCCTGGCACGCGCCCGAAGAATTCCTCCCTGAAAGGTGAACAACCTCGGCCTCGCAATGGTATACACACATTTCGTCAGAAGTGTCAATTTTTTTTAGTACTTGTGTGCTCAGGTTCTTGGAGAGCGAGGTGGATTTCAGAGGCGGGCACTTCCAGTTCATACCCTTCGGCGCGGGGCGGAGGATCTGCCCCGGGATGCAGTTCGGGCTCGTGACCGTGGAGCTCGCGCTCGCCAACCTGGTGCGCCTGTTCGACTGGGAGCTGCCGGACGGCATGGCGCCGGAGGAGCTCGACATGTCCGACGCGCCCGGGCTGACCACGCCAAGGCGGGTGGGCCTCCGGCTAGTCGCGAGGCCCGTTCAAGTGGGATCATGAAACAGTAGTAGGCCCAGCCAAATAATAAATAAATGAAACGGTAGTGGGCCAGGCAAGCAACGTTGTAAAGCTCTATTTCATGATTTCTCCCTAAATGTTCTAAAAGAAATGACTTCCCTTAAAAAAATATAGGGTTCATCAATGTGTATCCGGTGAGGCATCTTTATGTTGTTGTTGTACGGTACTCCCTCCGCCCGGAAATACTTGCGGAGAAATGGATCCATTTCTCCGACAAGAAAATGCTTCTTCTACAAGTTATTTTTCATTGTACGCACTTACTTCGTACGTGGTCTACGTTACAACGATCGAAGCACGGATTATTGTTCAAGGCGGTGTGTACGTAGTTGGAGCAGGCGGCTACGAAGTATTTTCCCAGTGTGGACGGCAATATAACCTCTGTATCGATCCACCGCCACTTTCGACATTGGCATAGTGTCGGTCTATAGGACTCTACCGTTATATATTTATTGGGTTTGTACATTCTCTTTTTGTCAGACTTTTGATGCTTGGCTGTGTCCATTGCATTCTAGTTATGCCACAGAGACCGGGTGTTACTCATAAAAGTTTTATATCCACTTGATGCTACATTTTAAGATAATAAAAACATATTTATCGTAAAATTTCCGAACAAAGGGAGTATAATAAACAGGTTTGCTAGTTCATAGTACACTCCCTTTTTTCGAGTACTAAAATAAGTACGTGTAGCTATGCACTGCCGTAAATTGGCCAAAGGAAAAG
>LR738709.1:536648194-536681011 GCA_902687465.1 Secale cereale | reverse complement strand
CAAAAAAAAAAAAAAAAGGCCGCACCAGTCGACAAAGTGCAGCAAGAAGAAATTCAGGCTCATCTGGGTAATGATCTTAATACACTCAAGTAGTTATCATGAGAACATTCATTTCTCATTGACGTACTTACAATCACACCACTTTGGAAGTACCCTATTTTGGTTCCCCTCTACCATTTTCTGTTAACGCGATTGATGGCAAACAAAGGAAAATGAAATCAGCAGCACCGGCTGTTTAGAAGCAACAATTACTTGAACATGTAATTTTTAGTGAACGTGTGATAATTGGTTGATTAATTGATTAGAGCTTTAGGCATATTCTGTCCATCGAGCATCTGTGCAGTCTTGCGACGGCCAGGCACGCATCGATCAGTCAGTCGTGGAGAACGGCTTGTAGACCTTTAGGTCGGACATTATCCCGGCGATGGAGCCGGCGGCGGCGGCGATGGTGATGATGAGGCAGGCGAGGCTGAGCAGCTGTAGGCACACCCACTGTGAGCTCCACCTGGGTATCTTCTTCTGCACGATGTACATCTCCACGGGGAAGTAGACGGTGAGCGGCCAGAACCCGATGGCGCCGAGGAAGCCGACGACGTCGTTGAAGAAGGGCAGCAGCATGGACACCACGGTCGTCGCCACCACGAACGCCGACCGCCACGTCAGGCGGAAGAGGTTGAGCTTGAAGCCGGAGGAGACGAGCGGGACCTGGATCTCTCCGGTGATGAACCCTGACTTGGGCCACCTCTGCTGCGCCCACTTCTCGACGAAGGCGAACAGGGGCTGGCAGTAGACCTGGTAGGCGCCGACGAGGTGGACGACGATGGCGGCGTTGGCGATGTCGAGGAGCCAGAAGGGCTCGTAGAAGCCGAAGCCGGTGAGGAGGTTCCCGGGGGCGTCGTCGCCGAAGGCGGCGTAGCCCATGCAGCCGCAGAGCATGTAGAAGAGCGTGGTGGTGGCGACGCTGACGAGGGTGGCGCGGCGCATGACCTTGGACTCGGACGGCGGCGGCGCCCTGATGGTGTCCTGGATCTCGATGAGGATGAGCGAGTAGGAGTAGGCGAAGGCGATGTCGCCGAACGCCTGGAGGCTCCGCCACACCTTGTCCATGGGCGTGACGGCGCCGATGCTGATGCCGGTGAGGCTGCCCTTGACGCCCTTGTTGGCGACCACCTGGACGATGCCGAGGCCGAGGCCGATGGCGGAGTAGGTGAAGGACATGATGGCGGCCAGGATGGAGAGCCAGGAGATCTGGTCGAAGTCCGGGATCTGCGAGAAGAAGATCTCTGCCACGCCGAAGATGACCATGTAGGGCGTGCTCGAGATGTGGCACGGGTTCACGTGCCCCTCTACGTGGAAGCAGTTGGCCCTCTTGATCGCACTGCATACAAGTTACAGGCGACGGTAAGTTCACGTTCACCAGCTAGCAGCCACAGATCAAGATCATCGTCGTTGCAGAAAGTTTGGGTACTCACAGCATGCTAATGGAGGCGGCGATGGTGTATCCAATGGCGACGCCGACGATGTTGGCGTACTGGAGGAATCCGCAGAGCTGGACCTTGATGCCACCTGAGAGAGAGAGAAGCAGAGTGAGCTCTGGACCGAGGCTGCGCCTCTGCATGCATGCATGCAGCTGCGAATTACACGAGCGGTGAACAGTGGGAGGCATGCAGACGTACTGAGGTTGGCGTTGACGGCGTCCATGTAGGTGTAGTTGCGCTTGCCGGTGGTCTCATCGCCGGAGCGGTAGCAGTCGGAGAGCAGCGAGGAGGTGTAGTAGGTGACGAGGGAGAAGAGCAGCATGACGGCGGGGCCGGCCACCCAGCCGAGCTGCCCGATGGCCCAGGCCAGCGACAGCACCCCGGACCCGATCACCGCCGTGATGATGTGCGCGCTCGCCGTCCACATCGTCCCTGCGACACGCCCACGTCCACGTCAGTTCATCACGCCACGTACGACGAGCGCAGTACGGAGTATCAGCCTTGTCCTTACGTACCGGTGCGCTTGAGGCGGCCGTCGTCGTCGTAGCACTTGGAGCCGCCCGCCTGGCCGTGCTCCACGGAGGACACCTCCATGGCCGCCGCCGCCCTCCCCTGGTAGTAGTTCTTGCCCACGCCGTTCTCCCCCATCTCTGCACCAGCCACAACGCCCGATCGAGCAGTGAGACCACAACTACAACACACACGATCACTATATTCACAGCAGCAACAGCAACAACAACAACAATATATCCCGCTGTACCTCAGGTAGTAAGTAGCACTGCGGTTCAATATAAAGGCCGGCTTACCGCTCCACTAGATCGACCGGGGTCGTATAGTGGGCGACCGATCGGGGCCGGGGTGAGCGAGTGCAGTGTGAGGAAGAGATAAGTGCGGCGGCGGCGATTTATAGGCGCCTGCCTGGAAGGTTGGTGGGTGTTGTTCATTCGGGTCTGGGCTCGAGGAGGTGGGGATGATGAGCTAGGGAATTTTGTAGCGTACCCCAAGGGTATTTAGCATCTGTTCTCGGGCGATCTTTAAGATGAAACAGATGTTAGGGGCTGGTAGAGCATTGCCTGTGCCGTGTATGTCCGATGCCTCTATTATGTGACCCAAGAATATGTCATGCCCACTTGGTCAGATGATCGTGTATGTGTACATGTACGATCGTTCCGAGATCAAGTGGTTAGTGGTGTTATGCATGGGTGTAGGCGTGTAGCCTGCAAACGTGTCGTTTATTGGGACATACGTATATCTCTTAGGAGGAAAATCTAATTTGAAAAGAAAATTGCTCAGCTAAAATACTTTCCTGAATTGATGGCCAGGCTTTTTGCGGAAGAATGGACCACCTCTAGTGGCACAAAAGGAGAGAAAAAAACGTGGCTGATCGGTGTAATGGTTGGGGTGACCCCTCCTCTATCGTCTACGGGCACACATGTCAACTTGCCTCTTGCCCTGTCCCCTCACTACAGCTATAGCTGCATTGGTCAGCGAGAACAGCGCGCCTAGCTAGCAAGTTGTTGCACACGGCCCGACTGAAAACGATGACACCTGCACCCGCACGCATGTGCATGCATGCCACCACGCAAGCTCATCAAATATCCAAGGCACCCATAGATCATGTGCATGCATGTCCATAACCCAAGCTAAGGGCATGTACAATGGTTGCTAAGATAGTCTTATCTTAAGTTTTGCATGTAAATTAGAGATGACAAAAAAACAAGTCTACAATAGGTCATCTCTTAGCCTTATCTTCAATAATTAGTTATTCCTAAAAACATGGTGAGACAAATTGTGCTAAGCTATCATCTCTTGTCTTTGCTTAAATAAGCTAAGACAAGCCTTCTCTTATGATTTCTCTCTCCTCCACCTCATCATTTATCTTACGTGGCATCCTTAAGCTAGAACCATTGTACATGCCCTAAGTAGGCCATGGAGTAACAAGCATGCACCTCAAGATAAGATAGGATCGCAACAGTGCATGCATGCATGCATCATTGAGATTTCTTACCTTTGCAAATTAAGCCTCCTCTACTCGGTCTCCTCTCCCCTTGCAAGAGAGAGTCACGAGACAAGTTGAAGGCTATGAAAGTGTTGTGTCAAGAGATGGGGTTACCTTGCTGTGACCTGTGATGGTGCGTTCAAGCGTGCACAATGTCCACGGTATTTATAGGGGTGGGCAGGGCCGGCTTTTAGGGCGTACAATGTGTCTCTGGCGTGTTCCATGTTCGATGCATGGCTGGATGATACTGTACTATACTATCGATCACGCGAGGCTCAAGGGAGGCCCTCGGGTGTTTGTGCCCCACGGCTTCTCGACCATCCTTTTTCGCCGCGGCGTAGAATATGTTCGGTGCCCCTCTCGGCCACGAGATTAAGTAAGTTGATCGCCCACTCGGGATCGTATCACGATCTGCTTGCTCCCGGCCGGATGCATCGTGAGAGAAAAAGGGAAGACTTCGTGCCCGTGGCTTCTCACATTTTTTGCAAAATGCCGAAATGTGTGGCTCCTAACGGCAAGTACAGAGGAGGTGATTTAGCCGGTGAGAGGTGAAATGTCGGAAATGCTATTTGCTTGGCCTGGATTTGCTTCTGTGGCGGACATGTTCGGTTACCGTTGTTGTGGCCTTCTCCTCCTAAACTCCCGCGCTTAATCATGGATCTTAACAAAAGCAGTTCGGCTGATTGATGCCTAGCTAGACTGTAGACGTCTCATGTTTGTAGTGAGCAACCAAAATGTTAGCGGTGTGCTAGCTAGCAGTAGTAGTTTAAATTCGAGAAATAGAGTCATTAGTTGGTGAAGGATTATGAATCCACAATCTCTTAGGAGTCACGTAGTGTAGCTACGAAAACTAGAGGCCGCCTAAGATTTGTTTACTAAAAACTACTCCCTCTGTCCCAAAATTCTTGTCTTAGATTTGTCTAGATACGGATGTATCTAATACTAAAATGTAACAAGATACATCTGTCGTGGAATTAACACGGCAGATGTCCGGTTTAACGGACTTGATGATGGAACCATCGCACGGGTTAGCTTGAAAGGGTTCATGGCGCACAAAGGACACAAAGGATTTTATACTAGTTCGGCCCCTTTGAGAAGGTAAAAGCCTACGTCTAGTTGGTTTGGTATTGCTTGGGCGTCGGTTTACAGGGAGCGGAATCGCTTGCCTGCGTCTCGACGTATCGATTGTTGCTTGTCCTTGAACCGGTGCCGGGTCGTCCCTTTATATAGAGGTGACGCCTGGTCCGGTTTACAGAGTCCCGAGGCCGGCTCATAATCGTGTCCGCCTCGGTCTCTGTCCTTTCTTTCTTATCTCTCAAGTTACATCTCCTTGGCGGTTTACAACCGTATTTCTATACATGGGCCTTGAAATCTCATAGGCCGTAATCTCTACTAAAATAATGAACCAAGTACAATATAACTAAACCGGTTTACAATATCCGGTTTATACCTACTAACCGTATCCCTGACATTAGGCCCCAGAATGATTTGAACTTGTTCATATCAGTCTTCGTTGTCTTCCGCGACTTTTCTTCTGTCTTCATTTTTTCCTATAAACCGGCTCTGACGTCATCTTCCGAAATCATTAAAGTCTGACAATGACATCAGCTCCGCATTTATCGCCGCGAGCTGTACTGTAGCTTATTTTTAATGGTTATCCCGAGAATCGAGGCGTTCAACGGATCTTTATCCGATTTTCTTCCTTGATTACCGCACCTGTCGTTTCACATCCGCCTCTTCGTCTATAAATACCGCTCTGCTCCATTCATTATCTCCTCTCGCGTCGTCTTCCTCCTTTCTCCTCCTGACCCTCTAGAACTCCATTGTTGCCTGAGCCCGAGAACACCGCCGACGACCACCGGATCTTCCGTCTTCGACCGGCCGCTGCATCAACCTGAACTTGACCAGATTTTCTGCGCCGCCGATCCTCACCGTCCCTGGTATGTTCTTCCTCCTCACTGCAGATCTTATCATATTCGCCATTGCCTTGCCCGTGTTTTTCCGCCATTAGAACTCCCGATGAAGCTCCGTTCCTTGTAGATACTTATATCATAGGAATCTCGTAACCCCTTAAGCCTTAACCTGTAGATCTCACTTAACACCAGATTGGATCTTGCTGTAATGCCTCTACTGCCTTTATCCGTTCCGCCATTAGGGTTCTTCACAAGCTTTACGCTGTTCATTCTCTGAGACCTGCAACTTCGGAATATTTTTACCTTCCTGATCTTTGCCGTAAATGCGTCTGGTATTTTAGATCTTGCTGCTTGTATTTCTGTTGCTACCTGCTTTAAGTCTCCTTTTTATGCACATCCTGTAACCTTATCTGCTCTGAATTGGTCCTCTGTGTATTTCCCGTGTAATTTTTGTTTCTTTATCTCATTATGCTCAGATCTATTCTTCCTTAGCAACGCAGCGAAAACTTGTTTTTCCCTTCAATAAATCTGCTAAGTATGCTTCGGTTTAGATCACCATGTCATAAACCGGAAATGATGTAGACTGACGCCATGACGTAGTTATTCCTCTTCAACTGCCATTTTTAAACCGGAAATGATACATCTTGTATTTATGATTGCCGGTTTAACTTTGCTAGATAGTTCTTACCTCTCTTGCGCAATACACATATATAGGTCCCAAATCTTTTGTATGTTCATAATTTGTTCTGTACCTTCTTCTCTTCAGCACTTTGTTCAAATGGCTGCCAAGCAATACGTTTCGTGTGACTGGGTTCGCTCAGCTGTGACTGAAGAAGACTTAGTCAAGCTGTCGAGTATTGGTACGTTAGGTCCTCGGGCCGAGTTGAAATGGCGCGCTCCGGGTAATGAACGCCTTCCTGCTCCCAGGTCCGGAGAGGTCATAGTCTTTATGGATCATATCTCCAGGGGTTTCTCTCCCCCCGGTTCAAAATTTTTCCGGGACGTCCTTGCCACCTTCCAACTGCATCCACAAGACATCGGACCAAATTCCGTTTCTAATATTTGTGACTTTCAAGTTTTTTCTGAAGTGTATCTGCAAGAAGAACCTTCAGTCGATCTATTCCGGGATTTTTTCCATGCGAATCGACGCACTGAATTCACTAGCGGGCCTCACCAAGAACTTGGCGGTATCAGTATTCAGAAAAGGAGAGATGCGGTTTTCCCGCACGCCTCTTTACACACTCACCCCAAGGACTGGAACAAATCTTGGTTTTATTGCATAGACACATCTCCTGAAGGTGAAAATCCGTTGCCGGGTTATCGTGAGACTCGCATCCCGGCGAATCATCCTCTGCCGCAACGGTTAAGTGCTACTGAACGGATACAATTTTCACCTCAACTTTCCAAACTGAGAGCCTTCATGGCTAACGGACTTCTTGGAACCGATTTCCTTCGCTGCTGGTTGTCATGGAGCATTCTCCCCTTAAGCCGGCGCTCTGATTTAATGTGCAATTATTCCGGTAAACCGGAAGATCCTCAGAGGTTTACCAGAGAGGAACTTTCTGAATCGGAGGTGATAGAATCGGCCAAAAAGATCGTCAACCCCGCCTTAACAGATTGCTCCAAGGTTGGTTTGGCCCCATACTTTAAGAGGAACACACAGCCTGATGTAAGTTTTCCTTAACCCGTGCTTCATAAACCGTCCTTCTTTGAACCGTCCTTTACTTGCTGTTGATTTTTATTCAGGCTGATAACCCTTTCTGGAGAAGGAAACTTCAGGACAAACCTGTAAAACAGACTCGCCGGAAAACCCCTGCAAACAAGAAAAGGAAGGCAGTCGTTGACGCCGGTTCTCCTTCTGAAGATGATGACCCGGACTCCGAGGTATGCTTTACTCCGGTTTACATTTGCCTTTATATACTTGTCCTTATCTCTAATGATGCCCTTTTCACAGGATCCACTCGAAGGCGATAACCCGGTGGAGATTGAGGTAACCCTTATTTCTTCCGATTCAGGACCCCCTCCTCAAAAGATCCGTCGGACTGTTAGAAAGTATCAATTTTCTCACCCTTATGCTAAGTTGGATCCCAATTTTGATTTGAAGAAGCAACAGCACGAAGCCTTGCGCCGGACCACTCGCCATTCCGGTTTAGCAGTTGAATCCTCTGGAATCTCCTTAACCCCGGCTCGGAAACGCCGTGCTGAGGTGATACTTTCTCCAACACTTCTTCATCCCAAGGCCGGTCTTATTAGAAAACCACTCAAACCGACTGATCCTGATTATCAGGAAACTCCACTATCTTCATCTGGCGAGTCAACTGCGACACAGCTTCCACCCTTGAAGACAGCCCCAGGGTGATTCTCTTCACCTTTTCCGGTTTATATCCTTCCTTTTTCTTTATAATGCTGACCTGTCTTTGTTCGTTTCTCCAGTAAACCGAAACCCAGCAAAAAGGCTAAGGGTAAGAAGCCTGCTGTTGATCCTTCTGCCGATGAACCAGCAATCGAACCGTCGACAGCTATCCCTCCTGAAGGTACTCCTGTCACTCCGGTTCAAGAACCTGTTCTTGATATTCCTGCCACTGACGCTGCCCAAGATCCACCAAGCCCAGCCCGGGTTAGCTCTCCTCAAGTTAATCCGGGCTCTCCTGATCCGGCTCAAGATAAAATTATTCCTCCCAATGCACCTTCTTCTCCTGACGTTGTGGTTACTGGCGCTGCCTATGTTGCGCCAGCCGAACCCACCGTTTTAGCAAAACACACTGCCAAAACGGAGAAAGTAACTCAAGAAAAAGGGAATTCAAACGCGGATATCTCCAGCCTTTCCAGCCTGAGTCCCCAGGATATTTATTCCGGATATCTGAACCGGCTTCACAGCAGCCGTGACTATGAAGCTAGCCTGGTGAACCTCATGAGAGAGAAATACGAGGTAAATTTTCCTGTTCTGACCTTGCTTTTTTCAACGTATCTTTACCTTATGACAGCCCCCAAGTTCCGGTTTATCTGCTTTATAGCAGGTGATCCGGAACTTTTGTAGGCTTGAACTGCTGTCTAATACATTAGCCCCCAAGTATCAAGTAGATAACTTGATTATGTAGTTGATACTTGTAAAAAATCTTGCCTCCGACGCATTGCTTCAACTGCCATTAGCCCCCAAGTGTCAAGTATACAACTTGGTTGTGTGCTTGAGACTTGCATTTCATCTTTGCCGGATTACTTCAACTGCCATTAGCCCCCAAGTGTCAAGTAGACAACTTGGTTGTGTGCTTGAGACTTGTATTTTCTAACTGTGTTTTTGAACTTGTCTGCAGGCTGAGTTAAACCGGAACGCTGTAGAAAATAGCGAACTTCGAACCCGGCTCATAGAGACCGAGGCAGCTGCTTCAAAGGCGAAAAAAGAACTGAAAGTAAGTTTGAAAACTGCTGAAGATTTGAAGAAGTTCTTTGATGAGGAACGGACTGCTTTTGAAGTCCAGAAGAAGGATCTTGAAAAGCGTGTTCAAGATGCCGAAGGAGCTCTTAACCCGGTCACTGAAGAATTGGCCGGGTTAAAACACCAAGTTAATTTGATGATCTCTGCTATCTTTGGTAATCATAACTGTAACTTTCGTTTGTTATCTTTGTAACCTATAACCTGCACCGGTTTAACTTTCTCTTGTTGTATGTAGGACGCCGCGTCTCCCATCTTGGAGATGACGTACGGAAGAAACTGAAAGCTTGTTATACTTTGGTGGAGCAATTATATTCTGGGGCGCAAAGGATCATCAGCGCTACCTCTTTTGGTAAACCGGCTCCTTCAACCATCAAGGCTACTTTGAACAGTTTGTCAATTCTTCCAACCCGTCTTGAAGAGGTGAAGAAATCAGCTGCTCGAGGAGGCGCTCTTCTTGCCTTGACAAGAGCTAAGGCTTGGGTTCCAGACATTGATCCGGCCGAAGTGCTAACCGGGTTTCCAGACACAAAGGAAGACGGTTCAGCTTTTGGTGAGAAAGATCTGTATGTTCTGACGAAGGAAATGCGTCCACTCTCGAGCAAGATAGCGGTGGAAGCTGACTTATCCCGGTACCACCCTGCGTACAACCTTCAAAACGAGCGTGTGGAACGTCCGGTCTATGATGTTTCAAACTTAACTCCGCCGGTTCGTCCTCACACTTATGCTCCTGATATTGAACCTACCGAGTTGATCAACGATGAAGTGTATTTCCGTGCTTTGGCCAAGATTGACTGGCGTGCACCAGATTTCCCTCCGCTTCATGAGGAAGAAGATGTTCCGGAACCAGATGGTGGCCAGTCATCCCGGCAAGGAGGAACGGACTCTTGAACACTTATTGCTGTAATCGTACTTGTTATTCCATAAACAATGCTTCCGGCTATTTGGCTTTCGTGCCTTGTAATAGGCTTAGACTGAAATTGCAATGTACTGTGATCCGGCTTTTGGCCATTTTATAAATATTCTTTTACTGACTTACTGATTGATGCGAATCTCTTGCCCTGTTCAAAAAAGATGAAAAAAATATGCCCTAGTGGTATGACCACCGGACGGATTAACTTGCTCTTTTGATATGATAAACAAGTATATCTTTGATAAATAACTTAGATACCTTAATTGCATGCAGCCAAAACACCTTGAACCGGCAAGATGTTTAAAATTACCTTAATAAGTATTTGGAACTCTTCGACCCTAACTTGTCCATGAATTTTCCTTTCCTTTGTCCAGCAATTCGTAACTTGTATCTGACCCCGTGCTGCCAATTGTCAGCTCATAATGGTACCAGGCCGGTTTAATAAACACCGGTCATTATACCTGATCCTATACTGCCAACTTGTTAGCTCGCCAGGAAGGTCGATCCGGGTTATGATACACGCCGGTTTAATTCTCGCTGGTGTTCATGACCCAGACTTATGATGTTATAAATAGGTGGTCAACTTCTGGAGCTGTTCCACTCGGTTTAAAATGTTATAGAACACAAGAAACACCAAAAAAACACACAATTTTTGTAAATCAAACTATGTAATCAAGGCTTTTTCAAGGAGCTGCCAGGCTCAAAAACTGTTCGAAAGAACCAAGCCATCATTTTAACGTGTGTTGATACCGACTGCGGATTGATACCGACTCCGGATTGATACCGACTGCGGATTTTTACCGACTCCGGATTGATACCGACTGCGGATTTTTACCGACTCCGGATTGATACCGACTGCGGATTTTTACCGACTCCGGATTGATACCGACTGCGGATTTTTACCGACTCCGGATTGATACCGACTGCGGATTTTTACCGACTCCGGATTGATACCGACTGCGGATTTTTACCGACTCCGGATTGATACCGACTGCGGATTTTTACCGACTCCGGATTGATACCGACTGCGGATTGTTTTCTTTCTGTGAAGTTCTCCCTTCCTTGAACCGGATAGGAGCTCATATTCTGGTGAATTCTGCCGCTCCTTCACACACCCTGCAAAGGTTAATTTCTAAAAACCAGCCAACATTGAAATACGATTCTTTGATAACAAACTGATATGGACATTTGCCGCACATTCGATATATGTGGAAAAAAGGGCTGAGCCCCCGGTTTACCGAGGGTGCCGGTTTATTCATTATTTCATAATATATATATATATAGGATACATGGGAGCCTATGGCTCAAGTGTAATATGGCCGTAGATGAGCAATGTTCCATGGCCTTTTTGTCTCCTCTTCTGATGTCCGTGAATCTTTGTGCTCTCGAATGTCCACCAAATAGTATGACCCGTTGCGTAAATTTTTGCTGATGACAAAGGGCCCTTCCCATGGCGGGGATAGCTTGTGCATGTCCGTTTGATCTTGGATAAGCCGGAGCACCAAGTCACCCTCCTGGAATGTCCTTGTTCTGATCCGGCGGCTGTGATATCTGCGCAGGTCTTGCTGATAAATCGCCGACCGTGCTGCAGCTATGTCACGCTCTTCATCCAACCGATCCAAACTATCCTGCCTTGACTCTTCGTTGATGGCTTCTACATAGGCCGCCACCCTTGGGGAATCATGGCGTATGTCGCTTGGAAGAACTGCTTCTGCACCGTAAACCATGAAGAAAGGTGTGTAACCTGTAGACCGGTTTGGCGTAGTGTTAATACTCCAAAGGACAGATGGTAACTCTTCAACCCAACATCCTGGGGTTCTCTGCAAAGGTGTCATAAGCCGGGGTTTGATGCCTCGCAAAATCTCCTGATTTGCCCTTTCTGCCTGTCCGTTGGACTGGGGGTGAGCCACAGAAGATACGTCCAAGCGGATATGCTCTCGTTGACAGAACTCTTCCATCTCACCCTGAGATAGATTGGTGCCATTATCTGTGATGATGCTGTGTGGAAAACCAAACCGGAATATTACTTTTTTGATGAACTTAACCGCTGTGGCCGCATCACACTTGCTTATAGGCTCCGCTTCAACCCACTTCGTAAACTTGTCCACTGCCACTAGTAGATGAGTTTTCTGATCTTGAGATCTCTTAAAAGGACCAACCATATCAAGCCCCCAAGTTGCAAAAGGCCAAGTTATTGGTATCATCCGGAGTTCTTGTGCTGGAACAAGGGCACGTCTTGAGAACTTCTGACAAGCATCACACTTGCGGACCAAGTCTGCCGCATCTGCATGTGCCGTTAACCAATAAAAGCCATGTCGGAAAGCTTTAGCCACCAACGATTTTGACCCGGCATGATGACCACAATCCCCTTCATGAATCTCCCTTAAAATCTCACAACCTTCCTCAGCTGAAACACACCGTTGAAATACTCCAGAGGTGCTACGATGATGTAGCTCTCCGTTGGCAATTGTCATAGACTTGGAACGCCGGATTATCTGCCGTGCTTCATCTTCGTCCTCTGGCAATTCCCCCCGGCTTAGATATACCAAATAAGGTAACGTCCAGTCCGGAATAACATGGGTTGCTGCAACCAACTGTGCCTCTGGATCTGGAATAGCTAGATTATCCTCTGAAGGTACTTGAACCGAGGGATTGTGCAACTCATCTAAAAAGGTGTTTGGCGGTACCGGTTTACGTTGCGAGGCTAGCCGGCTTAAAGCGTCAGCTGCTTCGTTCTTCCGCCGGTCTATATGCTCCACCTGATATCCTTTAAAATAACCTGCGACCGCTTCAACCTCTCGTCGATAAGCTGCCATGAGTGGATCCCTTGAATCCCACTTGCCCGAAACCTGCTGTGCCACTAGGTCTGAATCACCCAGGCACTTAACCCGGCTCAGATTCATCTCCTTTGTCAATCTCAAACCGTGAAGTAATGCCTCATATTCTGCTGCGTTGTTAGTACAAGGAAATAACAACCGGAGTACATAACAAAATTTATCACCTCTGGGGGAAGTTAAGACAACTCCGGCCCCCGATCCCTCCAACTGCTTTGAACCGTCGAAGTGGATCGTCCAATAAGTAAGATCCGGCTTCTCCTCAGGCGTTTGCAATTCTGTCCAGTCGTTGATGAAGTCAACCAGTGCCTGAGATTTTATAGCAGTTCGCGGTACATACTTCAACTCATGTGGACTGAGCTCAATGGCCCATTTAGCTATCCTGCCTGTTGCTTCTCTATTCTGGATTATATCTCCCAATGGAGCTGAACTAACCACAGTTATTGGATGCCCTTGGAAATAATGCTTCAATTTCCGGTTTGCCATAAACACCCCATACACCAATTTCTGCCAATGAGGGTATCTTTGCTTGGATTCGATGAGTACTTCACTCACATAGTAAACCGGACGCTGAACCGGATGTTCTTTCCCTGCTTCCTTGCGCTCAACCACAATTGCAACGCTAACTGCCCGTGTGTTTGCAGCAACATATAATAGCAAAGGCTCCTTGTCTATCGGGGCAGCTAAAACCGGCGGTTTCGCTAGTTGCTGTTTCAGTTTCTCAAACGCTGTATTTGCTTCATCGCTCCAAATAAACCGGTCCGTTTTCTTCAACATTTGATAAAGCGGGATCGCCTTTTCTCCTAAGCGACTAATAAACCGGCTTAACGCCGTGATCCGGCCGGCTATGCGCTGAACATCATTTATGCAAGCCGGTTTTGATAAAGATGTGATGGCCTTGATCTTCTCCGGGCTGGCTTCTATTCCCCTGTTCGAGACCAGGAACCCCAAAAGCTTACCGGCCGGGACACCAAAAGCACATTTCTCCGGATTAAGCATCATCCTGTAAGCCCGGAGATTATCAAAGGTTTCTCTGAGGTCCTCTATCATTGTTCTTTCCTCCTTTGACTTGACCACAATGTCATCCACATATGCATGTACGTTCCTTCCTATCTGCCCTTTCAAACAATTCTGAACACAACGCTGATAGGTTGCTTGCGCACACTTGAGCCCAAAAGGCATAGACACATAGCAAAAAGCACCAAAAGGGGTTATGAATGCCGTCTTCTCCTGGTCTTCAACTGCCATTTTGATCTGGTGATAACCTGAGTACGCATCCAGAAAACTCAGCCGCTCACACCCTGCTGTAGCATCAATAATCTGATCAATGCGAGGAAGAGCAAAAGGATCAGTTGGGCAAGCTTTATTGAGGTCTGTGTAGTCCACACACATCCTCCACTTCCCATTCTTCTTTAGAACAAGCACCGGATTGGCCAACCATTCCGGATGAAAAACTTCCACTATGAATCCTGCTGCCAAAAGCCTGGCCACTTCTTCTCCTATAGCCTTGCGCCTCTCTTCGTTAAAGCGGCGCAGATATTGTTTTACCGGTTTAAACTTCGGATCGATATTCAACTTGTGCTCAGCGAGTTCCCTCGGTATAGCTGGCATGTCAGAAGGTTTCCATGCAAAGATATCCCGGTTCTCACGGATGAACTCGATGAGCGCGCTTTCCTATTTGGGGTCAAGGTTAGCGCTGATAGTGAACTGCTTGGACGAATCACCTGGCACAAAATCAATTTGCTTGGTTTCCTCTGCCGATTTAAATTTCAAAGCCGGATCATGCTCGGTAGTGGGCTTCTTCAGTGGAGTCATATCTGCCGGATCAACATTATCCTTATAGAACTTTAATTCTTCCGTGGCACATACCGCTTCTGCATAGGCTGCATCACCTTCTTCACACTCCACTGCTATCTTACGACTGCCATGCACTGTAATTGTGCCTTTATGACCCGGCATCTTGAGCTGCAGATAAACATAACATGGCCTAGCCATAAACTTAGCATAAACCGTCCTCCCAAACAAAGCATGATACGGGCTTCTGATTTTAACAACTTCGAAAGTGATCATCTCTGACCTGGAATCGTGCTCATCCCCAAAGGTAACCTCTAAGTCAATCTTACCAACTGGATAGGCTGACTTACCTGGGACCACCCCGTGAAACACTGTGTTTGATGTCCTCAGTTGTTTATCTGTCAGACCCATACGGCGAAAGGTCTCGTAATATAATATATTGATACTGCTGCCTCCATCCATGAGTACTTTAGTAAACCGGTATCCTCCCACCTGAGGTGCCACTACCAAGGCTAAATGCCCCGGATTATCTACCCGTAATGGGTGGTCTTCTCTGCTCCAAACAATGGGCTGCTCCGACCATCGTAGAAACTGTGGCGTTGCCGGTTCTACCGCATTGACGGCCCGCTTCAAAACCTTCTGGTCTCTCTTGCATAAACTCGTGGTGAAGACATGATACTGACCGCTGCTCAACTCCTTTGGATTACTCTGGTATCCGGATTGCTGTTGCTGTTGCGGACGCTGCTGCTGCTGATTTCCTTGGTTACTATGACCCCCTTGGCCCTGCTGCTGATTATTCTGATTGTTGTAACCACCTTGATGATACGATTGATTCCCCTGACCCTGATAACCACCTTGATACTGATTTCCTTGACCATTGTAGCTTCCTTGAGTACTCTGGCCACCCGGCCGGGGTTGATAACCACCGCTGTTCCCTTGATAACCGCTGTTGCCCCTATATCCTGAACCGGAGCTGTTCCCTTGGTAACCCGGACCATAAAACCCGGGCCCCGAACCGCCACTTGGGGGCCGGCCAAAGGGATTAAAACGGCTGTTCCCTGGGCCCATGCACTCTCTTCCAGTGTGCTTTGCAGGCCCCCTTGCTCCGCTATGCCTTAGACAGGGTTGATCCGGATCCTGCTCCCAACCCGGGTTTACTCCCCCAGCTTGGCGAGTGGGACCTTGCTGGTTGACCCGGAAACCACCTTGAACCTGTGTATTAGCCACAAAATCGGAGCTATTCTCTGCCTTTCGTTTGCCCAAGAAGCTTGAAGTAACCGGATTAACCGGCGCCGGCTTACCAGGCTTACTGGCCTTCCCTGTTTTATCTCCTTCCGGCTCCGGGTACTTAGTATTATCTGAGTCCCCGTACTTCACCAGGGCGCTCATCAAAGTCCCCATATCATTGCACTCCCGTTTGAGCCGTCCGAGTTTTAATTTCAAGGATTCAAACCGGCAATTGTTCTCCAAAGTTACAATCGCTGTGCTCGGGTTAATGCCGTTTGAGGAGTGCAAGATCTCTGCCACTCTGCGTACCCACGCTGCTGTAGACTCCTGTTCTCCTTGCACACATGCTGCTAAATCTATTATCGACATAGGTTGCTTGCACGTATCTTTGAAATTTTTGATGAACTGGCTGCGCAGCTCTCCCCATGATCCGATGGAATTCGGTGGTAATGCCTTTAGCCAAGTCCGGGCCGTGCCCTCCAGCATCATAGTGAAATATTTGGCACAAGCCGACTCATCCACATCCAGCATCTCCATGGCCATCTCGTAACTCTCCACCCAAGCTTCGGGTGGTAAATCGGCGGTGTAATTAGGCACCTTGCGAGGTCCTTTGAAATCCTTGGGCAGCTTGACGCTCCGCAATGCAGGGACAAGACATTGTATCCCAAAGCTGCTCGCTGTGGCTCCTGCCCCCGTAGCGCCGGCGTAAATCGGCGTCGACTGGCGGATCTCCTCTCGGGCCTCCGATCTAGGCCGGTTTTGATCTGGGGCCGGTATCTCCGCCCCTGCCGGATTAGTCTGCCTACGCTGATGCCTCCTCCGTTCACTGCTAGAAACTTCAGGCTCCTCCCAATGTCTGGAGTAACTTCGATTGGGACGCGGTGTTGAATGCAACCTCTCCCTGCTATGAGAATATGCTTGATGCTGTATTAATGCCGTATTAAGCAGCTTCTGGGCCCTGCGCGCTTCTATTGCCACCGGAGATGTTCCTTCCGCAGGTAAAGCGGCCAACCGTGCGGCCGCAGCAGCAATATTATCCACAGGGTTTGAGTAATGTCCCGGAGGGACGGGCACATAAGGCACTGATGTAACCCGCCGCTCTCGTTCGGCAGTGGGCTGTAGAACCGGCTCCTCCTGAACCGGCGGACTCCTCCGGTTTAAGGCCGGATTGTTGCTAGCCCCCGTTCCCGGGGTTCTAAACAAATTCGCAGATTCGTAACCCGGCGGTAGGCGGGATCGATACTTTCTCCCCCTGACTGCCTCCACCGAAGCTTGCTCCATCCTCAAGTGAAAAGCTTGATCATCCAACTCTGCTTGTCTGATAGCTAACATCTCTCCTTCCGCCTTTAAATCCTCCTTCAATTGATTGATCCGGGCCGTTAACTGAAGAAGCACTGCATCATGCTGCACCTTGTCTGCTGGAGCCACGACCTCTACTGCTTTAGCTGCGAGCTCTTCGATCAAGGTGGATAGAACTTCCGTGAGGGGGGGATTTGAACCGCTTCCCCCTGCGCCGGCTTCTGCTGTTGTTCCGTTCACCGGGGGTTGTGAACCGGCCATGAAGACCGCCACCCGGTTGGGCGGGTTAAAGGGGTCCGGAATACTGTTCCCATCGGACTCGCCCTCAGACCGGCCGTCCCGCAACTGATACAGAGATTCAGTTTCCCCGGATGAAGATTCGCCATCTGAGTAGACGACTGTTGCCCCATCAGATTCCGAACCGTCCTCGGTTCGACCTCCGTGAATTGCCCCCACAAACACATGCCTCATGGCAGGCTGGATCCGGGGCGATCTCGCCCGCTGAGCCGGCTCGACGATGCTAGGGAGGGTGTCCGGCTCAGGTCCCGGTTCGCCAATTTTGCCGATGAAGACTTGGATGCTGCCGAAGGGGACCCGGTACCCGTATTCGATTGAATCGGCCTCCGGTCCCCAACCCGCGTCGTCGATGTAGATCCGGCCGCGACGACTCTTGGTCATCCGGCCGACCGCGTAACCCTTTAACCCTTCGAAGCCGCCTTTCAAGAACTCGAAACCATCGTGCGCGAGCCCCACGGTGGGCGCCAACTGTCGTGGAATTAACACGGCAGATGTCCGGTTTAACGGACTTGATGATGGAACCATCGCACGGGTTAGCTTGAAAGGGTTCATGGCGCACAAAGGACACAAAGGATTTTATACTAGTTCGGCCCCTTTGAGAAGGTAAAAGCCTACGTCTAGTTGGTTTGGTATTGCTTGGGCGTCGGTTTACAGGGAGCGGAATCGCTTGCTTGCGTCTCGACGTATCGATTGTTGCTTGTCCTTGAACCGGTGCCGGGTCGTCCCTTTATATAGAGGTGACGCCTGGTCCGGTTTACAGAGTCCCGAGGCCGGCTCATAATCGTGTCCGCCTCGGTCTCTGTCCTTTCTTTCTTATCTCTCAAGTTACATCTCCTTGGCGGTTTACAACCGTATTTCTATACATGGGCCTTGAAATCTCATAGGCCGTAATCTCTACTAAAATAATGAACCAAGTACAATATAACTAAACCGGTTTACAATATCCGGTTTATACCTACTAACCGTATCCCTGACAACATCCGTCTTTTGACAAATCTAAGACAAGAATTTTGGGACGGAGGGAGTAGGTTAAACGGATAGGGAAGATTAAGTACAGAGAAAGTCTGGAGCTAAAGTGTCCTTATCCCGAGCTCAACTTCTTTTACAGCAAACATTGCTTACTTTTCTGAGTGTGTGAAGATATTGGTGGTGAAATCACATTAATGGTGTCTGGGCTAAAATAACAAGCCAGCCTTTCAAAATGCTTTAAGAAATGGTCCGAAACAGAGCACCTTGAGGCGCCCCTAGGAAACCGGGGTTTCAGCTAACTGCAAGCTTTGCTCATCCGGTAGCGTTGAGGAAGAGTGCGCGCGGCTCTGAAGCAGGGCCGACATGCCGGGGAGCCTTGTTGGACTAGTTTTACCTTAGGTGAAGGACTTGATGCTTCCGAACTACATTGAACGAATCTAGGTCGTCATGACCCTGAACTAGGAGGAACGGATGTGCATACGATACTTTATAATGGATGAGTTGGAGCATCCCAACAGAGTTAAATCTTTTGAAAAGCCGTGTCCGCGGTTATATGGTGACTTAGAAATTTATAACATCCGATTGTTGAGAACTTAAACTAACAACTAAAACTTGCCAACCGTGTGTGTATCATGATTGTTACTTCTTGCGAGATCGGGATCAAGAAGTGGACACGGTAGGGTTATGAATGACTCCTAGGTTGGTCTTCAGGATCACTTATTGATCATTCTAGTTGTGCGCCCCTTATGCGTAGGAATTACTCTTCTAGTATGCAAAGGACTAGTGGTTTACAAATGCTTAGTGTCTGCTGCAATCCTCACCACTTAACCATGTCCAACCCATTAAGTATTGTTAGTCTTGATGTCCTTGGTAATGTTACTGTTGATTCTCAATGACTCACGGATACTACTACAACATCAGGTGCAGGTACACGTAAAGCGATGCTCTAACATGAGAGCGATGTATGTTCTATTTGGAGTTCTTCTTCTTCGTCGACGATCATAGGATGGGATCCCGGTTGGCGCCTGGGATTAGCTGCGTGGACGGTGCTTTCTTTATTGGGGGCCTCTTTAGACCAATTTGCTTCTCATCCTCTACTTGGATTGTGCCTTCTAAGAGCATCTCCAGCCGCGCCCCCAACAGGCCCTCCCCAGGCGTTTTTGCCGCGCCGGCGCCGAAAAATCGGCCCAGTCACGCCCCCAGAAGCCCGTTTTTCGTCGGCTTGGGCCATACTGGTGCCGGCGGACCCAGGCCGAACCCGGCGCCCTGGGGGGCGCCTGGGGAGCCGGCACAAGAGAAAAGGGCGCGTGGGTCCGCCCTGTCGGCGACTCGAGGGCCTCTTCCCGCCGTTTCTTGCCGCTTTCCCCCCACTTCCCTCCCGCTCGCTCGCCTTCCTCCCGCCATTCTCTTCCTTCCTCTCGCCAAACTCCCTCCCACTCGCCTTGCCACCGAGGAAGTACGCCGCCATGCCACCGAGGAAGTACGCCGCCCCACGCTCGGCGGAAACCGGCGACCGGCACCGTGGCCCAGCCGAAGCAGAGGAAGACGACGGCGCTGCCGTCCAAGCCACCGGGCATGTCAAACGCCGAGTGGAGGGCGGAAGTTCAGCGACGCGATGCAGTCACCGCCGACCGGCGGAACAGGGCCATCGCCAAGAAGGCCCGCGACACCGCGGCGCGCGCGGTTGCGGCTGCCTCCTCATCGGCGGACCACGCCGAGATGATGAATCCACCCGGCAGCCACGCCCAGTACGCGCCCTGGGGACAGCAAGGCGTCGGTTCTCCGCAGCCATGTGGATCACCCTCGCCGGGCTATGCCGACGGCGACGCGCACGGCGGGTTCAACCCAAACGTGACCTTCCCCCATGGCCACCCGGCGACGCGCACACCCTCGCCCGCCTTCGCCGGCGTGCAGTACCCTCCATACAACTACTCGCCGCCCGCCTACGCGTCCTCACCGACGCCCCCTTTCCATCGTGGCCCGCTGTCCTTCTCGCACCTCGGCGACACCAACGAGACAGGAGCCGACATGGAGGACATCATCGCGACAGGTTTGACCGCGGCCGCAGCGTCTCCCGGGTTCGTCACCCAGGACGAGACGGTGGATCTCAGCGGCGGCATGGACGGCGAGCTCGACTACATCTACGGCGAGGACGTACAGGAGGCGCAGGAGCCGGAGGGGGAGGAGGAGGAGGACGACGACGAGGAGGAGGAGGAGGAGCCGGCGACTAATCCGACGAAGGGGCGCAAGAAGAAGAAGCGGGCGGCCAGGCCAGGCGAGCCGCGCATCAAGTGGACGTCCAAGAAGGAGGAATGCCCCGCCGAAGCATGAAAAGTCGTCTGCCTCGACCCGACCACCGGCACGAACCAGAGCTTCGAGACATACTGGGACCGCATCAAGGCCGAGTTCAACGAGCGGAAGCTCATCGACCCCTACTTCAAAGGCGTCTACATGCAGCGCGGCTCCAAGGCGATGGCGAACCATTGGGGGCGTATCCAGGGGTCGTGCAACAAATGGCATGGTATAGTCGAGGAGGTCGCGGCTCGCCCGGAGAGCGGCGCCAGCAGTGAGATCTGGTATGCCACGCCGTTCGCCCGCCTCTCTTCGTCGTCTACGCCCGTCAACTGTTTGTTCCTTCGCGCAGTTGCTGCGCATGTTCGCCCTGTATCGGCGTGACAACCTCGACGCCGACTTCAAGTACCTCCACGTTTACAAGCGCATTGATAAGTGCGAGAAGTGGGCGGAAGTCCGGCGCACCCTCGACAAGGCCAAGGAGACATACAAGTCGGACGCGCCGACTCCGGACGCGTCAGAGGGGCGGCCGGACGACCACAAAGGGGCCAAGAAGGGGAAACACGCCGACGCGGCTACCGCGCGTGTGCAGGAGTCCATCGAGCATTGCCTCGCCGACGCACATGCCCGAGCCGTCCCGCGTGAAGAGAAAACCGCGGCGCGGTGGTCGTCGTTGATGACGAACAGCGCCATCAAGCTCGACCTGCTCCGGACCAACGTCGACCTGCTCCGGACCAACGTCGTCGCGAAGAAGAGGAACACCGACCTGGATTTTCTGATGGGCGGGGCGGACATGCTCCAGAGCAACGACGAGCAGCTCAAGGCGTGGTACATGGTGGAGCGCGGTCTCATCCTGAACCAGCTGCCGACGACGCCAACACCCGCGCCCACGGCCACGACGATGCCAAGCCCGAGTGATGACGCCTCCACGACGCCGCCTAGCAGCACCGAAGCCGCGCCGACACCGCCCAGCACCGAAGCAGCTCCGACACCGCCGAGCCCGCGCACGCCGACTCCGCTGACGCCTGGAGCCGACCCCGCCGAGTGATTCGTTGCGCACGCGAACTTGCGGCGCTCTGTTTTTGTACGCCAGACTACATCCGATCGCCGAACTATGACTTGTGATCGCCGGATTTGTGGCGTCTTTTGTGATGAGCGGGAACGACCAAGTTCGAATTTCCCGCATCCTGGGGCCGATGCCTGGGGGCGTGACTGGGAGCTAGGTCGCCCCCAGGGGCCGAGCTAGCGCCGGTTCGCCCCCAGGCCGCTCTTTTTAGGCGTCCTGGGGGGCCGAACGGCTGGAGATGCTCTAATTGATGCTTGTAATGTATTGTTGGGTCATGTGACCTCTAATTGGTGATTTAGCCATGTATGGCATTTGTATGTCGTGCTACTACTCTTGTATTTTCATCTCTTCTTTTGATGTTGCATTTGTTGTGATGTCAACCTTGTTACCGATATGTGACACTTGCGTGTATGATATTAGTCACATGTTGGGGCGTTACTAATATGCGCTTCTATTCTTAGCGAGACTTGTAAGTCTACGTCCAGGCTAGAATCGCATGTTAAGCGTTACACCACCCCTTTCTTTTACGACACTGAGCGTTCAGTTACATAGTGTGAAAAAGCCTTTGATGCAAGATTGTCGTGGGTTGTCATGTGTAAAATTATATATCGATCCTGTTCAATTTTAGAGGTTTATCATACTGTAAACAACGTCTGAACAGAAATAGAGCGCACAAATTTAATCTCGCAGGCAACCTCCTTAAACTGATCTCAAGCTAGACATTCACCCCGCACATCCATACAGAAGTTCAAATGCATAAAAAAATAAAGGCCTGTTGGCATAACCTCATGAACAAGCCCAAGTGCAAGGAAAGGAAAGAAACAAGGTACAGATTCCAGAGAGGCAATAATCAATGGCTAGGAGGTGAAGCTAAAATTCATATTCGCAAAACAAGATCAATCCTGCCAGCTAGTCGGTCCTTTTCCCGTTGCCTACAGAACGGTTGAGACCTACAACAACGTGTATCGGCAACGCCGCGTCACTGACTACTCCAGCGCCCCTCTCGAGATCTCCGTCGTCTACGAGGGCACCTTCGACAAGCTCATCGACTACGCGCTCAGCCACGACACACCTTTCAACCAGTACAAGGCACCGCGGTGAGGGCAAGTACGTGAGTCCCAGGTAACTATTAGTTCACCAACCCAATTAAGGCTCGCTTCGAGTACCCATGTTTGTTCATTTGGATGGCGTCCGAGGTAATGTTTGGGCGTGTTGGCCCCTGTTTCAATGATGACATATACAAATAATTATCTCACATTGTACTATACCCTCTGGAAAACCTACACTATATAATAAAGAGATTAAAGTATAGAAACGAAGAATAATCATACACCATACAATATTTTTTTACAGCATATTACATCCATTGGGCATCATAGTTCGCCACGAGTGATAATAAAGCGTGCACAAACATCAAATTACATACACTGGGCAAATAAAGCTCATACATCATGGACGCACATAAACTAAACTTACCATATGAACTACAATCTCTTTAGAAATATGATTGGCCGAATTCAGATAGCAAAAAATTTAGTCTGGAAAATCTCCAACTCCTTTGTGGTTACCTCAATGTCTTGTTTCAGTTTTTGGACTTGTGCATCTGATATCTGCAACTCCAGTCTCAACGTGTTGATTACATATTGAGACTCATATGCAGGTTGTCTTGCCACCTCTAGTTGATGCTCTACAACATCAGCATGTTCCAACTCCAATTCATAATCAATTGGTAATGATCATGTCGCACTGCTCTGAGATCTTTGTGTTGATGTCACTTCATTCTGAAATGTTTCTGTAAGTACACATGACTAGGGCAAAAATATAGTTACAATAGTGAAGCGAGCAAGACAGCCTATCTTGTACCTGGCAAAACTGGACTGACAATAATAGCTTCTGTGTGTATGGCTAAACCTGTGGGTGTACCTATAAGGTTGCACAATTACTGCAGAAACCAGACCCAACTTTCCTCAGACTCTGCCTCCACCACACCAAATGCAACTGGGAATAGGCAATTGTGTCCATCAACTGCAGAAGTTGTCACTAGTTGTCCTCTCCACCTTCCATTCAAAGCAGTTACATCAACAACCAAATAGGGCCTGCAACCATCAAGAAACCCCTACCAACAAGCCTTGAAACAAACAAAAGCCCTCCTGAAGCACTCCTTCTGAAATGACTTACCTTTTATTTTGTATGTAACTGTATGCTTGTCAATCTCTACAACACTCCCTGGACTAGCAGCTTTCACTTCAGATTTAAATGTGTAGAGCAACTGAAAGCTCTCATTCCAAGGACCATTAATCCTATCAAGAGCCATTTCCTTAGCATAGAAAATCTTCATGTAACCTATATCAATCTTGTACTTCTCAAATAGCTTCTCATGGAGTGCTGTTGGACCAAGTGTTGGTGTTTCTCTCAACCAATCCAAAATTGCATCTGCCACCCACCTATTCTTTGCTAGCTTTGATTTAGCCTTCCATCTTCCCCCTCCAGGTGGACAAGTGTGCTGGTGTGGGTTGTTTTTTATCTGAAACAAAATGGGACACAAATGAAATAGGGATATTGTTAGAAAACATTACACAATGATCTGAAAATAAAATGAATCGGTATAAACTGAAATACACAAACCTGAATGAACTTGCTTCTCAACATATGTGATACATGCAACCTCCATCTACACCTATCATATGGGCAATGAACAGTGAACCTTGTTGGCTCACTCTTGTCAATCACATATGTATTTTCAATGAGAATGCAATATGTAGGCACTGCATTACGACGGTACACCATCGACTGGAATATGGTGCATGTTGGGAAACGTAGCATGCAATTAAAAAAAAATTCCTACGCTTACCCAAGATCTATCTGTTGGAAATATGCCCTAGAGGCAATAATAAAATTATTATTATTATATTTCCTTGTTCATGATAATCGTCTGTTATTCATGCTTGAATTGTATTGTACGGAAACAAAGATACATGTGTGAATACATAGACCACAATGAGTCCCTGGTAAGCCTCTAGTTACCAGTTCGTTGATCAACAGATGGTCACGGTTTCCTGACCATGGACATAGGATGTCGGTGATAACGGAATCACATCATTAGGAGAATGATGTGATGGACAAGACCCAATCCTGAGCATAGCACGAGATCGTATAGTTCGTAATGCATAAGCTTTTCGGTGTCAAGTATTTATTCCTTAGACCATGAGGTTGTACAACTCCCGGATGCCGTAGGAATACTTTGGGTGTGCCAAACGTCACAACGTAACTGGGTGGCTATAAAGGTACGCATCGGGTATCTCCGAAAGTGTCTGTTGGGTTGGTACGAACCGAGACTGGGATATTGTCACTCCGTATGACGGAGAGGTACCTCTAGGCCCACTCGATAAGACATCATCATAATGAGCTCAAAGTGACTAAGGAGTTAGTCACGGGATGATGGATTACGGATCGAGTAAAGAGACTTGCCATGACGAGATTGAACAAGGTATCGGGAATACCGACGATCGAATCTCGGGCAAGTACCGTACCGATGGACAAAGGGAATAACATACGTGATTGAGTGAATCCTTGACACGGTGGTTCATCCGATGAAGATCATCGAGGAACACGTGGGAACCAACATGGGTATCCAGATCCCGCTGTTGGTTATTGACCGGAGAGTGGTCTCGGTCATGTCTACGTGTCTCCCGAACCCGTAGGGTCTACACACTTAAGGTTCGGTAACGCTAGGGTCGTAGAGATACATGCACGTGGAAACCCGAAAGTTGTTTGGAGTCCCGGATGAGATCCCGGACGTCACAAGGAGTTCCGGAATGATTCGGAGGTAAAGAATGATATATAGGAAGTCCAGTTTCGGCCATCGGGTGATCTCCGGGGGTCACCGGGAGTGTCCCGGGACCACCGGAGGGGTCCCGGGGGTCCACCGGGTGGGGCCACCCATCCTGGTGGGGCCCCTAGGCCGCAAGGGGGAGTGGCCAGCCCTAATGGGCTGGCGCACCACATGGGCCCTCCTCCCCATGCGCCTAGGGTTGAAACCCTAGGGGGGAGGGGGCGCCACTTGCCTTGGGGGGCAAGGATTCCCCCCTTGGCCGCCGCCCCACCCTGCAGATCCCATCTGGAGGGCCGGCGCACCCCCCTGGCCCCCTATATATATGTGGGGGGGGGGAGAGGGCAGCCGCACCCTTGCCCCTGGCGCCTCTCCCCCTCCAGTCACACCTCCGTCTCCTTAACGCAGGGCACCGACGAAGCCCTGCAGGATTCTCCACTGCATCCACCACCACGCTGTTGTGCTGCTGGATCTCCGACGACCTCTCCTCCCCCCTTGCTGGATCAAGAAGGAGGTGACGTTGCTGTACCGGACGTGTGTTGAATGCGGAGGTGCCGTCCGTTCGGCGCTAGATCATCGGTGATGAAGAACGCGAAGAGTACGACTACTTCATCCACGCTTCTTCGAAAGCTTCCGCTCGCAATCTCCATAACGGTATGTAGATGCACTCTTATTTGCTCGTTGCTAGATGTCTCCTTAGTTGGATCTTGGTGAAAGCGTAGAAAATTTTGAATTCTGCTACGTTCCCCAGCAGTGGTATCAGAGCTAGGTGTTATGCGTAGCATCTTGCACGAGTAGAACACAAAGCAGTTGTGGGCGTTTGAGTTTGTTCAATTTTCTTGCCGTTACTAGTCAATCTTGTTTCGGCGGTATTGTGGGATGAAGCGGCCCGGACCGACTTTACACGTACGCTTACGTGAGACTGGTTCCACCGACAGACATGCACTAGTTGCATAAGGTGGCTGGCGGGTGTCTGTCTCTCCTACTTTAGTCGGATCGGATTCGATGAACAGGGTCCTTATGAAGGGTAAATAGAAATTGACAAATCACGTTGTGGTTTTGGCGTAGGTAAGAAACGTTCTTGCTAGAAAACCTATAGAAGCCACGTAAAAACTTGCAACAACAATTAGAGGACGTCTAACTTGTTTTTGCAGCATGTGCTATGTGAAGTGGTATGGCCAAAACGAAGATGTGATGAATGATATATGTGATGTATGAGATTGATCATGTTCTTGTAATAGGGAATCACGACTTGCATGTCGATGAACTTGAAAACCGGCAGGAGCCATAGGAGTTGTCTTGATTATTGTATGACCTGCGTGTCACTGAATAACGCAATGTAATTACTTTACTTCATTGCTAAATGTTAGCTATAGTAGTAGAAGTAATAGTTGGCGTGACGACTTCTTCAAGACACGATGATGAAGATCATGGTGTCGAGCCGGTGACAAGATGATCATGGTGCCCCGAAGATGGAGATCCAAGGAGCAAGATGATATTGGCCATATCATGTCACTTTAATTGATTGCATGTGATGTTTATCATGTTTATGCATCTTGTTTACTTAGAACGACGGTAGTAAATAAGATGATCTCTCACTAAATTTTTCAAGAATTGTGTTCCCCCTAACTGTGCACCGTTGCTAAAGTTCGTTGCTCCGAAGCACCACGTGATGATTGGGTGTGATAGGTTCTAACGTTCGCATACAACGGGTGTAAGCCAGATTTACACACGCGATACACTTAGGGTTCACTTGACGAGCCTAGCATGTACAGACATGGCCTCGGAACACGGAAGACCGAAAGGTCGAACACGAGTCGTATAGAAGATACGATCAACATGAAGATGTTCAACGTTGATGACTAGTCCGTCTCACGTGATGATTGGACACGGGCTAGTCGATTCGGATCGTGTATCACTTAGATGACTAGAGAGATGTCATTATGAGTGGGAGTTCATTAAAATTTGATTAAGATGAACTTAATTATCATGAACTTAGTCTAAATTCTTTACAATATCTCTTGTAGATCAAATGGCCCACGCTCCAGTTTCCCTCAACTTCAACGCGTTCCTAGAGAAAACCAAGCTGAAAGACGATGGTAGCAACTATACGGATTGGGTCCGTAACCTGAGGATTATCCTCATAGCTGCCAAGAGATCATGTCCTTGAAGCACCGCTAGGTGATGCACCCGCTCCCGATGCGGCCCAAGACGTTTTGAACGTCTGGCAGTCGCGTAGTGATGATTACTCCCTGGTTCAGTGCGGCATGCTTTACAGCTTAGAATCGGGGCTCCAAAAGCGTTTTGAGCACCACGGAGCATATGAGATGTTCGAAGAGCTGAAAATGGTTTTCCAAGCTCATGCCCGAGTCGAGAGATATGACGTCTCTGACGCATTCTACAGCTGTAAGATGGAGGAAAACAGTTCTGTCAGTGAGCACATCCTCAAGATTTCTGGATTGCACAACCGCTTGTCTCAGCTGGGAATGAATCTCCCAGATGAAGCAGTCGTTGACAAAATCCTCCAGTCGCTCCCACCAAGCTTCAAGAGCTTCATGTTGAACTTCAATATGTAGGGGATGGAGAAGTCCATTCCCGAGGTGTATTCGATGCTGAAATCAGCGGAGGTGGACATCAAGAAAGAACATCAAGTGTTGATGGTCAATAAAACCACTAAGTTCAAGAAAGGCAAGGGTAAGAAGAACTTCGAGAAGGACGGCAAGGGAGTTGCCGCGCCCGGTAAGCCTGTTACCGGGAAGAAGCCAAAGCATGGACCCAAGCCTGAGACAGAGTGCTTTTATTGCAAGGGAACGGGTCACTGGAAGCGGAACTGCCCCAAATACTTAGCAGACAAGAAGACCGACAACGTCAAAGGTATATGTGATATACATGTTATTGATGTGTACCTTACCAGCACTCGTAGTAGCTCCTGGGTATTCGATACCGGTGCAGTTGCTCACATTTGTAACTCAAAACAGGAGGTGCGGAATAAGCGGAGACTGGCGAAGGACGAGGTGACGATGCGCGTCGGGAATGGTTCCAAGGTCGATGTGATCGCCGTCGGCACGCTACCTCTACATCTACCCTTGGGATTAGTTTTAAACCTTAATAATTGTTATTTAGTACCAGCTTTGAGCATGAACATTGTATCTGGATCTCGTCTTATGCGAGATGGCTACTCTTTCAAATCGGAGAATAATGGTTGTTCTATTTATTTGAGAGATATGTTTTATGGTCATGCCCCGCTGGTCAATGGTTTATTTTTGATGAATCTCGAACGTGATGATACACATATTCATAGTGTAGATGCCAAAAGATGTAAAGTTGATAATGATAGTCCCACATACTTGTGGCATTGCCGCCTTGGTCATATTGGTGTCAAACGTATGAAGAAGCTCCATTCAGATGGACTTCTAGAGTCTCTTGATTATGAATCATTTGACACGTGCGAACCATGCCTATTGGGCAAGATGACCAAGATTCCGTTCTCCGGAACAATGGAGCGAGCAACCAACTTATTGGAAATCATACATACCGATGTGTGCGGTCCAATGAGTGTTGAGACTCGCGGAGGCTATCGTTATGTTCTCACCCTCACAGATGACTTGAGTAGATACGGGTATATCTATTTGATGAAACACAAGTCTGAGACCTTTGAAAAGTTCAAGGAATTTCAGAATGAGGTTGAGAATCAACGTGACAGAAAAATAAAGTTCTTACGATCAGATCGTGGGGGTGAATATTTAAGTCATGAATTTGGCACACACCTTAGGAAATGTGGAATTGTTTCACAGTTGACACCGCCCGGAACACCTCAACGTAACGGTGTGTCTGAACGTCGAAATCGTACTCTGTTGGACATGGTGCGATCTATGATGTCCCTCACCGATTTACCGCTATCTTTTTGGGGTTATGCTTTAGAGACTGCCGCATTCACTTTAAATAGGGCTCCGTCGAAATCCGTTGAGACGACTCCGTATGAACTTTGGTTTGGCAATAAACCGAAGCTGTCGTTTCTAAAAGTTTGGGGTTGCGATGCTTATGTCAAGAAACTTCAACCTGAAAAGCTCGAACCCAAATCGGAAAAATGCGTCTTCATAGGATACCGAAAGGAAACGATTGGGTACACCTTCTATCACATATCCGAAGGCAAAGTCTTTGTTGCCAAGAATGGATGCTTTCTGGAGAAAGAGTTTCTCTCGAAAGAAGTGAGTGGGAGGAAAGTAGAACTTGATGAGGTGACAGTCACCCCTCCTAGACCGGAAAGTAGCGCAGCGCAGGAAATTGTTCCTGAGGTGCCTGCACCGACAAGGGAGGAAGTTAATGATGATGATCATGAAGAAACAGATCAAGTAACTACTGAACTTCGAAGGTCCACAAGGGCACGTTCTGCACCAGAGTGGTATGGCAACCCTGTCCTGGAAATTATGTTGTTGGACAACGGTGAACCTTCGAACTATGAAGAAGCGATGGCGGGCCCGGATTCCAATAAATGGCTTGGAGCCATGAAATCCGAGATAGAATCCATGTATGAAAACAAAGTATGGACTTTGGTGGACTTGCCTGATGATAGGCACGCCATAGAAAACAAATGGATATTTAAGAAGAAGACAGACGCGGATGGTAATGTGACCATCTATAAGGCTCAGCTTGTCGCTAAGGATTATCGACAAGTTCAAGGGATTGACTACGACGAGACTTTCTCTCCCGTAGCGATGCTGAAGTCAGTCAGAATCATGTTAGCTATTGCCGCATTCTATGATTATGAGATATGGCAAATGGACGTCAAAACAGCATTCCTTAATGGCTTCCTCAAGGAAGAGTTGTATATGATGCAACCGGAAGGTTTTGTCGATCCAGAGAACGCTAACAAGGTATGCAAGCTCCAACGCTCGATTTACGAGCTGGTGCAAGCATCTCGGAGTTGGAATATTCGCTTTAATGATGTGATCAAAGCGTTTGGCTTTATACAGACTTATGGAGAAGCCTGTATTTACAAGAAAGTGAGTGGGAGCTCTGTGGCATTTCTCATATTATATGTGGATGACATATTGCTGATGGGAAATGATATATAATTCTTGGAAAATGTAAAGGCCTACTTGAATAAGAGTTTTTCAATGAAGGACCTTGGAGAAGCTGCTTACATATTAGGCATCAAAATCTATAGAGATAGATCAAGACGCCTCATTGGTCTTTCACAAAGTACATACCTTGACAAGATATTGAAAAAGTTCAATATGGATTAGTCCAAGAAGGGATTCTTGCCTGTTTTGCAAGGTATGAGATTGAGCAAGGCTCAGTCACCGACCACGGCAGAAGATAGAGAAAAGATGAGTGTCATTCCCTATGCCTCGGCCATAGGTTCTATCATGTATGCCATGCCGTGTACCAGACCTGATGTGAACCTTGCCATAAGTTTGGTAGGAAGGTACCAAAGTGATCCCGGTACGGAACACTGGACAGCGGTCAAGAACATCCTGAAGTACCTGAAAAGGACTAAGGATATGTTTCTCGTTTATGGAGGTGACGAAGAGCTCGTCGTAAAGGGTTAAGTCAATGCTAGCTTCGACACAGATCTGGATGACTCTAAGTCTCAAACCGGATACGTGTATATTTTGAACGGAGGGGCAGTCAGCTGGTGTAGTTGCAAGCAGAGCGTCGTGGCGGCATCTACATGTGAAGCGGAGTACATAGCTGCTTCCGAAGCAGCACAGGAAGGAGTATGGATTAAGGAGTTCATCACCGACCTAGGAGTCATTCCAAGCGCGTCAAGCCCAATGACTCTCTTCTGTGATAACACTGGTGCTATTGCTATTACCAAGGATCCCAGGTTTCACAAGAAGACCAAGCACATCAAGCGCCGTTTCAACTCCATCCGGAATTATGTTCAAGATGGAGATATAGATATTTGTAAAGTGCATACGGATCTAAATGTCGCAGACCCGTTGACTAAACCTCTTCCACGGGCGAAACATGATCAACACCAGAACTCTATGGGTGTTCGATTCATCACAATGTAACTAGATTATTGACTCTAGTGCAAGTGGGAGACTGTTGGAAATATGCCCTAGAGGCAAAAATAAAAGTATTATTATTATATTTCCTTGTTCATGATAATCGTCTGTTATTCATGCTTGAATTGTATTGTACGGAAACAGCGATACATGTGTGAATACATAGACCACAATGAGTCCCTGGTAAGCCTCTAGTTACCAGTTCGTTGACCAACAGATGGTCACGGTTTCCTGACCATGGACATAGGATGTCAGTGATAACGGGATCACATCATTAGGAGAATGATGTGATGGACAAGACCCAATCCTGAGCATAGCACGAGATCGTATAGTTCGTAATGCATAAGCTTTTCGGTGTCAATTATTTTTTCCTTAGACCATGAGGTTGTACAACTCCCGGATGCCGTAGGAATACTTTGGGTGTGCCAAACGTCACAACGTAACTGGGTGGCTATAAAGGTACGCATCGGGTATCTCCGAAAGTGTCTGTTGGGTTGGTACGAACCGAGACTGGGATATTGTCACTCCATATGATGGAGAGGTACCTCTGGGCCCACTCGGTAAGACATCATCATAATGAGCTCAAAGTAACTAAGGAGTTAGTCACGGGATGATGGATTACGGATCGAGTAAAGAGACTTGCCATGACGAGATTGAACAAGGTATCGGGAATACCGACGATCGAATCTCGGGCAAGTACCGTACCGATGGACAAAGGGAATAACATACGGGATTGAGTGAATCCTTGACACGGTGGTTCATCCGATGAAGATCATCGAGGAACACGTGGGAACCAACATGGGTATCCAGTTCCCGCTGTTGGTTATTGACCGGAGAGTGGTCTCGGTCATGTTTACGTGTCTCCCGAACCCGTAGGGTCTACACACTTAAGGTTCGGTAACGCTAGGGTCGTAGAGATACATGCATGTGGAAACCCGAAAGTTGTTCGAAGTCCCGGATGAGATCCCGGACGTCACGAGGAGTTCCGCAATGGTCCGGAGGTAAAGAATGATATATAGGAAGTCCAGTTTCGGCCACCAGGTGATCTCCGGGGGTCACCGGGAGTGTCCCGGGACCACCAGAGGGGCCCCGGGGGTCCACCGGGTGGGGCCACCCATCCTGGTGGGGCCCCTAGGCCGCAAGGGGGAGTGGCCAGCCCTAATGGGCTGGCGCACCACATGGGCCCTGATACGTCCAAAACGTATCTATAATTTCTGCTTGCTCCATGCCACTTTTGGGTGATATTGCTATGATATTCATACACTTCCATACACTTTTGATCATATTTGGACTAACCTACTAATCCAGTGCACCCCGGTGCCAGTTTCTGTTTTCGGCTGTTTTTATATTTCAGGTTTTCACGTTACGAGAACTGCAAGGAAAAATCCAGAAAAATCATATAAAAAATCAGCGTTCCAGAACCTACCTTGCGCCCGAAGGGCAGCCGGGGGGGGGGGGGGGCC
>LR738709.1:536630384-536647736 GCA_902687465.1 Secale cereale | reverse complement strand
TTATGCTCGATTGTGGGTTCATGCCCCTCGATGACTAGCTTGAGTGACAGAAACATGAGTCTAGGGGATGTGCTGTTGCCACAAGGGGGAAAACAACGGTGCTTGTGCCCGCGGGTGCAAGGATTGTTTACTTTACGCAAAGTTCTTTTAATGCAGTTGTCTGTTGCATTGAGTTTACACTATGGGTGGGACTCGCAACTTAATACCAGCGAGATGTTCTGGATAGATATCTCAAGGTGGATGATTAGTAGTAGATATTGATGGATTTCGGTCTACTTACTTTGGCGTACCGCCCATGCTTTGAACCTCAACCTTTCTTGCAATGTAGTCAGCATTGGTTTGCGTTCGTGGTCCTGTCAATTTCCCAGCTGTAATTCGTTTACCTCACATAGCTGTTTTATCGTCTTTTGGGAGAGAGACATCACTAGTGAACATCATGAGACTCCGGTCCATATTACCATCATTGATCACATCCGCTATTTACTTTTTGCTATTATTTACTATTGCAAAACATTATCTATCACTACTATCATTGCTTTTAATCCTTTGTGAACTACAAGGCCGGAGGGATTGACAACCTCTCTGTACTCGTTGGGAGCAAAGTTATTTATATCTGTGTGCAGGTGCACGTTGATTGCTAATATCTGGCGCCGTTAGTAGTTGACACCTACTTGTTGAACCTAGGAGTCTCTGGGGATTCGATCCTTGGCATCTTTGCTAAGGGAAAACACTTCCACAACACTGCATCTTTCACCTTCCACTTGGGGTAACCAACGAGGGGTTAGAGGCCCATCAAGGAGTATTTTCTGGCGCCGTTGCCGGGGACTCCACTCTTCAGGATAGGGGAGTTGCATGCTATCTTTTACCTTTGCTTTTAGTCTTGTTAGTTTACCTTTCAGTTTTCTTTATGTCTTTTCACCAGTTATGCTTATGGACAACCTTGTTATTGGATCGTTGCTTGCGGGAAGACGCCCCACACCTGTGGTGGTTGCTCCTCCCCCTACTGAAATTGTGCCCTATTAAATACCAGCTGGTATTATCAATTATATCTTGGCTAATCGTTATGCAGGAGACAGACATCCCGGTGAACACTTGCTATATCTGTCACAATTATGTTCATTATTTAAGCTTGCAGGTGTATCAAGGGAGTTTGTCATGAGGAAATTGTTCGCCGTATCACTTATAGATAAGGCTTCAGATTGGTATAAACTTCTCGATAACTCGCACTTGCTTGATTGGCAAGAGCTTATGTCTCTCTTTTATACTAAGTTTTATCCTCTTCATGATGCTTATGTGGAGAGTAAGAGTACCTTTTTGCATGTGGATCATGATAACAATGCTTTATGTGATGCTTATATTGTTGAGTTTATTCGTGATCCTACTAAAAATTATTATGAGAAGGGAACATATGCTTATAGATATTTCAATAATATTAAGTTTCCTCTCTTTATGTTGAAGGTTTTGAAGCTGCACTTGTTTTGTCTTCCTATGCTTATTGATTTGTGCTTCAATGAATTATTCTATTGCAATATTCCTATGCATAGGAAGCATGTTAGGCTTAAATGTGTTTGGTATTTGCTTCTTGATGCTCTCTTTTGTTCTTCTTCCTACGAGAGCATCATTAAAGTCTTAAGCCTATCTTTATGGCTATAAAGAAAGAGCTCTAGGGAGACAACCCTTGTTATCTTTACTTTCAGTTTGTTCTTTCAGTTTTTAGTGGTCTTGATGTTGTTACTACAGTAGCATCATCATTGTATCTTTGCTTTTCATATTTGTGCCAAGTATAGCCTCTGATTGCTAGAAAGTTCAAAAGTTGTGAGGTGCTGTCCAGGAAACAGATTCTGTCCTTGGATAGAAAAATTCGTATAAAATCACCAGATCATCTTTTTGATCTGAATTTTTTCGACAGCGTTCTCTATATAATTGTCTTTCGTGCGTCTGTTCTGAGTTTTTTGATTTGAGTTGCAGAAGTGCCCCGAACAAATCAATTACTACCTGCTGTTCTGTTTTTCACAGATTCTGTCCTGTTTTGCCTTTCCTTCATTTTGCAAATCAAGAACTTGCTTTTTCTTTGCAAAAACCTTTTGGAAATCTTGAGAAACAGTAGAACTTCAAGAATATCTTTATTTCCAGCAAGGTATAATTATTTTATTAAGGGTACTAACCTCGCTAATCAGATTATGATGAGTTATGTATGAAGGGAGTTTTCAAGTGTGCGATGGAAGATGATAAAAAAGATTCAGGAGTGTCAAGCGCTCAAGCTTGGGGATGCCCCCATGCACCCCCAAGAAATATTCAAGGATACTCAAGCGTCTAAGCTTGGGGATGCCCCCGTGCATCCCCTTCTCCATCAACATTATCAGTTCGTCTTTCGTTTCGCTATATTTTTATCACTTCATGTGTTATGTGCTATGCTTGGAGCGTCTTGCTTTTAGTTTTCTTTTTAGTTTTTCATAACGAGTCGGAACTCAGCTTTCTTTATGTGGGAGAGAAACACGCTCCACTTCTACCTAGAACATAACATAGAATTTTCATGTCTATCTTTGCTGTGTGTGTTCTTCGTCTTTTAAATAGCTACTATCATGCTCTGCTCTTAGTATTCATGCTTATCTTTTCAAAGAGCTTTTGTTTAGTTGGTTGCTTGAACTCTCTTTAATTATCATGCTTATCTTATTAAGAGAGTTTGCTTCCGTTGCATTGGTTAATATGTCTATGATAAAGATGCTACGTGCATAATGGCGTTTAGTAGTTCAGGTTTTCTTATGGTTAGTCTCAAATAGCTGGGGGATTCCCAATGTGTTATTGGAGTACCAACTTGATTTGTTTGCCGATGATGTGGTATGGTTTAGTAATATCTTCCTTCGAGAATTTATTTTGATTGACTTGGCGTATGCTCACGCATATTTAAGACTGTAAAGAAAGTCTGTCAAGCCTTGATGATCTTTTATTTCTGAGTAGCGATATAACTACCATGCCTGATTCAATATTGCTTTGTCGCTCTGCATGATTATGACCGTCATTGCTCTCTTAGTTGGTCGCTCCCAGTCTTTTGCTAACCTCCACCTGTACTAAGCAGACTAACCTTGCAATACATAGCTCATGGGAAAGTAGCTTAAAAACTATTGTGGTAAAGAATATGTTGCCTATGTATCTTATTTCTTATAAGTTGCTTGCTGAGCGGTAACCATGTTTCTGGGGACGCCATCAACTGTCACACTTTTGTTGAATATCATGTGAGTTGCTATGCATGTTCGTCTTGTCTAAAGTAAGGGTGATTTGCCGTGGGTTGAATGAGTATGCATATTGTTAGAGAAGAACATTGGGCCGCCAACCAAAGCCATGTATCATGGTGGAAGTTTTAGCTTGGACATTAATCCTCAATCTCTTATGAGAATATGCTTATGCATTAAAGAGGAGTCCATCATCTATTTTCTATGTTGTCCCGGTATGGATGTCCTCAAGTTGAGATCTATCAAAAACGTGAAATCAAATGCGATTTATCTCCTTGGACCTTTGTACAGGTGGCATAGAGGTACCCCTTTGTGACACTTGGTTGAAACATATGTAATGCAATGATAACCCATGGAAATCCGAGCTAATTAGGACAAGGTGCGAGCACTATTGGTATTCGATGCATGAGGCTTGCAACTTATAGGATGTCTTATGCATGACACATATGAAGTACTACTACCGTTGACAAAATTGCTTCTATGTTTTCAAAATAAAAAGCTCTAGCACATAACCATTCTTTTACTTTTATGTTGAGTCTCCACCTTCTTTTTAAAGCACCAACTACTGAGAGCATGATTGTCATTCTGAGTGTAATGTGCATTGTCCCAAAGTAGCATTGTCTTTTGCATGATTGTGATATCGTTTATTTTGAAATCATTGTATCTAGTCATCACTTAAACCTTGAAGGTGCCCCTGCATTTATGTTTTGCATCACTAAAGGGGGCAAGCTAGATATCACTTTATCATATTTGCACATCATGTTCATTGCAAATCTTTTTGATGCTTCAATGTCATGTTGTAAAACTTTCAGTCATTTGTGATTTTCTGATGAGGCAACTTAATTACTATAGAATCATTGTCTCAGTAAGCTTTTGTCATATGACTGTAATAAGTCCTATATGGTTAATAGCATGTCACCACATAAATTATTCTTGTTATCATTTACCTACTCGAGGACGAGCAGGAATTAAGCTTGGGGATGTTGATACGTCCAAAACGTATCTATAATTTCTGCTTGCTCCATGCCACTTTTGGGTGATATTGCTATGATATTCATACACTTCCATACACTTCTGATCATATTTGGACTAACCTACTAATCCAGTGCACCCCGGTGCCAGTTTCTGTTTTCGGCTGTTTTTGTATTTCAGGTTTTCACGTTACGAGAACTGCCAGGAAAAATCCAGAAAAATCATATAAAAGATCAGCGTTCCAGAACCTACCTTGCGCCCGAAGGGCAGCCGGGGGGGCGGGGGGCACCAGGGCTCCAGGCGCCCTGGCGGCGCGCCCCCCCCAGGCCGCGCCGGGGGGGGGGGGGGGGCGCCTTGGCCCCCCGAAGCCCGTCTGGTGCCCCCCTTTGGCATATATTTAGAGCGTCCCTCGAAACCCTCGGCACGGGTACTCTTTTTCGCGATCTCATCTCTGTTCCGCCGCCGCCGCCGCTTCCAAGATCGGGAGCACCAGGAGAACTCTTCCCGGCACCCTGCCGGAGGGGAGGATCACCGCCGGGAGCTTCTCCACCACCATGGACGCCTCCCGGATGAGTTGTGAGTAGTCTCCCTTGGACCATGAGTCCATGACCAGTAGCTATGTGATGTTCTCTTTCCGTTCTTGTGCTTCACTAATTAGTCCTCGTGAGCTGCCCTACATGATCGAGGCACATATGTAATCCTTATGCTGTTGCTATGATGAGTTTGCTGGGATCCGATGGATTATGAGATTATGTTCAGATTGATCTTGAGTAATATATTTGATCTACCTCTTTTATATTTATGTTCATAAGTAATTCTTGCATGTTCTCCGTTGTTATTTATTGCTTTGGCCAAGTAATACGTAGTGACTCCAAGAGGGAACGTTATGCTCGATTGTGGGTTCATGCCTCTCGATGACTAGCTTGAGTGACAGAAACATGAGTCTAGGGGATGTGCTGTTGCCACAAGGGGGAAAACAACGGTGCTTGTGCCCGCGGGTGCAAGGATTGTTTACTTTACGCAAAGTTCTTTTAATGCAGTTGTCTGTTGCATTGAGTTTACACTATGGGTGGGACTCGCAACTTAATACCAGCGAGATGTTCTGGATAGATATCTCAAGGTGGATGATTAGTGAGTAGTCTCCCTTGGACCATGAGTCCATGACCAGTAGCTATGTGATGTTCTCCTCCCGTTCTTGTGCTTCACTAATTAGTCCTCGTGAGCTGCCCTACATGATCGAGGCACCTATGTAATCCTTATGCTGTTGCTATGTTGAGTTTGCTGGGATCCGATGGATTATGAGATTATGTTCAGATTGATCTTGAGTAATATATTTTATTCACCTCTTTTATATTTTAGTTCATAAGTAATTCTTGCATGTTCTCCGTTGTTATTTATTGCTTTGGCCGAGTAATAGGTAGTGACTCCAAGAGGGAACGTTATGCTCGATTGTGGGTTCATGCCCCTCGATGACTAGCTTGAGTGACAGAAACATGAGTCTAGGGGATGTGCTGTTGCCACAAGGGGGAAACAACGGTGCTTGTGCCCGCGGGTGCAAGGATTGTTTACTTTACGCAAAGTTCTTTTAATGCAGTTGTCTGTTGCAATGAGTTTACACTATGGGTGGGACTCGCAACTTAATACCAGCGAGATGTTCTGGATAGATATCTCAAGGTGGATGATTAGTAGTAGATATTGATGGATTTCGGTCTACTTACTTTGGCGTACCGCCCATGCTTTGAACCTCAACCTTTCTTGCAATGTAGTCAGCATTGGTTTGCGTTCGTGGTCCTGTCAATTGCCCAGCTGTAATTTGTTTACCTCACATAGCTGTTTTATCGTCTTTTGGGAGAGAGACATCACTAGTGAACATCATGAGACTCCGGTCCATATTACCATCATTGATCACATCCGCTATTTACTTTTCGCTATTATTTACTATTGCAAAACATTATCTATCACTACTATCATTGCTTTTAATCCTTTGTGAACTACAAGGCCGGAGGGATTGACAACCTCTCTGTACTCGTTGGGAGCAAAGTTATTTGTATATGTGTGCAGGTCCACGTTGATTGCTAATATCTGGCGCCGTTAGCAGTTGACACCTACTTGTTGAACCTAGGAGTCTCTGGGGATTCGATCCTTGGCATCTTTGCTAAGGGAAAACACTTCCACAACACTGCATCTTTCACCTTCCACTTGGGGTAACCAACGAGGGGTTAGAGGCTCATCAGGCCCTCCTCCCCATGCGCCTAGGGTTGAAACCCTAGGGGGGAGGGGGCGCCACTTGCCTTGGGGGGCAAGGATTCCCCCCTTGGCCGCCGCCCCACCCTGCAGATCCCATCTGCAGGGCCGGCGCACCCCCTGGCCCCCTATATATATGTGGGGGGGGGGGAGAGGGCAGCCGCACCCTTGCCCCTGGCGCCTCTCCCCCTCCCGTCACACCTCCGTCTCCTTAACGCAGGGCACCGGCGAAGCCCTGCAGGATTCTCCACTGCATCCACCACCACGCCGTTGTGCTGCTGGATCTCCGACGACCTCTCCTCCCCCCTTGCTGGATCAAGAAGGAGGTGACGTTGCTGTACCGGACGTGTGTTGAACGCGGAGGTGCCGTCCGTTCGGCGCTAGATCATCGGTGACGAAGAACGCGAAGAGTACGACTACTTCATCGACGCTTCTTCGAAAGCTTCCGCTCGCAATCTCCATAACGGTATGTAGATGCACTCTTATTTGCTCGTTGCTAGATGTCTCCTTAGTTGGATCTTGGTGAAAGCGTAGAAAATTTTGAATTCTGCTACGTTCCCCAACACTATCTAGGAGATGCATAGCAACGAGAGGGGCAGAGTGTGTCTACGGGGCAGAGTGTGTCTACGTACCCCCGTAGACCGAAAGCCGAAGCGTTTGACAACACGGTTGATGTAGTCGAACTTCTTCTAGCTCCGACCGATCAAGCACCGAACGTACGACATCTTCGAGTTCTGCACACGTTCAGCTCGATGACGTCCCTCGTCCTGTTGATCCAGCAAGATGTCGAGGAAGTAGATGAGTTCCGTCAGCACGACGGCGTGGTGACGGTAACGATGATGTGATCCACGCAGGGCTTCGCCTAAGCACTACGAATAACAGATGTTGTTGTTTGTTCTAGGTGCCCCCTCCCCACATATATATAGGTTGGAGGGGGGAAGAGGAAGCCAGGAGGGTGCCCCAAGTAGACCGAATCCTACTTGGGGTTCGTCCCCAATTCGCCCGCCCCTTCCTTGTTTAGGTGCTAGGAGACAGAAGGAGGAGGTGGCGCCCCCCTTTCCTTTCTCCCTTGAGAAGGGGAAGGAAGGAGGGGATTGTCCTCCTCCCTTTCCTTCCCTAGGGTTGGCCGTTCTGGTGGAGGGGTGCACCAGCCCCTCGTGGGCTGTTCTGTCCCTCCCTTGGCCCATTAAGCCCACATCTTTTGCCGTGGGCACCCGGAACCCCTTACGGTGACCCGATATGTACCGGGTACCCTCCAGAACACTTCTGGTGTCCGAGTACCATCGTCCTATATATCAATATTTACCTCTCGACCATTTTGAGACTCCTCGTTATGTTCGTGATCTCATCCGGGACTCCTAACAACATTCGGTAACCAAATCACATAACTCATATAATACAGTATCGTCATCGAACGTTAAGCGTGCGAACCCTACGGGTTCGAGAACTATGTAGACATGACCGAGACACTTCTCTGGTCAATAACCAATAGAGGAACCTGGATGCTCATATTGGTTCCTACATATTCTACGAAGATCTTTACTGGTCGAACCGTTATGAAAACATACGTTATTCCCTTTGTCCATCGGTATGTTACTTGCCCAAGATTCGATCGTCGGTATCTTTATACCTAGTTCAATCTCATTATCGACAAGTCTCTTTACTCGTTCCATAATACATCATCATGTAACTAACTCATTAGTCACTTTGCTTGCAAGGCTTCTTATGATGTGTATTACCGAGAGGGCCTAGAGATACCTCTCCGATACTCGAAGTGACAAATCCTAATCTCGATCTATGCCAACTCAACAAACACCTTCGGAGATACATGTAGAGCATCTTTATAATCACCCAGTTATGTTGTGAAGTTTGATAGCACACAAGCCATTCCTCCGGTATTCAGGAGTTGCATAATCTCATAGTCGGAGGAATATGTATTTGACATGAAGAAAGCAATAGCAGTAAAAGTGAACGATCATTATGCTAAGCTAACGAATGGGTCCTGTCCATCACATCATTCTCCTAATGATGTGATCTTGTTATCAAATGACAACTCATGTCCATGGTGAGGAAACCTTAACCATATTTGATCAACGAGCTAGTCAAGTAGAGGCTCACTAGGGACACAGTCACTACTGCAGGATGCTGCTAACGCGACACTACGATCAGAGACCCTTCGGCGAAACTGTGTGCGATGCAATAATTGCAAATGGTGGTGTAAAAATCTTCAAAAAAGGTGCAAAACGTTTGTGATGACGGATGCACAAAACACGGTTCATATTTTAGCTGCGTATGCGATGCAGGGCATACAATTCAGTTCAATTAACTATTTGGGATGAGGATGAACAAAACAAACGGGCAGCCACATGAAGGTGTGTGTGTGATATACAACATACGGTTTACTTCGATGAACTGTTTGTGATTAGGAAACACAAAAGAAACAGTCAGCCAGATCAATGTGTGTGCGATATACGACATGCGGTTCACTCGGATGAACCGTTTGCGTTGAGACAAGAGAACAGAAATGGTTCAATATAACAAGATGTGTGTGATACGCGGCAAACATGTCTGTAATCAGAAACGTGTGGGAAGACCGATAACAACACAGACGATTCCTATTAACAAGCCGTGTGTGTTGTGAGCAAACGATTTTTGGTATACAATTGTCAGTGATTAATGAAATCATCACCGACGGGTTCCATTGTTTAGTCCGTGTGCGATGTGATTTGCTCTGTCTACAGAGCATCAACATATATACTTAAAAATACAGCATTGCAAAACCAAATTAAGCATACAATTACCCAAGTGACTACACACATAGCATTTCCACACACCAAAGTAAGAAATTTCATGCATACTAAACTAGGAGAAACGAGGATCTAATCATCTACTTATTGTTGCGACGACGCTTGCCATTGCTCTGCTTCCGGATGGATCCCTGGCTGTTTTGGGGATGGAGGCACTTCCTCATGTCAACGATCCGTCTGTACATGTCGTAGCTCATGTACGCCTCCTTGGCCACGTACACGACGTGAGCTTTGTCGAGCTTCTCCATCCGGGCCGAGTGCCAGGCACACTTGTCCTTGTTGCAGGAATCCTTCATCTCTCTGTAGTAGGGGTCGATGATGGCCTCGGCGAGGTGAACCAGTGAGTCCTTCTCATGCTCCTTGCTACCCCAAATCTTGTATTGGCCCTGGATGTCGACATGATTCTGGCAGGCGATGCCCGAATTCTCGAGCGCCTTTACATCGTTGGTGATGTCCACCGTAGCGAACATGTAGTGGGGGCTGTTGATAAACCTGGCGAAATGCTCGCAAGGCCTTGTGGCCAGGTAGTAGTGGTAGACGAGGATGTGGTGGCGCACGCACATATGGGCGACGACAACCTTGGGACGAGACCCAGCACGAGCGCGGGTGTGCTCGAGGTCGAACCCGACCACCTTGTACTTCTCCTCGGCAAGCAACAACTCCATGATGTGGATGGAGTGCTCCACCCAGACCGGGTCGTTGGTGTACACCACCGAGAGGTCCGTGAACCTTATGTGGGTGTCCACCACGGCATGCATGGTGAACTGCTGCTCGTCGGCGGCAGCCGCTCGGAGCACCATTGGAGCCGCACAAGATACCCTCCAAGAATTTCTCGTGGTGGGTGTGCTTCTTGCAATGGTGGGGCGTGATCGAAAGGTCGAAGAGACACAAGGGTTAAATGGCCACTTTAAATAATGGGGGTCGGCTGGCGTGTAATTGTCAAGTCTTGTCACGGCGTTCATAGCGGAGGATTCCAGTGCACGCTTGACAACACCGCACCGCATGCGTTTTGTTTGACCGCGCGTGGGCTCGAAGAGGCGCCAAATGTATCGTCGGTGAGCCTGTTCCCATGCTACCGCGCAGGTTATCGCACAAGCTTCGCACACGGCTAGTTTGTCCACGCGTCGACTAGAAGAGGGACAAATCGTGAGCGTCTATTGGCAAAAAGCTTTGTAAAAACGAAGTGTGTGGAATGACTTCGGCAATAAGTTTACCCGTGGGTGATGTGGTCAAAGTTACACAGAAGGTGTTGATGGACACTCGAGTGCGATAATTAATTCTACGCTCTATAGGGCACATGGTTGAAGAAACCAACTATGTGCAATAATGTCAAATATCGCAGTCGAGTTAGCTATACAGATCTTGTGCTGTGAGATGGACAAGGTAAACATATTCGAGAATGGTTAATAAAATCTAATACCATTGCATATTAAGGTCAAAATAGTGCTACCAATATACGAGTCTCACACGATGCCATTTCAACGATTGTACCACAAAATCTCAAAATATTACAAGGTTCAAATTCCAGAGTTATATGGCTCAAATTCGAAGATTACAAGGTTCAAACTACTATCGGAAATAAAATTCAGCTCATCAGATGCAAATGCTCGCGCTGATCCGCTGAACATGGATATCAGAGAGGTTCAAACTAATATTACCACTTCTTAGTCTGGTTTTGAAACCTCATAATTTTTGCAAAGGGGTCAGCCACTGAGAAGTCATGTATGGGGTTGACACGATGACTTCCGATTACTCTGTCAGTTGAAGTTCCAAAATGAAATTCAGCATTTTTGGAGCCTATTCCATTCTGCCGTCGGCGCCGGCGCTGATCAACAAACCATTCATTTTTGCGAAATAAATGTAGGGAAAACCTTATTACCTTCAGCACCCTTGCTCTGACAACAAAGAACCTGGCGAATAGAATCTCCGGTAAGGTCCCTCGGTAGGAGTTCAAAGTAATTTCTGAGAGATGCAGATCTAGGCATTCGACGTGAAACTATTATATTGTATCACATTATCCACCACTGGGCCTAATCTTATCTACAAAAGAATAAAACGTGTTAGTGCCTACATGCAGTTTTGAACACTACTACAGACCTATTTGGTTTCCAGGATTTGTAAAATGCACTAACATGCCATCTTCGATATGACATGATTAACATGGGCATTTGCTTACATTCTAGAAAAATGTAGCCTTCTTCACAAGAGGTTGGAGTGGATGAAAAGTTCCCTAAGAAAACTAGTACAGATGAATCCAAAGGAGAAATGCATATGGATTGTAACCATATGGATCAGGCAACCCATATATGTGTGTGGGGGGGGGGATATGTATGTACTTAAATCCTCCAAAAGAATCCTTCAGAAATCGTAGTACATTGTCATAGTAAACTTGGAAAAAGGTGTCACAAATTAAACTCCGTTATGGTTAACATTTAACATGAAAGGAACATCACCTCGATATATAGCTTCTCCAGGCACGGAAAGCATCTCAGGAAACTGACAACTTGCTCCAGGTTAGGGGCGATAGATTCTAGTGCCAAGACCTTCACTGTGCGCAGTTTCGCGGTCAAGCTTGTCGGAATCATTTTCTGGATGACAGACGAACAAACATCTTCAAAATTAGAAATAATGTTAATTTGCAGAAGGAGAAGTAGAAGGCGGTTGTTGTACCTGAACGGGTGTGGATCCAATAACAGGTTCAAAGTATTTGTCAAATGAGTAGCCCACCACTGTCAATTTCGGCGCATAAATGACATTGATTCTTGTTGGACCTTCTTGATCAACTACAAGTAATCTCTCAAGTGCAGGTGTGTCCTCAATGACCATACCGTGGTACACATCTTGTGATGTCTTCCTGCCACACCAGCAACACACATAAATAGTCCGGAGAGTCATGGAGGTGATGTTGAAGCTACTCAACCCATTGATCGCCTGAAGACGAAGGTACTCGAGTGCAGTACAACCACTGAGCAGGCGCTCCATGTCACCGTTTGGGAGGCAGACGGCGACGAGCTCGAGGTGCTTCAGTCGTGGTAGAATAAGAGCGGGTGCGTCATTAAGGGGGGATGGCAGTTCCTGAACTTGGCGACATGCAGCGTGGGCACGAGGTGGAGCACGAACATTGGCAGCGAGCGCATATGCCCATCATCAAAAGTGAGCTCCTCGAGCTGATCTAGGGCGGGGGATCAGAACTAGTCATCAAGCTTGGCTCGTTCCTTGCCGTTGGAATGGAACTTTCCCATTCTAAGGCCTCTGGTTGGGCCAAGGTGACTACCGAGGATCTTGGAGAATGCATCCAAGCTTTTGCAATAGCCATGCAGAGCTCATGGGCGTCGATGAGGTCGAGAGGAGCGGAGTTCCATAGGGGGCGCCACCGTCTGGAAAGGACTGTTGTTCGTGCGCCATATTTGATTGGGAGGAGGGAGATGATGACTGTCAACATATCATCAGGGAGGCTGCTGATGATGTCTAGGCCTGCTGGAGTCGCTTGCGGTTCTTGCTCGCCCCGCCTCCGCTTGTTGGCAACCCCATTCTCCACCTCCGGAGTCTCCTTGTCAGCGGCGCTTTCTGATAGAAGTGGGAGTATAGGGAATATTTAGTTAAAACGGGGCAATAGAAAAGTGTATTGGTAACTAGAAGTTATTAGGTAGGAATATAGTAAGAAAAGGGAATAACAATTGGTTGCTTAAATACTACACAATTCATTTGATATTGCTAGGTAAGTCGACATGCTGATACTTGAAAATAAAACTTAGTTCGAACAAAGTCTGGATGGATGATATCATTGGGGAAGTTAGCATATATTTCATGACCAGGCTCTTTTATGTGCAGTGCGATTTTAGTGCCAACTTTCAATACATAAAACTAAGAAATTTATTTCCAAAAGCCAGTGGCAAAATAGGAGTCATCACGTTCATCAAGTCTTATAGTAGCAACGATTGTAAATCCATGGTTTGTGTTCAGTATGACATCCGTGCAGTCTTGATTTATGTAGAAGGAAAGATTGCGCACTACATATTATGCATAGCAAGGGACGCGTTGTAGAAAATGGTAGGATTGTTAAAGAAAATATGGTAACATGCAAATATGGGCCCAAATTGAAAGAACCGTACAACAGTTGAAATCGAAGGACAAAATCTATAATTAAACAGATAGAGTAAACATGATGTCATGAAAATATGAGAGTAATCGAAAGAAGAATACATCATTAATTTGCCTAATATAGAAAGAAGAGGAAAAAAATCCCCTTTGACGTATATGGTGCATGTTGCACCTTTTATCCAAATGTAGCAATATTTAGAATATGTTCAGGAAAGTAGGCCATGCCAACCAATTTAGGGTGAGACTAAACATACCACGCGCATCCTCAAGTCATCTGGTACAGTGAGATGGAATCTCTGGCGGAGGTCGCAAAGTCCTGATGTGTCCGTGCACTGTACACTCTATGAATGAAAGAAAACCCTCAAATTAGCTCGAATAAAAATGAATTCACGACGATTTCGGCCGGGTGATTAAAGGAGGCAGATGTACTAGGATAAGAGATGAGATAATATCTCATTAAATTAGTTACCTTGTTGTCCATGAGAAATAACCCTCAGTAGTCAGTACGACAGATTCCCCAACCGAGCGGAGCTGGGTCAACCGCGAGCAGCGTCGAGAAATTCGATGGCGATAGGCGGCGGCAAGCGGAAGTGGCGAAATGCGGCGGGGTTTGCCGGTAGCCTGCCGGCGGCAGCACACGTCGAGCTAAGTGGTTACCGCCGCGAGAGGCGATGCCATGCATAGACGCGGAGGAGCTTGTGCAGGTGTGAATGGGGACCAGAGGGGGTGGCAGGCGGGTTGAGGGTTTTTGTGACGTAGGGATGGTGAGGGTTTTATTTTTTATTTTTTGACTTGGGGTGGTGAGGTTTTCTGTCCCACAAAGAATTTCGGAGGCAACGGTTTGCTAGAGCCAACCGTGTTTGATTGACGCAACAAACAAAATGGAAGTCATTGCACACAGTTACAATTTTGGGAACCATGTGTGATTGACGTACTACCTCCGTCCTGGTTTATTGGCCCCCTTTGTAATTTGTACCAAACTTTGATCAAACATTTAACTAAGAAATGTTTATGCATGTCACCAAAAATTATATCATTGAACACTATGTTCAAATACGCATCCAACGATATAATTTTTGCTGACCTGCACTAACATTTTGTCAGTTAAATATTTGGTCAAAATTTAACACAAATTACAAAGGGGACCAATAAACGAGGATGGAGGTAAATTCCATCAACCGAACTGATTGCATCCATATCCCACAGTTAGACATAAGTAAACATACTCAGACATAGATAATAAGCGTACATGTAGACAAGCAGAGTTCAGTCATAAGTACATAGTTCAACCGTCATTAAGCATGCTCAAGCGTACATAGTTCGATCCCACATCTCATCTCACATGCCGGCATGATCCTGAAGCTTCTCCAGGTACTCGGCGTACGCGTCGTGCGCCACCCTGCAAGAATACTTCTGCTTGAAGGAGCAAACGACCCGTCCTCTTGCATGCGTCAGAACACTTTGAAACGCGTCAGGAAGCTTGTGATTGTAAAATGGGCATCTATAGTTGCCGTCCCAGGTCCTAATACGCCTGTTATGCATTCCTGCATAAAGATCCCTCATGATTGGCCTCTTGTACCTCCTCTAGACATCTTCATCCTCGTTGTCCACATCGTCAGACAACACCTATACAAATAGTAAAACAAATTTGGCATCAAATCAATGTTTACATGCCGTGAAGTAGGATTAGGAATTTATGGCTAATTTTTTTATACATATCCAGAGATTATGGTTCGATTTTTAAGCACAGTCGTCTATGTACAGACCAATCTTGAAGAAAATAATGACACACACATATATGTAGGTCATTCAAAATCAATTGTCTTGTCATGGCTAGGACATATTAGCACGAACAAACCATAGTCGGATTACTAGCAGAAATCATTTGCACAGATGAAACAACTAATCACTTATCACTTGTACCATTCAAACAATCAATACAATACACGAATCTAACGAAACTTACTCAGATTTCATGGATTGAGAGAACATAACCATAGGATTTCTATTCCAAAAAGGGGGAGGCAGGAGTAACCAGAGAAACCCTAGGATCTATTTGACACATAAATGGGTATAGATGACTAACCAGTTGTCCGTCCTCATCGGAGTCATTGCCGGAGTGGTCGTTCGAGTCGTCGCCGGGGTCGTCGCCCAAGTTGTCACCAGAGTCGGTGTGGAACTCCGCCTCCCGTTGTGGAAGCTCGACGCCGTCGACGACGTCAGGGTGCAACGATGACTCACCGGCAGTGACGGCAACCTCTGTCTCCATCTCCATGCCGTGCTACGGTGTTTCAGCAGCCCCGAGGTCGCCAGGTCCCTCCGATGGGGCCCTTCGGCGGCATCCTCATACACTGTCGGCTTTGAGGACTGAGAGCGGCGTCGAGAATGCAAGCGGAGAGAGAGGATTGTGTGTGTGGTGAGGATGGGGGTGCGGCCGCTCGGGTGCACCATTAATATGGAGTAGTGGGAGAGAGGTGGGCGGCGGTCAAACCGCTAGCTCGCCTCCTGGTGAGCATGCGCACCAGACTGCTGGCATGCCTACCATCGTTTCACACAGCGAGCACGCCTCCCGATGACACTGCACAGCGAGCACGCCCCCGTCAATTCACACACCTGCACACACGCCTCCCGGTCTGCCTGCGCGGCGGAATGTTTGCATGCGTCCCGTCAACTCACACCTGCTCGCACGGCACACGGGTCGCGTGGCGGCACGTATAGTTTTTATTTGGATGATTAACGCTGCTACTTTATTGCTTAACCAAAGCATGACATGTATCCATTGTTGGTCTAACGCTCACGGTTCGAATAAATAATCCATTTTGGATATTGGTTGCCAATTATTAATAATCTCTCATTTGCAATTAGATAAAGATTACATCAAAACGGGTCTCAAATTTGACAAAAAAAGTACAATGCCACTTTGCATTGGTGTCCATATGACAACACGATAAGTTTCATGAACTTCAAATAAGTTTTGGATGTACTAGAATTTAAAAATCAAGATTCTCAATGTTTGAAATTTCTTGCACAGGTAGTAAAATGCACCCAGTGAGACACATGTGTTTTTGCAATCCATTTAGGTGCATTGTCACGTGTGCATGTAGCTCAAATTTGATTTTTGTACATTATACCAGTATAAAATCAATCAATTAATGTACTAAAACGTCTTAATGATATTTAAAAAAACGTCCCTCCTTTGGTAACATATGTTCACCGCGGGATAATTTAACATGCATCATAGTTGCGGTGGATCCGAGGTGTGTGTGGGTGTGTGCGTCTGGGGGGTGGCGGGTGGCTTGCAGTACACTAATAGTTGTGAGCCACCGTGTGGGTTGGCCGTTTTGTTAGGCATGTGCCACATCAGAGTCGTGAATTCGTTATTTGAAACATTGCACAACCCTTTCATACATACATATTTTGGTCACATGCAGTCGTTGGTTGTCCTACATGACACTCGATACTCACGTGTGACGCTTTCTCTGGGCCTGCGAGGTCGTCGTCCATCACTTTGATGAACAATCAGCAGCGAGGTTAATTTGACCAGCAAGGTAGAATCTTTTTTGTTTGTGTTATGGTGGTATACAGTACGCGTCGAAGAGGTGGGAGGGGACTAGCATATATACTATACATACGCGTCCGTGAACAAGTACACCTCACTCAGTGTCGGGACTTTTCGGTTTCCGAGGCACGTGCCGCATCAAAGGTGTGAAATTGGCTATTCAAACATAACACAACACCTCTTTGGGCCACATGCATGCGCGCGGTGGTTATCCTAGCTAGGACACTCACGTGTGACGCTTCCATCTGTGGCCCACGAGGCCATCATTGATGCATGCATCACATTGACCTACATCGGAAGAGGTTAATTAATTTCACCACCGAGGATGATTCTTTTTGGGTTGTATTACTGTAGGAGCATATAGTATGTGTCGAAGAGGGGGAAGGGGCCATCATATGTAATACGCTTCATGAACCTCGCTCTGTGTGTGTGTGGGGGG
>LR738709.1:536614399-536630304 GCA_902687465.1 Secale cereale | reverse complement strand
TTTACGGGTTTTTTGAGGCATGTGGCACATCAAAGTTGTGCATTTTGGGTATTCAACATATGTTTGGCCCACATGCAAAGCGATGGTGGTTGTCCTCTCACACCCACTTAAGCGGTTATCAACGATATCTATGCTTTCCATCTGTGGGCCCGCTTGGTCCATCACTACTTTTTGCCTCACAACGAGAGCGGTTAATTTGATTTAGGAGGGGATTATTTTTTGCTTGTAATACGGTATATATATATATATATATATATATATATATATATATATATATATATATATATATATATATATATATATATATATATAGGTCATGCTCTGGGATGACATGATACAGTTTGATCACACACACATGCATGTGTAGGCATGAACCCCTCCCATCGAGTCGAAGTGGCTATACAACGACACGTCATGTACCGATCTCGCTCTGTATGGGGACTGTATGATTTTCAATGCACGCGCCAGATCAATGTTGTGAAATGGTATTCAAACATGCATGCACGGATCACCTCCATACATATGCATGTAGTGGTTGTCTTCGTACGGTACACTCCCTCGCGTGGTAATCGGCGACAAGCCTATATATTCGTGGGCCCACGTGGACATCCATGATCACCTTGACCGACAACAAGATATGTTATCATGGCGGATTCTTCCTTTGGTTCGTGTTATCATAGTATAGGTCATGGTGAGATTCAGACCTAATTAAGTTTGAGCGCATATACTATGCACGCATGCATGCATGAATCCCTATCGTCGGCTTGAAGAGTGGTGTAACATACATATGCATCGTCAACCAAACCCTCACCCAGTGTGGAGATTTCTAGTTCGAAATCACGGTGCCACATCAAAGTTGTTCCATTGTGTATTGAAAACACACCTCTCCATACATATGTTTGGGCCACATGCATGCAGTGGTTGTCTTCGGGGACTAGCTACTTGCGTGATTATTGGCGAGCTAGCCCATCTCCGGGGTCGCATGGACGGACATCACTTTGACCAACAACAAGAGAGAGGTTTGTACGACCAAGGTGGATTATTCTTGGTCCGTTTTATGATCCATCTTGGTGAGATGCCTCACTGGCCCGCTGACTGAAAGTGTGTGTGTGTGTGGGGGGGGGGGCTGCTACTTCACACTTTGCTATAGGTGAACCTCGGTTGGGGGGCATGCATTCATTACTTAGGATTCTGTGGGGACCCCGACTTAGAAGTCGAGATCACCGAATGCACGTGTACAGTGATCCCAGAGATCAATGCTCACTGAACACACAGAAGCTGAATAACAAGAGTCTTACATCCATACATACCGTCTTACACAAATTAAGGCCATTATGGCCAAGTCTTACATAGATAAAGCCTCAAGGGCTGAATAGCAAATAACTCAAATAGCGGAAGTCTTCGATGATAAGTAGAACCCATGCCATTTGCCTTAACCCTACAGGCATTCTGACTGGGATAGCGTCCTAGTTCGCATGTTCGTCTCCACATAACTCTTCTTCATATTCCTGTTCCTCCATGCCTGGCCAATTAAATAACCAGTGGCAAGCCAATGAGTACTTTGAATGTACTCGCAAGCAACCCATGATTTGGTTCAAAGTAACAATGCAATTGAACAACAATGAGCAATCTAGCATCGAGCTAGAATAAATGTTCTACCATCAAGTGTATGCATCAATAAACTCACGTAACCTCAAAGACAGGTTACCGATATCAACATGAATATGGTTCAATTCAACGAGTCAAGTCTCCACCTTGTCTCATCACACACACATACTTTCACCGATGTAGCAAAACTCTGGACATAGTTTAAGTAGCACCACCCAACTGTCCATGACCGTGGACACGGCTATTCGAATAGTTTTACACTCTGCAGAGGTTGCGCACTTTACCCACAAGATCCGGGAAGCTTTCGTGTCACCCACGATCCCGCAGTACCTCAAGTACTCGGGGGAAGCACCCGGTCATTATCTTTCCTTAGACGACACTAACATAGAGTCCACTCGTTGGTACACGGCCCTTGAGTACAAACAATAGATCATGGGACTTGCCCTAATTTCAATGTCATGCGTACCCGAAGGGACCAACGGTGTGTCCGGTGCCCTATAAAAACAGTCATGGTCGTCTATCCAAGCACGACCCCGTCCCGGGGAAGACCTCAAGTCTTCCCGTCACTAGTAATGCGGGCACCATGCTAGTATCGGCCTAAGTAATCAATAACGCCCCGTCCCATAAGGGGTAGAGTGGTTGCACATGTTTGGTTGGGACGGTAGTCACACATAAATCTAATCCATCATTTCACCCATGCTCAAGATCTTTACCGGCACATCACTTCTTCCTCAAGTGATGACCTAACTCAATATCACCCTCGGGCATTAGGGGCACCCGATGGGGTTTATGAAAAGATTTCAACCACGAAGGTTACATGGCACACATGCATCACTAAGCATCACTACTAACCACATGCATTGCATCTAGCACATAGAAAGACCAAGAGTAAAGCATGCATCACATGGTGGTTTTAAACTAGGTCACCATCATAACTCTTATCATCATGCATTCGGAAACAAACGGGTTCCGAAGAACATAAGTGTATCATGGTCAAAGGGCTGCTTGCCTGGATTGGCTTGGTCTTCAAAGTCTTCAAATCCTTCCCCTTCTCCTTCTTCAGGAACTTCGTCAAATACGATATCTAATGTCGCAAAATAACAACGGGAAAATAAGACCACAATAAAAACAGAAAAATCAAAGTGCTCAGAAAAATGTCAACTTATTTTTGTTAAATACTAGAGAGAAACCTAAGATGGCAAAAATTCTTAGTTGGAGTTTTGGAGTTATAGAATGGAATCTTAAGATTTTTGAACAGAAGTTTTAATGCTCAAATTTGAATTTAAATTTGAACAGAACAGAAAAGGTTCATGGATATGTGTGAAAGTGACACCATTAAATAGGTTGGAATTTTACAAGATTTTAGGAGTTGGAATTAATTCATTTGGACAAATATTTATTTCTGTGAAATTATTTGAAATAATCACAGAAAAAGAAAAAGAGAAAAGGCCCTGTGCTACTGGGCCAGAGCGGCCACAGTGCACGGCCCAGGGCGAATAGCCCAGCCGCACGGGAGCCAGCGCGCGCGCGCGCCAGGTTTTCAAACCTGACGGGCGGGGCCCGGCGGTCATTGACAGAGAGGGGAGAGAGAGCGGTGAGGATGACAGGCGGGGCCTGCCTGTCATCTTCAACCTTGCGGCCAAAGCGACGGCGAGCTCACCGGCGACGATTCCGGGCACGGCGGGGCAAGCGGAGGGTAGGAACGGGCTCAACAGTGAGTCGCCGTTCCAGTGGTGGTGGTGCGACCCGCCGGAGAGGCCTGGTTCGCCGGCGGCGAGGACTTGCGGCGGAGGATCGTCGGGAGGTCGCTGCTCCGGTCGATTCCGGCAGCTACAGAGGGGGAAAAGAGAGGGGAATGCATCAGTGAGGTACGGCGGTGCTAGATCGAGCAAAAGTTGGGGCTGAGAGGGGCTGTACTGCGAGATCCCCGGTTGCCCGACGCGGCGGAGCTCCGGTCGATCCCGAGCACTGAGGCTCTCTGGGGATGAGTGGGTGGTGCTGGAGTGCTACTGGGGGTGCGAGGAGGAGCTGAGTGCTGCTGGAGGGGCTCAGGGCGTGCTATTTATAGGGGAGCGGCGAGGTCCCGTGGACCTGTGCGCCGGCGAGCTCACGGGCGAGGCCAGAGGCCGTGCTGGCGCTCACATTCGAGTCGGGGAGGATCATGGACGAGGTCCACGCCTAGTAGAGGGGAGAGGAGGAGCGGGGAAGGCTCCAGAGGATGCGCGCGTGTGAGGCCGGCGAGTGGAGCTTGCGGGCGGCCAGCGCACGTGCGAGGGCGGCCACTGGAGGGAGAGGGAGGAGGGGGACAGCGCCGGGGAGGGTCACGGACGTCGAGGTGCATCGTTTGGCGCGAGGGGGAATCACGAGGTGGTCTGCGGCGCTGGATTGGGCGAAGCTACAGTGCGGGTGCGCACTGTAGCGCGCTCTGGAGCGTGCTAATTGCATGCCATGGCATGCCATTGGCTCCCTGGGTGTGTCCGCCGTGTCTGGGGGGTCCAGCACGAAGCAGACGTCTCAGCTGAGGCCTTGGATGCTCTGGAGGTGCAGTGAGAGAGGAGTGAAGCTGGTAAATGAGTAGATTTTGGCTGCCCAGCAAGGTGAATTGGGGTTTTCACCCCTCAATCATGGAGCTGTGGACATGGGGGAGTTACTGGAGGTAGAATGTAACTAGATGAAGCTGTGGTAAAAAGCTGGGGCAAAAGTAAATAGTAAAAGGGGCCAAGAAGATGGTTTTGGTAAAAAGGCAGAAGGTGTTTGATCATGTTTTGGCCAAGCAAATGATATCCACTTGCCATGACACTTAACAGGATTGAATGTCATATGAAAATAGGGTGTTTCACCAAATTTGGGCTCATTTGAAGAAACTAGCCAATGTAACTTTGGTGAACCCTAGAAATCAACAGAAATGGCTTCATCTTGTTTAAGTCGAGCTAATCATCTCCCCTTGATGCACCACCTGGTGTAGTTTCATCATTTGGGGTATTGATCATGCCCACAAAGTTTGAAGCTCCAGGTAAAAAGTTGGTAATGTAAAGTTGTTCAAATTTGCATTTGAACAAAAATGGTTTTGGGGTATTCTGATCAAGTTGCCCTACTCCAAATCTTGTGCCATTTGGTCTAGATGCCTTATTAGGCCATTCTAGCATGTGCACTAAGTTTGAGAGCATTTGGATAAGTTTGGCAATGTAAAGTTGCTCAAACTTCAAATATGGACAGAATGGTTTTGAAGGGTTTTGAGGATGATATCTTGCTTCCCAAGGCATGGGGCTTGGCAAGATCATCAAATATGTCATATATGACATGATAGAATTTCCCTGGAATTTTTGGAGAATATTTCCTTTGTAAATATTTCAAAAGCTTGAAATATCCAGAAAGGGTTTTGGAGGGATTAGCCCATTATTTTTAACATGACCAAGTGTTGAAACTCTTATATATGGACAATATATGTCCTATGAGTCTCCCTGAATTTTGGCAAATATTTTTGAAATACTTAAATAATTTTTCCCTATTAAAGACCATTTCTGGCCTTAAGAAAAGGATTTTAAATAAAATAAGAAAATAACTTTTAAAATTATACTTTTGTGGTTTCTGGGAGTCCTATGACTACTAGGTCTCAAATACACTTTTTGAAATAATTTTCTCACCCTAAATCAAGCACTTGCAGTGCAAATCTGAATTCAGGGGTTTTTGGAATACTAAATTTTGAAAATACAATTTGGCCAAATTAATTTTATAGGAAAATACTATACTGCTATATAACACTTGGCATGATCATTGGGCAGAAGTTTTGGGTAAGGAGATGAATTCTACAAGAGGTAATAGCTGACTTTAATGAGCACATGAAAAATACATGAAGAAAAACTCAATTCCAAATGAAAGCCAAATGATACCAAAAATTTTTGCTGGTCCAAATTTTCATGCTTCATTGATGCAAAAGACATGTTACAAAATGCAGGGTGTGACAGACCTACCCCCCTTACAAGAATCTCGTCCCCGAGATTCCTAAACTAGGTCTAAAAAGAGATCGGGATACTCGGATCTAAGATAGTCTTCACGTTCCCAGGTTGCTTCTGCTTCCGTGTGGTTGCTCCACTGGACCTTGAAGTACTTGATGGTACGGCTTCGCGTCCGTCGTCCTGCTTCATCCAGAATGCGAATGGGCTTCTCGCGGTAGGTTAAATCAGGCTGCAGATCAATGGCTTGGTGATCAACATCCTTGTAGAGATCAGGCTTGTTCGGAACTTGGAGACATTTCCGGAGTTATGACACGTGGAATACGTTGTGCACATCGGATAGCTCAGGTGGTAGTTCCAACTGGTAAGCCACTTCTCCTCGTCGTGCAGTGATCTCAAAGGGTCCAATGAACCTTGGTGCGAGTTTCCCCCTGACGTGGAAACGCTTGGTTCCCTTTAGAGGAGTTACCCGCAGGTACACATGGTCCCCGACATGGAAACTCATGTCCCGACGGTGAGTGTCAGCATAAATCTTCTGCCTTGACTTGGCTGCCTTCAAACGCTCTTTGACTAGTTGGACTTTCTCTTCTGCTGCGCAGAGAATGTCCGGTCCAAAGACTAGCCCTTCTCCAGTCTCTGACCAGTTGAGGGGTGTGCGACATCTGCGTCCGTACAACACCTCAAATGGTGCCATCTGAAGGCTTGACTGATAACTGTTTTTATAGGAGAACTCGGCAAAAGGGAGACAATCTTCCCACTTGGCTCCATATGCCAGGACACAGGCTCGGAGCATGTCTTCGAGAATTTGATTTACTCGTTCTGTCTGACATCCGGTCTGTGGGTGGAAAGCCGTGCTCAAAGACAATTTGGTTCCCAAGGCTTCTTGGAACTTCTTCCAGAACCTTGAGGTGAACTGGGTTCCTCGATCTGACACAATCTCCTTGGGAACGCCGTGTAGGCTTACGATTCTGTCGATGTAGAGAGCTGCCAGCCGGTTGCCATCATAAGTAGTTTTGACAGGAATGAAATGGGCCACTTTAGTCAAATGGTCGACTATGACCCAGATGGAGTCATGTCCCCTATTCGACCTTGGTAATCCAGTGATGAAGTCCATTCCGACTTTATCCCACTTCCACTCAGGAACCTTGAGTGGTTGAAGCAATCCAGCGGGTCGCTGATATTCAGCTTTGACCCTTTGGCACACATCACACTTTGCAACATAGGTTGCAATCTCTCTTTTCATCCCGTGCCACCAGAATCTTTCCTTCAAGTCTTGATACATCTTGGTTCCTCCGGGGTGGATGGAATACGGAGTGTCGTGGGCTTCTTGCAGGATCAGGTTCTTCAGCTCCATCTTGTTTGGTACGCAGATGCGGCCTTTGTACCAAACAATCCCGTGCTCGTCTTCGGAGAATCCTGGGGCCTTGCCTAGCTTCATCTTCTTCTTGATGCCTTCAATGCTTGCATGTCCACCTTGTGCCTTCTTGACTTCGTCCATCAAGGTTGGCCCGACTTCCAAATGATCCAGAAATCCAGGGGTGACCAAATTTAAACTGAATTGCTCGAGTTCCTTAAACAAGGCTGGCTGCCTCTCTTGAATAATGGCATTCAAAGAGCAAGCCTTCTTGCTTAAGGCATCGGCCACCACGTTAGCCTTCCCGGGGTGATATCGAACACTGAGGTCATAATCTTTGATGAGTTCCAACCATCTTCGCTGCCTCATGTTCAATTCCTTTTGGGTGAAAATGTACTTCAGACTTTTGTGGTCTGTGTATATCTCACACCGTTTCCCAAGGAGGTAATGCCGCCATGTCTTCAAGGCATGAACCACTGCTGCTAACTCAAGATCGTGAGTAGCGTAGTTCTCTTCATGAGGTCGTAGCTGCCTGGAGAGGTAAGCTATGACTCGGCCTTCTTGCATTAGAACGCTTCCCAGTCCGGTTCGAGAGGTATCACAATATATCACGAACTCCTTGTGAATATCAGGTGTTGCCAGAACTGGGGCGGTGGTCAATCTCTTCTTGAGCTCTTGGAAGCTCTCTTCGCATTTTGGCGTCCACTCGAACTTCTTGTCCTTCTTGAGGAGGTGAGTCATTGGCCGGGCAATGCTAGAGAATCCTTCTACGAATTTGCGGTAATAGCCCGCAAGTCCGAGGAAGCTTCTAACTTCCTTGACGGTCGTTGGAGATTGCCATTGGGTCACAGCTTCGATCTTCGCGGGATCAACTGACAATCCTTCTTCGGTCAAGACATGACCTAAGAATCCAACTTTATGCAGCCAGAACTCACACTTGCTGAACTTGGCATATAGTTGGTGCTCCCGAAGCTTGTCTAGGACCATCCTCAAATGTTGCTCGTGTTCTTCCTCCGTCTTCGAGAAGACAAGAATGTCATCAATGAAGACAACAACAAACTTGTCCAAATATTCCATGAAGACTTTATTCATGAGATACATGAAGTAAGCTGGGGCATTGGTTAACCCAAAGGACATGACCGTGCACTCGTACATGCCATATCGGGTTACGAATGCCATCTTCGGAATATCTTGGGGTCTGATCTTCAGCTGGTAGTACCCAGATCTGAGGTCGATCTTGGAGAACACCTTGGCTCCGCTGAGCTGATCAAACAGATCTTCAATCTTGGGAAGTGGATATTTGTTCTTGATTGTAACTTCATTGAGGGAACGATAGTCAATGCATAAGCGGATGGTACCGTCCCTCTTTGCCACAAATAGAACAGGTGATCCCCAAGGGGAGGCACTTTGGCGGATAAATCCCTTCCTCAGCTGCTCTTCCAGTTGCTTCTTCAACTCGGCTAATTCTTCCGTCCCCATTCTATAAGGCTTCTTATAGATGGGTCGTGCCCCGGGCACGAGCTCGATGATGAACTCAATGTCACGGTCAGGAGGCATTCCCGGTAGTTCGTCTGGAAAGACATCAGGGTACTCGCATACCACTGGTACTTGCTCTAGCCCAACTTCAGACAGACAGTTGACTTGAGCGGCTTGAGCGAAAGAGGAGTTGGGAGCAAACTTAACTTCGACTCCCTGGTCATTGGTCACAGTGACTGTCCGATTGGCACAGTCTAACAAGCCTTGGTGCTTGCTGAGCCAATTCATGCCTAGGATCACATCCAAGCCTTGTGATCTCAGGACGATGAGGTCTGCTAGGAAATCTACACCGTTAATGGTAATACTGACTCCCTTACAGCCTATCTTGGCTCTCATCTCTGCTCCGGGGGTTTGTACCACCATGGGGTTATTCAGGGGTGTAGGGGTCATGCCACTTTTTAATGCAAATCTTTGAGTGACAAATGAATGCGTTGCTCCAGAATCAAACAAGACAGTTGCAGGTGCTGAGTTGACAAGGAACGTACCCAGCACGACGTCCGGGTCTTCCTGGGCTTCTTCAGCAGTGACGTGATTCACATGCCCCTTCCCATGGTTAGGCGGGTTGCGAGGAGCTGGGTTCCTTGGTGGCATCCCGCGGCCTTGTCCTGGGTTCTGCGCATTGGGGCGCGGGGCATCAGGCTTCTTGTTGGGGCACACCCTTGAGATGTGTCCTGACTGACCACATCCAAAGCAAGTGACTTGGTTTGGATTGTTGATCTTGTTGCCACCACTGTTATTGGGGTTGAAAGCTGGCCTTGGGTTGGCATTCTGTTGAGGCTGATAGTTGGTGCGAGGTGCAGGAGCTCTAGGTTGCTGATAGGTTGGCCTGACCGGGGCTGACTGCCACGGGCGAGGCTTTTGGTTGCTGGAACTTCCCTTGCTGACCATCTTGCGCTTGCCAGTGTCTTCCAGAGCACGCCGCTTGTCTTCAAGCATGAGTGCTTTGTTCATCAGGTCAGGGAAGGTCGGGCAGTCGCACACAACAAGCGAGTATTGCAGAGTCTGGTTGAGGCCTTCCATGAAGCGCTCCCTTTTTGCAGCATCAGTGCTGACATCTTCAGGGGCATACCTTGACAGAACACTGAACTTCTGCATGTACTCCTTGACAGTGCCACTTCCTTGCTTCAGGGCTCGGAATTCACGCTTTTTGATAGCCATGATTCCGGAAGGAATGTGGGCTTTGCGGAATTCTGCCTTGAAGTTGACCCAAGTGATGTCTTGTCCAGCATGCATGACATTGAATCCATCCCACCAAGCTCTAGCAGTCCCCCGAGGCAGTGGGCTGCATAAGCCACCTTCTCGCGGTCTTCGGTGCATCCGACTAGTTCCAGCAAGTCCTCAATGGTGCGGACCCAGTCGTCTGCATCCAGGGTTTCAGCAGTCTCGATGAAAGTTGGCGGTGCATGCTTCTTGAACTCTGCCAACGTGGAACGTCCATTGCCATTCCCCGCCGGCTGGCGGTTGTTGGTGACAGCTTGAGCAATCAACTGAAGGGCTGCGGTGTTGGCTTGGCGTTCCTCTCGGAAAGCTTGGAGAAGCTGAGCCATGTCCATGTTCGGAGGAGGTGGTGGTGGAGCTTGGTTGGTTTGGTCGTGGCCTGCCTCTGATTGAGCGGATGCTCTGGCTTCAGGTTGCTAGGTAGAGGTACCAGTATGAGTTACAACAGGCATCCTGTTGGAGCGGTAAAAGGTCTCATGACTTGGAAGAGGGAAAGCAATAGAGATGGGTGCCTAGTAAGGGGGTGGGTGTGACACTAATCAAATCATGCAAAGGGCCAAAAAGGGCCAAACACATTCATTAAAATCCAAACGGGTGATGCAGTCGTTTACATATTCCCGAAGGAAGAATACGACATGCATCCAAACACTACAAAAGCAAACACTAGATGGTTTCATATGAACCATACAAGGACTCGACTGCGCATAGGGGTTACACGACCTATCCTACCGTAGAGGTCACGAACTGGCATATCCGAGTAGCGAATAATGCCTAAGCGGCGGAATGCTCGGTCGCGTATTCTGGCTCTTCTGGGTCTTCCTCCTTGTCTTCATCTGTCTGGGCCCCCTTGTCACTTGAGGGTGTGGGGGAGTGGAGGAGTTGGATACGACGGTGCTTTGTCGGTGGTGCCGAGAAAAGCTTGCGATATTCCTTTGCCGTCATGCGGTGTCGCCGAGGTGGTTCTTCATTCTTGGAAGATACATCTTCGGAGGGCCTTCCGCCTCGGTATGCGATAGCGGACTGTCCGGAAGGCGCTCCTTCTTTCTTGATCCTACTTGTCTTCTCTTGAGCTCGACGAAGAAGTGCCTTGGTCTTGTGAAGTTCTTCTCGAAGCTTCATTGATTCCGAGGCCAAGTCTTGTGCCAAGCTGTCGGCACATAGACTGAAGTAGGTCTGGAATCGAAGCGGGAGTCCTTCCTTCAGTGGAGGGGCTAGTGCGCTGCTTTCATCTTCACCTTCCTTCCGGTAAGGCAGGAAGCGAGTTGTTATCTTGGCTGTCATTTCCGGAAGAAGCTCGCGGAGACGGGTTAGTGCCTTGAGTGCAGCAGCCTCGACAGCGAGAGGTAATGTTGCCATCTGGGGTCCCTCGAAGAACCAACTTGTGGGAGGATCGTTTGCCTTCACGATCACTTCCACATGGTACTCCACCTCAGTGTCGCTAACCCAATGCTCAAGGTAGGTGAGGATGGGTGCTCGGTGGAACTGGCACTCCTGGAGGCTATCCTCGAGAAGCAAGGGAAACCCAGTGGTCAGGTGCTCTTCGGGTACAGCGGCCATCTACAGAGGGTGAATAGGAGAGGTTAATAAGCTGATGATATCTCAGATTGGTAAGGTTTAGAAAAGAAGAGAGGTTCAGAAGGTTTTGAAAAAGGGGGTCTCATCTAACTAACGCCCATGCTAACTAAGGCTTCCTACAGTCAGGATGGCTCTGATACCAGCTCTGTGGGGACCCCGACTTAGAAGTCGAGATCACCGAATGCACGTGTACAGTGATCCCAGAGATCAATGCTCACTGAACACACAGAAGCTGAATAACAAGAGTCTTACATCCATACATACCGTCTTACAGAAATTAAGGCCATTATGGCCAAGTCTTACATAGATAAAGCCTCAAGGGCTGAATAGCAAATAACTCAAATAGCGGAAGTCTTCGATGATAAGTAGAACCCATGCCATCTGCCTTAACCCTACAGGCATTCTGACTGGGATAGCATCCTAGTTCGCATGTTCATCTCCACATAACTTTTCTTCATATTCCTGTTCCTCCATGCCTGGCCAATTAAATAACAAGTGGCAAGCCAATGAGTACTTTGAATGTACTCGCAGGCAACCCATGATTTGGTTCAAAGTAACAATGCAATTGAACAACAACGAGCAATCTAGCATCGAGCTAGAATAAATGTTCTACCATCAAGTGTATGCATCAATAAACTCACGTAACCTCAAAGACAGGTTACCGATATCAACATGAATATGGTTCAATTGAACGAGTCAAGTCTCCACCTTGTCTCATCACACACACATACTTTCACCGATGTAGCAAAACTCTGGACATAGTTTAAGTAGCACCACCCAACTGTCCATGATCGTGGACACGACTATTCGAATAGTTTTACACTCTGCAGAGGTTGCACACTTTACCCACAAGATCCGGGAAGCTTTCGTGTCACCCACGATCCCGCAGTACCTCAAGTACTCGGGGGAAGCACCCGGTCATTATCTTTCCTTAGACGACACTAACATAGAGTCCACTCGTTGGTACACGGCCCTCGAGTACAAACAATAGATCATGGGACTTGCCCTAATTTCAATGTCATGTGTACCCGAAGGGACCAACGGTGTGTCTGGTGCCCTGTAAAAACAGTCATGGTCATCTATCCAAGCACGACCCCGTCCCGGGGAAGACCTCAAGTCTTCCCGTCACTAGTAATGTGGGCACCATGCTAGTATCGGCCTAAGTAATCAGTAACGCCCCGTCCCATAAGGGGTAGAGTGGTTGCACATGTTTGGTTGGGACGGTAGTCACACATAAATCTAATCCATCATTTCACCCATGCTCAAGATCTTTACCGGCACATCACTTCTTCCTCAAGTGATGACCTAACTCAATATCACCCTCGGGCATTAGGGGCACCCGATGGGGTTTATGAAAAGATTTCAACCACGAAGGTTACATGGCACACATGCATCACTAAGCATCACTACTAACCACATGCATTACATCTAGCACATAGCAAGACCAAGAGTAAAGCATGCATCACATGGTGGTTTTAAACTAGGTCACCATCATAACTCTTATCATCATGCATTCGAAAACAAACGGGTTCCGAAGAACATAAGTGTATCATGGTCAAAGGGCTGCTTGCCTGGATTGGCTTGGTCTTCAAAGTCTTCAAATCCTTCCCCTTCTCCTTCTTCAGCAACTTCGTCAAATACGGTATCTAATCGTCGCAAAATAACAACGGGAAAATAAGACCATAATAAAAACAGAAAAATCAAAGTGCTCAGAAAAATGTCAACTTATTTTTGTTAAATACTAGAGAGAAAACTAAGATGGCAAAAATTCTTAGTTGGAGTTTTGGAGTTACAGAATGGAATCTAAGGATTTTTGAACAGAAGTTTTAATGCTCAAATTTGAATTTAAATTTGAACAGAACAGAAAAGGTTCATGGATATGTGTGAAAGTGACACCATTAAATAGGTTGGAATTTTACAAGATTTTAGGAGTTGGAATTAATTCATTTGGACAAATATTTATTTCTGTGAAATTATTTGAAATAATCACAGAAAAAGAAAAAGAGAAAAGGCCCTGTGCTACTGGGCCAGAGCGGCCACAGTGCACGGCCCAGGGCGAATAGCCTAGCCGCACGGGAGCCAGCGCGCGCGCCAGGTTTTCAAACCTAACGGGCGGGGCCCGGCGGTTAGTGACAGAGACGGGAGAGAGAGAGAGCGGTGAGGATGACAGGCAGGGCCCGCCTGTCATCTTCAACCTTGCGGCCAAAGCGACGGCGAGCTCACCGGCGACGATTCCGGGCACGGCGGGGCAAGTGGAGGGTAGGAACGGGCTCAACAGTGAGTCGCCGTTCCAGTGGTGGTGGTGCGACCCGCCGGAGAGGCCTGGTTCGCCGGCGGCGAGGACTTGCGGCGGCGGATCGTCAGGAGGTCGCTGCTCCGGTCGATTCCGGCAGCTGCAGAGGGGAAAAAGAGAGGGGAATGCATCAGTGAGGTACGGCGGTGCTAGATCGAGCAAAAGTTGGGGCTGAGAGGGGCTGTACTGCGAGATCCCCGGTTGCCCGACGCGGCGGAGCTCCGGTCGATCCCGAGCACTGAGGCTCTCTGGGGATGAGTGGGTGGTGCTGGAGTGCTACTGGGGGTGCGAGGAGGAGCTGAGTGCTGCTGGAGGGGCTCGGGGCGTGCTATTTATAGGGGCGCCGCGAGGTCCCGTGGACCTGTGCGCTGTCGAGCTCACGGGCGAGGCCAGAGGCCGTGCAGGCGCTCGCATTCGAGTCGGGGAGGATCATGGACGAGGTCCACGCCTAGTAGAGGGGAGAGGAGGAGCGGGGAAGGCTCCAGAGGGTGCGCGCGTGTGAGGCCGACGAGTGGAGCTTGCGGGCGGCCAGCGCGCGTGCGAGGGCGGCCACTGGAGGGAGAGGGAGGAGGGGGACAGCGCCGAGGACGGTCGCGGACGTCGAGGTGCATCGTTTGGCGCGAGGGGGAAGCACGAGGTGGTCGGCGGCGCTGGATTGGGCAAAGCTACAGTGCGGGTGCGCACTGTAGCGTGCTCTGGAGCGTGCTAATTGCATGCCATGGCATGCCATTGGCTCCCTGGGCGTGTCCGCCGTGTCTTGGGGGTCCAGCACGAAGCAGACGTCTCAGCTGAGGCCTTGGATGCTCTGGAGGTGCAGTGAGAGAGGAGTGAAGCTGGTAAATGAGTAGATTTTGGCTGCCCAGCAAGGTGAATTGGGGTTTTCACCCCTCAATCATGGAGCTGTGGACATGGGGGAGTTATTGGAGGTAGAATGTAACTAGATGAAGCTGTGGTAAAAAGCTGAGGCAAAAGTAAATAGTAAAAGGGGCCAAGAAGATGGTTTTGGTAAAAAGGCAGAAGGTGTTTGATCATGTTTTGGTCAAGCAAATGATCTCCACTTGCCATGACACTTAAGAGGATTGAATGTCATATGAAAATAGGGTGTTTCACCAAATTTGGGCTCATTTGAAGAAACTAGCCAATGTAACTTTGGTGAACCCTAGAAATCAACATAAATGGTTTCATCTTGTTTAAGTCGAGCTAATCATCTCCCCTTGATGCACCACCTGGTGTAGTTTCATCATTTGGGGTATTGATCATGCCCACAAAGTTTGAAGCTCCAGGTAAAAAGTTGGTAATGTAAAGTTGGTCAAATTTGCATTTGAACAGAAATGGTTTTGGGGTATTCTGATCAAGTTTCCCTACTACAAATATTGTGCCATTTGGTCTAGATGCCTTATTAGGCCATTCTAGCATGTGCACCAAGTTTGAGAGCATTTGGATAAGTTTGGCAATGTAAAGTTGCTCAAACTTCAAATATGGACAGAATGGTTTTGAAGGGTTTTGAGGATGATATCTTGCTTCCCAAGGCATGGGGCTTGGCAAGATCATCAAATATGTCATATACGACATGATAGAATTTCCCTGGAATTTTTGGAGAATATTTCCTTTGTAAATATTTCAAAAGCTTGAAATATCCAGAAAGGGTTTTGGAGGGATTAGCCCATTATTTTGAACATGACCAAGTATTGAAACTCTTATATATGGACAATATATGTCCTATGAGTCTCCCTGAATTTTGGCAAATATTTTTGAAATACTTAAAGAATTTTTCCCTATTAAAGACCATTTCTGGCCTTAAGAAAAGGCTTTTAAATAAAATAGGAAAATAACTTTTAAAATTATACTTTTGTGGTTTCTGGGAGTCCTATGACTACTAGGTCTCAAATACACTTTTTGAAATAATTTTCTCACCCTAAATCAAGCACTTGCAGTGCAAACCTCAATTTAGGGGTTTTTGGAATACTAAATTTTGAAAATACAATTTGGCCAAATTAATTTTATAGGAAAATACTATACTGCTATATAACACTTGGCATGATCATTGGGCAGAAGTTTTGGGTAAGGAGATGAATTCTACAAGAGGTAATAGTTGACTTAATGAGCACATGAAAAATACATGAAGAAAAACTCAATTCCAAATGAAAGCCAAATGATACCAAAATTTTTTGCTGGTTCAAATTTTCATGCTTCATTGATGCAAAAGACATGTTACAAAATGCAGGGTCTGACAGATTCCCTTCGTGCCGACACGAGGGGGGGCTGCTAGCTACTTCACACTTTGGTAGGTGAACGTCGGTTGGGGGCATGCATTCATAGCTTACGATTCCCTTCGTGCCGACATGAGGGGGCCTGCTAGCTACTTTGC
>LR738709.1:536509656-536614172 GCA_902687465.1 Secale cereale | reverse complement strand
CACTTTGCTAGGTGAACGTCGATTGGGGGGCATGCATTCATAGCTTAGGATTCCCTTCGTGCCGACACGAGAGGGGCTGCTGGCTACTTCACACTTTGCTAGGTGAACCTCGGTTGGGGGGGGGGGCATGCATTCATAGCTTAGGATTCCCTTCGTGCCGACATGAGGGAAGGCAAGCAATATCGTGCGCTTTGGGAGATAGGTGCCACATCGAATTTGCATTTGGTATTTTGAACATCAAACCACCCTTTTCATACATAAATTTGGTCCACATGCAAGCGTGTTCATGTTCTGACCCTCTCCCGCATCATTTTTCGCCAAATTTATGAACATTAGACAAGTCGAATGACGCAACAGACACGGTTCACTCAAACTAATAGTGTGCCACGACGGAGCCCGTGTCACACACACACATCCGCAGAGTACATTGGGCTCCACGAGGCTTCCCCTCTAAAAAATATCTACCCGCCTGCAACTTTTTTCTGTTTGATAACACACAGTTATTGTGTTTCAACCGTGTGTGATGTTTCTTGTTCCCAATCCCGCCTACATCCCTCGAAAACATCTGCCCGCCTCGAGGGTTTTTCTGTTTCATAACACACGGTTGTTATCTTCGGACTGTGTGCGATGCACCATCATCAAAATTTTCAATAGCCCCAGCATTTCACTCCTGCATTTGACTCCCACGTAGTAAAAGTTTCAGTGCCCGCATCATTTCCTCAAACACAAGCCCCGCCCCCCTCCACACACACACATCAAAACCTCCTCGGGCGCGCGCGCACACACACACACAGCCTCCCTTGCTCGAAACCCTAGCAAGGTCCCCGCAGCCGCCGCCGCCGCCGCAAGGCCTCCATTGTCAACATCTGCTGGTTTACCCGTGCAGCTTACCCACCGATCTCCATACCCAGGCCACCTTGAGTTTCTAGATGACGCCTGCCAAATGTCCCTTTCCCACAGATCCCCATCCCCACTCCAGAGCATTGCAGCCTAAGCCCGGCTATGCTTCTCGTGGAGCTCGAGGAGCGACTGGCCCAAAAGAGGTGTATCGCGGTCTTTTCGCCTGATGTCGCCGAGGAAGCTGACGACCATTACTGGCCGCATGCACTCAATTAGCGGGCTAGAGTATGCGGGTATGTCGCGGACACCGGCTTGAGGCGGGCTATGTCACAGGTTAAGTGGCCCACCCCGACCCCTCGGGTGTAATGCCCAGGATGGGACTATATCTCCTACGTGTCGAGGCACGACTTAAAGATATAAGCCCATTCTGGAATGATCGCAAGTTTGGTACCTTTGCACATCTCATGTAAAAATAGGGATGGAAAACTGAAAAGATAGTTGGCTTACACTCGCCACGTCACACAAATTCATTACATGTTCAAACATCATTCAGATAAACATCACAGCCTATCTAAGGGTAAAGATCCAAATGATAAGATACCAAACATAACATTAAACCACATGTCTAGATCGAATCCTAGTAGAAGCTCTACTGATCAACCGGATAGTTCACATAGTAACGGCTACGCTCCTCGTCGTACTCCCAGTCTAGCTCAGTGCCATCGCCTGTGTAGCTCACCATCGTACCTGCATCTGGTGTGTTGAAGTAACTGTGAGCCACAGAGGACTCAGCAATCCCGTTCCCGGGTAACACGACTATCCCAGCCTTGGGTGTGGAACAAGGCTGAAGAAAGAACAAGAGGTTGCAGCAGCACTAGCCTAGCTTACGTAAAAGAGAGCGAGAAGAGAAGGTGCCTCGGTCGAGAGATGATCACGAAGTGATCCTAACTAAAGCAAGTCAAACATAACCCCACCGTGTCCACTTCCCGAATCCCTTTCGGAAAATGACCGTCACGGTACTCACGCTGGTAGTGTATTGGAACATGGTGTCAAGTTTTCTACAACCGGATATTAACAAGCTCCCATCTGCCACATAACCGTGGGCACGGCTTTCGAAAGTTCATAACCCTGCAGGGGTGTTCCAACTTGGCCCATGACAAGCCCACGATCCGCGGAGTCGCAACTCCAAGGTGGGAAGGCCCGAGTATTCTCGGAACCCCGTGCTCAAGATACTCCGACTAAGGTAAGGCTAATCCAGCAAATCCTCCCGGCGTGCCGACACCCTGATAGTAGCCGCGCGTATCTAGTCTCAGGCCACGACCGGATGAGCAGTACGTACAGATACCGAAGATCCCAGCGAACTGGGTGGCACCGCAAGTGGCTCTAGTTTGGACCAACACTCAAATCGAGCACTGGCCCAGGGGGGTTGAATTAATTAATCCTCGGGTTAATTACTCCCTCGGTAAGTTTTTAGTTGTTTAGGCAAGTAGTACCAATGTTGGGACTTGCTGGAAAAGACTTAGCACTTAGCGGTTTATCGAGGGGGTCCCATAACCCCAACCGTGTGAGGAACGCATAATCAAGGAACATAACACCGGTTTATACGGTTCCTAAGGCGGCATGAGTGGAACAAATCACCAAGCAAAAGGCTTAGCCTTCCACCCATTACCAATATATAGATGATTTTATTTAATAAATAATATAGTGTGATATCCCAACAAGCTTCAACAAGAAGCAAGAATCTTCAATCTTCTCCTGCATCTAACAATGCTATAAGAGGGGCTGAGCGAAGCCTAAGTATAGCCAATCAATGGTTTGCATAGGTAGGGTGGTTAAACAGGTTCATGGTTACAATAGGAGGCTGACAGGAAGAACATGGGCATCGAGGCAAAACTATAGATCGAGACTTCTAGCAATAGGCAAAGATAGTAATGTTATCGGGGTTCGGTCATCTTGCCTGAAGAGTTGTCGATGGGATCATAAGAGGGGTCCTCGTTCTCAACCTCGGTAGTAACCTCGTGCTCGTACTCGTACTCGGTCTCAGCTTCCGGCTCTACTCAAACACAAGAACACAAGACAACGAGTCAAACAAGATGCAATGCGCAGAAAAAATACTGGATGCATGACTGATGCACTATGGAAGCAAAACCGACGCACTATGGAAGCACAGAAAGTCTACTTAGGAAGCACAATGTTACAGCACAACAATATGCATCAAGCAAAATGCTTCAAAATATGATAAAAATAGGATAATATGAATCTACATGCAAAAACACTCAAGTTACATATAGGACTTGCTCAGGTGGACACTGTGACCCAGTGGGAAGCCCCAACAACAGTTGGAGAGATCCGAAGTTTTCTTGGACTTGCAGGATACTACCGGAGATTCATCGAGAATTTCTCAAAGATTGCAAAGCCAATGACGAAGTTGTTAAAGAAGGACACCAAGTTCAGTTGGACCGAAGAATGTGAGGCCAGTTTCCAGGAATTAAAGAAATGTTTGGTCTCATCCCCTGTGTTGATTCTGCCAGATCAACATAAGGATTATGAGATGTACTGCGACGCTTCACATCGAGGACTTGGAGCCGTTCTTATGCAGGAAGGCAGAGTTGTTTCGTATGCTTCACGACAACTAAAACCTCATGAGATGAACTATGCCACCCACGATTTGGAGTTAGCAGCCGTAGTGCATGCATTGAAGACGTGGAGACATTTTCTTATTGGAAACCATTGTGAAGTATATACGGATCACAAGAGTTTGAAGTATATATTCACTCAAAAGGAGTTGAATCTTAGGCAAAGAAGATGGATGGAACTCATTAAGGATTATGACATGAGATTGCATTATCATCCCGGAAAGGCTAACGTAGTAGCCGATGCGCTAAGCCGCAAGAGCCATGTCAATACCCTAATGATGGAAGAATTTCCAAAGGAGTTAGCCGAGGACCTACGAGAACTACGGTTCGAGATAGTTCCGAGAGGCTATGTAGCAACATTAGAAATCCAGTCTACTCTGATGGATAAAATCAGAGAAGCTCAGAAAGCTGACAAGGAGGTTGCCTCTATAAAGGAGAGGATGAGCGAAGGAAAAGCTAAAGGATTTCGTGAGGATGAACACGACACCCTATGGTTTGAAGATCGAATCTATGTGCCCAATGATCTGGAGATCAGGAAGTTGATTTTACAGGAGGCCCATGATTCACCATACTCTATTCACCCAGGAAATACTAAGATGTATTTGGATTTGAAGGATATTTTCTGGTGGACCGGTATGAAGAAGGATATTGCGGAGTATGTAGCAGTTTGTGATGTATGCCAAAGAGTGAAGGCAGAACATCAGAAGCCAGCAGGATTGTTGCAACCTATCCAATACCCGAATGGAAGTGGGAGAAGCTTGGCATGGATTTTATCACCGGATTGCCCAGGACCAAAGCAGGATATGATTCAATCTGGGTAGTAGTAGACCGATTGACGAAGGTAGCCCACTTTATCCCTGTGAAAACCACATATACCAGTGCAAAGTTGGCAAAAATATACATGACCAGAATTCTATGTCTGCATGGAGTTCCGAGGAGCATCGTATCGGATAGAGGAACCCAGTTTACCTCAAAGTTCTGGAATCAGTTACATGAAACTTTGGGTACCAGGCTAGAGTTTAGCACAACATTTCACCCGCAGACAGATGGATAGACGGAAAGAGTCAATCAGATTTTGGAAGATATGCTGAGAGCCTGTGCATTAGATTATGGATCTAGTTGGGATGACAACTTGCCCTACGCGGAGTTCTCATACAACAACAGTTACCAGGCCAGTTTGAAGATGGCACCGTTCGAGGCATTGTATGGAAGGAGATGCCGAACACCGTTGTCGTGGGACGAAGTTGGAGACCGACAGTTGTTTGGACCAGACTTGATCAAAGAGTCTGAGGAGAAGGTGAAGTTGATTCGAGATAGACTGAAGGTAGCTCAGTCCAGGCAGAAGAGTTATGCAGACTCGAAGCGCAAGGAGATAACCTATGAGATCGGAGACAGAGCATACTTGAGAGTGTCACCTCTGCGAGGAGTTAAACGTTTCGGAGTTAAAGGGAAGTTAGCCCCGAGATTTGTGGGACCTCACTGTGTTTTGGAACGCATGGGAGAGGTTGCCTACAAGTTGGAATTGCCCGAAGGATTGTCAGGAGTGCACGACGTGTTTCACGTTTCGCAGCTTAAGAAGTGCCATGCGGAGATGGTCGATATACCGCTTAGAGACACAATACCCCTGGAAGCAATTCAGTTGGACAGTGATCTGACCTACGAGGAGAAGCCTGTTAAGATTCTCGAATTTTCGAGCAGAGTTACTCGCAGTAAGGTTATCAAGTTTTGAAAAGTTCAGTGAAGTCACCACACCGAGGAAGAAGCCACCTGGGAACGAGAAGATGATCTATGCAAGGACCACCCACACCTGTTCTCTAGCCAAGTCGAATCTCGAGGGCGAGATTCATTCTAAGGGGGGTAGGTTTGTAACATCCCAAATTTTTATTTGGAATGTTATACATAGATCATACTTGCATTGCATGCTTTTGCATTTTTTTGTTTGTGGCGTTCCTCGAAATTCTAAGCAACTCAAGGACCTACGGAGAGAGTTGTGAATTTTACCGTTTTCGTATTTGAGTTCGTTCGAATACCGGTACGAGGACAGTGTGATTCTAATTATTTTTCTCTCCTAAAAATATTTCTAAATACAAAATATGAGCGGAGATAATATGACTTCTCCAAAATAACAGAAATATTGGAGGAAAAATGTTAAAATCACTTTTGGTATTTTTCTGGAATTATTTGCGGATTTATTTGCATAGGAAAAATACGCGTTTTTCAAAATTGCATTTAGGTCCGGGAAAAATGTTCACTTTGTCCTAAATATTTTTAGAGGACGGTGAAAATTTATTTTGGAAATTTTGGAGTCCGTTTGGTATTTCTTTCGTTAATTTTTCTGCGCTGGGACTCTATTAGAAAAAAAAAGTGAACCGACTTAGACTCGTATAGGAATAGGACTTTGGGCTTTATAAGCTGCAGCCGCCGGCCCAACTCGCCTCGCCCGCCAGCCCCGCCCGAAACCCTAGCAGCGCCGCCGCCTTTCGCCGCCGCTGCCGCCGCGTCTCACGCCGCCGCCTCCCGCCGCCGCCGCCGCCTCCCGCCGCTGCCGCCGCACCCCGCGCCGCGCCGCCGCCTCTCGCCTCCCTCCGCCGCCCGCGCCGCGCTGCGCCACCGCCGCCCCGAGCCGCGCCGTCGCCGCCCCGCCGCCGGAGCCGCCGGACTTCACCGCCGTCGACGAGGTAGCAACCGCCGCCGCCATCGGTTTTCTTCAAAAGACCGATCTGTTTTTTTAGGAAAACCCTAGATCTGTTTTTTTATTTAGAATAGATCGGTTCGGTTTTTCGTCGGTTTAGTTATTTAGCGGACGATCGTCCGTACGTTCGTTTTAACGAACGGTTTTCGTTAGTTAGCCACAGACAGCGAACGTTCGTTCGTTAGCCTGTTCGTCCGTTTTTCTTTTTCGGGGTTTTTATCCGCGGTTATTCCGATCACGATTTCTGCCCTGATCTCGTTTTTCGTTTTTCTTTTCGCTCGAGAGTCGGAATCAGGTGATTCAAAATCCCAGATCTTCGTCTCGATGCCCTCTTTACGGTTAATCAACTTGAACAAAGTTCTGGCTACTGTAAAATTTGACTTTAGGCCAATTAGTAACCGGAGCTCGTTTCTTTTGCAGTTTGAGTTTCGTTGCTTCTTTCGAGTTGATTCTTTTTGCAAACCGGAGTTCTTAAGTTGAACTTTCTGGTTAGATCTCTTATTTGAGTTTTACCCATGCATTAGTTAAGTACTTATTGTCTGCTTGTTTGATTGCGATAGAGTACCCGGAGTGCGCCGCTTGCTACTTTGAGTCTCTAGGTTTTGCGGATCATCAGCAAGGCAAGTAACACTTTGATCATACTTTCCAATTACCCAGTTTTTATTGCATTAGTCCAAACCCTCACACATTGCATGAGTAGGATTAATTAACTTGTGGGACTGGGAAGTAGATTTAGGTAGTACCTATTACCTGCATTACATTCAAACCTTTGGGAGTTACTTCTACGTTTGCTGTTAGGACATGCTATGCTCGTAGACGTGGATTGGGTGAGTGAAATCCATGACAGATGTGAGTTTATTAATTAATGGTTCAACTTAAGGTGGCAACATTAATACACATCTGGGCGGATTGAGGCACCTGGGTATTCCAGCGATTGCCTGTTTTTCTTTTGGACCGCCACCCAGGCTCAAATGGATCATGAGATTATTCATACTAGAAACTTCCGTGTGCAGCCACAATGCTATTATGGGCTCTAGCATAGTATGAGTAAGTCGTGCGAACTCTTACAGTGGTGGACTAGCATATGTAGGGGATGTAGGTTGGTACGGTCCGCCGATCGTAAGTTGCTAGCGCTTCTGAAAGACTATGTCTCGGTCATCCGTTTCTCAAATACCATGCAGTGCGAGAAACCAAACGGAGGCGATCGAGTCTTGTGGGAAAAGTGCACAAACCTCTGCAGAGTGTACAAACTGATCATGATTAGCCGTGTCCCCGGTTATGGACGTCTTGAGTATCTAGTACTTGGATTTTCATGTGCATCTCATCATGTTACTCTAATTAATATTGTTGGGCTTAATGATTATTTTAATTGGGGTTGAGAGGATGTCTATCTTCTCCACGATGTTTCAACTACCATGATAGTTAATAAAAATCTATTCCTTTGAAGTAGGGAAATATTGGCTTTACGCAAAAACTTAACCATAGAGCTTTCCACCAGCCATATTGCATATAGTATAGCTTTACTTTCATTGCATTCTCTTGTGTTACCTTGCCAGCATATTCCATGTGCTGACCCGTATTCGGGCTGCAACGTTTCATGTTGCAGACTTTTTAGACGACGAGTAAGATGCCCTTTTAGGTCGTGGTTCTATACTCAGTGATGCCGCTGGAGTTGATGGACTCACTTATCTTCCAAGCCTTCCACTGTTATCGTGTTAGATGGCCTTCAGCCATATTATTTGTAATAAATTCATCGTTGGACTATCGATGTAATAAGTTTGTGATTGCTACTCTGTTATAAATCCTTCAAGTACCGTGCGTGTCAGCATTACTGATCCAGGGATGACACTGATGCACAGAGATCAGACTGTTTGAGGTCTGGTCGCTACAAGATGGTATCAGAGCACACACTGACTGTAGGACACGACCACTAAGACAAGCCCTCTTTGAATTATTGGTTTGGTTTGGCCTACTAGATCTATAGTTCTTGCAATGGGAGAAGTGCTTGGCTTTGGGTTCAATCTTGCGGTGTCCTTTCCCAGTGACAGTACGGGCAGCATGGCACGTATTGTATTGTTGCCATCGAGGATAAAAAGATGGGGTTTATATCATGTTATTTGAGTTTATCCCTCTACATCATGTCATCTTGCTTAAGGCGTTACTCTGTTCTTATGAACTTAATACTCTAGATGCATGCTGGATAGCGGTGGATATGTGGAGTAATAGTAGTAGATGCAGAATCGTTTCGGTCTACTTATTTCGGACGTGATGCCTATATATAATGATCATGCCCAGATATTCTCATAAGTATTCGCTTTTTCTATCAATTGCTCGACAGTAATTTGTTTACCCGCCGTAGAATACCGCTATCATGAGAGAAGCCACTAGAGAAAACTATGGCCCCCGGGTCTATTCTCAACATATCAATCTACAATCTACTTTAATTTTCCGCTTTTACTTTCTGTTCTTATATCCAAAAATACCAAAAATATCAAACTATCCTATCTATCAGATCTCACTTTCGTAAGTGACCATAAAGGGATTGACAACCCCTTATCGCGTTGGCTGCGAAGTTCTTATTTGTTTGTGCAGGTGCGAGGGACTCGCACGTGGTATCCTACTGGATTGATACCTTGGTTCTCAAAAACTAAGGGAAATACTAATGCTACTGTGCTGCATCACCCTTTCCTCTTTGAGGGAATACAACGCAAGCTCGAGAAGTAGCAACTATCATCAAAAGGTAGTGGGTCATCAAGTACATTTTCAAGTCTAGACAAGTTATCAGCTACGAGGTTCTCAGCTCCTTTTCTATCAGTGATATGCAAATCAAATTCTTGTAACAAGAGAACCCGCTGAATAAGTCTTGGTTTAGCATCTTTCTTTTCCATAAGATATTTAATAGCAGCATGGTCAGTGTGAACAGTTACTCTTGAATCAACAATGTAAGATCTAATTTTTTCACAAGCAAACACAACTGCAAAGAATTCTTTTTCAGTGGTAGCATAATTCTTTTGAGCACTGTCTAGCGTTTTACTAGCATAATGAATAACATTTAGTCTTTTATCAATTCTTTGTCCTAGAACATCACCAACATCACAATCACTAGCATCACACATAATCAAAAGGTAAGTTCCAATCAGGTGGTTGAATTATAGGTCCAGAAACTAAGGCTTTCTTAGGTGTTTCAAAGGCTTCAAAGCAATCATCATCAAAAACAAAAGGAACATCCTTTTGTAAAAGGTTAGTGAGAGGCCTAGAAATTTTAGGAAAGTCTTTGATAAATCTCCTATAGAAACCAGCATGACCTAAGAAACTACGAATACCTTTGATATCCTTAGGTCATAGCATTTTCTCGATTGCTTCAACCTTAGCTTTGTCCACTTTGATACCCTTTTCAAAAATCTTATGGCCCAATACAATACCTTCATTAACCATAAAGTGGCATTTCTCCCAATTCAAGACAAGACTTGTTTGTTCACATCTCTGCAAAACTCGATCAAGAATGCTTAAGCAGTCGTCAAAAGACTTCCCATAAACAAAGAAATCATCCATGAAAACCTCTACAATCCTTTCACAAAAGTCAGAGAATATTGGAGTCATACATCTTTGAAAGGTAGGAGGTGCATTGCATAAACCAAAAGGCATATGTCTATAAGCATAAGTTCCAAACGGACAAGTAAAAGCAGTCTTTTCTTGATCAGGTTGAGAAACAGGTATTTGTGAAAAACCAGAGTATCCATCAAGGAAGCAAAAATGTGTGTGCGTTGATAATATTTCTAGCATTTGATCAATAAAAGGTAGAGGGTATTAATCTTTTCTAGTTTCTTTATTTAATTTCCTAAAATCAATTACCATTCTATAGCTTGTAACAATTCTTTGTCGAATAAGTTCATTCTTATCATTAGGAACAATAGTAATACCTCCTTTCTTAGGAACACAATGAACCGGACTTAGCCATCTACTATCAGCTATGGGATAGATTATACCTGCTTCCAGAAGTTTTAATATTTCCATTGTTACCACTTCTTTCATTTTTGGATTTAACCGACGTTGATGATCAACAACGGGTTTAGCATCAGGTTCCATATTAATCTTATGCAGACATAGAGTGGGACTGATGCCCTTTAAATCATCAAGAGTATATCCAATAGCAGCTCGGTGCTTCCTTAGAACTTTTAAATAATCTTTCTTCTTCATGTTCTGAAAGGTTAGCACTGATAATAACATGATATATCTTCTTTTCATCAAGATAAGCATATTTCAAAGTGTCAGGCAATTGTTTTTATTCAAACATAGGATCACCTTTAGGTGGAGGAGGACCTCCTAGAGTTTCAATAGGTAGATTGTGTTTAAGCAGAGGACGTTGTTCAAAGAAAATATCATCTATTTCATTTCTTTCATGCATATGTAAATCATTTTCATGGTCTAGCAAATATTGTTCTAGAGGATGAGTAGGAGGCATAGCAATAGAAGCAAAACCAATATTTCATCTTTACTAGGAAATTCTTGTTCATGAAGCTTTCTATTAAACTTGTAAAATTAAATTCATGAGACTCGTCACCAAAACTAACATCGACAGTTTATTTCTTACAATCTATTTTAGCATTAACGGTGTTGAAGAAAGGTCTACCAAAGATAATGGGACAGAAGTTGTCTTTTGGGGAACCAAGAACAAGAAAATCAGTAGGGTATTTTATTTTCCCACACAAGACTTCAACATCTCTAACAATCCCAATTGGTCATATAGTGTCTCTATTAGCAAGTTTAATAGTGACATCAATGTCTTCTATCTCTGCGGGTGCTATGTCATTCATAATTTCTTGGTATAAAGAGTAGGTAATAGCACTCACGCTAGCACATATGTCACATAAACCATGATAGCAGTGATCTCCTATTTTGAATGAGACAATGGGCATTCCAACAACAGGTTTGTGTTTATCCTTTTTATCAGGCTTGGCAATTCTAGCAGCTTCTTCATTAAAGCAAATAACATGCCTATCTACATTTTCTTCCAAGAGATCTTCGACCATAGTTATATTAGATTCTACTTTAATTTGTTCATCTTGTTTAGGTGTTTTGATATGACTTTTGTTAACCATAGTTGAAACTTTAGCATGTTCCTTTATCCTAACAGGAAAAGGGGGTTTCTCAATATAAGCCGTAGGAACAACTGGATCAACATTATAAAGTATAATTTCTTCTTTAACTGGTACCGGTTCTTTAATTTCTTCTTTAATAGGTGGGTGATATTTAAACCACTTCTCTTTAGGGAGATCAACATGAGTAGCAAAAGATTCACAAAAGGAGGCTACTATCTCAGAGTCAAGTCCATATTTAGTGCTAAACTTTGAAAAAGCATCGATATTCATAAAAGATTTAACACAATCATACTTAAGCTTAATACATGACTATTTACCTTCGTCGAGTTCCCAATCTTCAGAGTTGCGTTTAACTCTTTCCAAAAGATCCCACCAGAATTCAATAGTCTTCTTCATCAAAGAACCAGCACAAGAAGTATCAAGCATGGATTGATCATTACGAGAAAGCCGAGCATAATAATCCTGAATAATAATTTCTCTTGAGAACTCATGATTGGGGCATGAATATAACATTGACTTAAGCCTCCCCCAAGCTTGAGCGATACTTTGTCCTTCACGAGGCCAAAAATTATATATGTAATTCCGATCACGATGAACTAGATGCATAGGATAAATTTTCTGGTGAAACTCCATTTTCATTCGGTTCCAGTTCCAAGATCCAATATCATCGCATAGCCTATACCATGCTAATGTTTTTACCTTCAAAGATAAGGAAAACCCTTCTTCATAACTTGATCTCCGGGTAAACCTGCAAGCTTAAACAATCCACAGATTTGTTCCACATATATCAAGTGCATATCAGGATGTTCGGTTCCATCTCCTGCATAAGGATTAGCTAGCACTTGTTCTATCATACTCGACAGGATTTCATATTTAACATTTTCAGTAGGTGCAGCGGGTTGAGGGGTAGCTAACTATGGTTCCAGTCAAGGTGAAGATACTCCGAACAGAGCCCTCAAACTATTGTTCTCCATAGTAACAAGTGACAAACAGCACACTATATGAATGTTTCCTTACCAATTTCCACTTACCAGAAGCGCTTCACTCCCCGACAACGACGCCAGAAAATTGCCTTGATGACCCAGAGTATAGGGGATCAATTGTAGCACTTTTTAATAAGTAAGAGTGTCGAACCCAATGAGGAGCATAAGGAAATGACAAGTGTTTTTCAGTAAGGTAGTATCTGGAAGTGTTGAAATTGTAAGTAGCAAAATAGTTTGATAGCAAGATAATTTTGTACTACCTCTGTACGGGTTTAAAAGGCCTCTAGCCACAAAGCCCTCGTCCGAAAAAATTATGCCGCTCGAGCAAAAAGCCTGCACGGCTGCACTCCCAGGCTGCACGCATTGCTTCCCGTGTGTATCGATGAGGTTTGCATGCAAGCTAGTGCATGCAAGTCGTTGCCTGGAACCAGCCGTGCATGCTGTGCCTTGTTTCCTAGGCGTGCAGTTAATCTTCGCATGCAGGCGTCGGGAGCAAAAACCTCATTATATTTTGGTTTACCCTGAGCTGGACTGAAGTCGGGTGATTGGCCACTTTGAGCTTTAATTTTCACGCACGTCTTTTCCACAGTGCCTTGGTCTTGCCAAAATGGTATTTGGGACTAATAATCCTAGACGGAGGTAGTAACGAGAAAGTAACGATAGTAGAAGAAAAAGTGCAGCAAGGTAGCCCAATCCTTTTGAGGCAAAGTACAGGCCAAGACGGTCTCTTATAATAAGCAAAGCGTCCGTGAGGGTACACGGGAATTTCATCTAGTCACTTTCATCATGTTGGTTCGATTCGTGTTCGCTACTTTGATAATTTGATATGTGGGTGGATCGGTGCTTAGTTGCTATTCTTACTTGAAAAAACCTGCTACTTATGATTAACCCTCCCGCAAGCATCCGCAACTATGAGAAAAGTATTAAGAATAAATTCTAACCATATCATTAAACTTTTGGATCCAATCGGTCCCTTACGGAATAGCGCATAAACTTGGGTTTAAGCTTCTGTCACTCTCGCAACCCACCATCTAATTACTACACCACAATGCATTCCCTTAGGCCCAAATATGGTGAAGTGTCATGTAGTCGATGTTCACATGACACCACTAAGGGAATCGCAACATACATACTATCAAAATATCAAACACATGTCAAATTCACATGATTACTTGCAACATGATTTCTCCCGTGACCTCAAGAACAAAGGTAACTACTCACAAATGATAAACATGCTCAAGATCAGAGAAGTATTAAAAAGAATAATGGATCTGAACATATAATCTTCCGCCAAATAAACCATATAGTAATCAACTACAAGATGTAATCAACACTACTAGTCACCCACAAGCACCAATCTATAGTTCCGGTAACAAAATTGAACACAAGAGATGAACTAGGTTTTGAGATGAGATGGTGTTGTTGAAGATGTTGATGAATATAGCCCTCCCCGAGATGGGAGAGTTGTTGGTGGTGATGATGACGATGATTTCCCCCCTCCGGGAGGGAAGTTCCCCGGCGGAATCGCTCCGCCGAAGGGCAAAAGTGCTCCTGCCAAAGTTCTACCTCGAGACGGTGACGCTCCGTCCTGAAAGTCTTCTCCTTATTTTTTCTAGGTCAGAAGGGCTTATATACCAGAAGATGGGCACCAGAGATGGGCCTGCGAGAGCACAACCCACCAGGGCGCGCCTGGGGGGCCTGGCGTGCCTAGATGGGTTGTGCCCACCTGGTGGGCCCCCTCCGGTGGTTATCACCTCCAGTATTTTTCATATATTCCATAAAAAATCTCTATGAAGTTTCAGCTTGTTTGGAGTTGAGCATAATAGGTGGCCTAGCATAGCTTTTTCATGTCCAGATGTCCAGCTACCGAAATTCCACCCCTTGGTGCATTCCTTGCAAATTATGAGAGAAAAGGCATTAGAATTACCCCAAAAGCATTATTATGCATAAAAACATCATAAATAACATCAAGAAAACATGATGCAAAATGGACGTATCAATGACAGGGTTAGATTGACAATAAATGCACTAGGAGAACTAGCACCAATTAGCACCTCTTGGGTTGGATAGTTTTTTGGGTGGGTTAGATGCAACTAGCTCAAACTAGCCCTCATGTTTGGATCTACTTTAGGAATATTTGAGCCTGAACGAGCTCAAACTAACTCTAACCCATGGATACATCAGCAGTTAATCAGCCAATAATTTGTAAGAATGCAATAAACTCCTTCTGGCCCATAATGTAAGATGTTAATTCATCTAATATGTGAGTATATTGGATGTTATAAGATAGTAAGATACTATAAAAGAGTGTTGTACTACATCATTGTGTAATTGCTCTTTAGCTTGTTATATTAACTTGGTGCTTTTAGGTACATATGTCATTAGTAAAGATCCACGCTTTAACCCTTTCTGCGTATGGGGAAATGTGATATCGATGAACCAGCATCAAGTGAGGAAGCTGATAAATATTGTTAGTAAAATGGGTCAAAAGATGGCAATTAAACTATTTGTTTACACTTTATCCAAGATAACTACGAACTGCAGGATGGTAAGTAAGAACTCTGTAGCCTTCTTCTTACTGCCCATTATGAGTTGTGTTAGATGACAATCAGTGCCGATTCCACTAGGGAGGCTTCCATAGGCTTAAGCCTACCCTCGAAAATCATAATTAAGCTAAATATACCACTTGACAAGTATATTCTGGTGCTTTAAGTGCAATAATTTCAATGCATTTGCTAATTAGACTTAGTAACTTTATGTTTTAAGCCTACCCTCCAATGTCATGCTAGAGTCGCCACTCATGACAATGTATGAATCTTTTTTCCTTTGGAGTAGTTCCCAAAGCAGATTACTCAAGATTACCTCTCAAACTACATGATTGGTGGGCATGCAAAGGTTAAAGTATTTCTATGAGAACATGATGATGATCTAGATGTTTTCATGAAGACCATGAAGGATGGGCGGTCGGCCATCACAAGGGGTTGGACTAGAGTCGTGCGTGCCTTCTGCATGGAGGAGGGCACAATATGGGCATTCCGCTTCACCTTGTTTAGCAACCAGAATGTATTTCGCCTGTTTCTTTGCCGTCTTTAATAGTACAAGTATACAACTGTGGTTCATCATTCTTTATTTGATTCTTATGTAATTCCTGAACATATGTACCTATGAATCGAATAATGCATTGGTTGTTTGAACCTGATGGATATGAATAAAGATATAGCATACATTCAAATTCAAATTCAAATCCGGTACAATTTGCAATATCAGCAATTAAATGACGGTGAAATTACGCTCTCCAGGTCGTTATGGCACACACAGTTGGTAGAACACAAACATTTGTGATATACACCATAATCCGACACGGTTCACAGAGAGGAAATGTGTGCAAGCATGCACACAGTTGCCGTTCGCAAAGCGTGTGCGATGTGAGACAATATCACAAATGGTGTGGGCAAACTAAAGGTTTGTGATAGTTGCCTTATCGTACATGATTCGCAACCATGAACTGTTTCTGATGAAGTATGCGTCGTAAACATTGCACCACAGAATAGTGTGTCCGATAGTTGTCGTGTACGATGATGTTACGATGGTCCGACGTTTCGTAATCATGCCCGACACTTGTACGACGATTAGCTAATCTTCTTAATTAGTTATCGCATACGGTTTGGGAAAAGCGAATGTGTGTGATTGTATGCTTATCATATACGTTCTATAATAGTGAACCGTTTGTGATGGGCCGCGCATCGTAAACGTAGCACCACGGAATACCGACTGCGATGGCAATGGGAGCACAAACGAGTAGGAGTACTGTATATGCATCCTGGCTCCCTATCCTCGATGGTTTCTGGGTCGTGTTAGAAGGACCCCCCTATCGCCCACACTCACTTGACGGCGGTTCCAAATGTGGTCGCGGAAAGGGGTTAAAAACCGTTTGTATAGCATCGATGCGTACCAGTGAGGGTTTGTCTATATATTCACACATGTGTCAAGGTTTTCCATCAATACAATTCTAGCAGGAATAATAAACATTTATCATGAATAAGGAAATATAAAATAACAACTTTATTATTGCCTCTAGGGCATATTTCCTTCAGTCTCCCACTTGAACTAGAGTCAATAATCTAGATTACATTGTTATGATTCTAACCCCCATGGAGTCTTGGTGCTGATCATGTTTTGCTCGTGGAAGAGGCTTAGTCAACGAGTCTGCTACATTCAGATCCGTATGTATATTGCAAATCTCTATGTCTCCCTCCTTGACTTGATCACGGATGGATTTGAAGCGTTTGGTTCTCTTGTGAAACCTGGATTCCTTCGCCAAGGCAATCGCTCCAGTGTTGTCACAATTGATTTTCATTGGACCTGGTGCACTAGGTATTACACCTAGATCAGATATGAACTCCTTCGTCCAGACTCCTTCATTTGCTGCTTACAAAGCAGCTATGTACTCCGCTTCACCCGTAGATCCCGCCACGATGCTCTGCTTGGAACTGCACCAACTGACAGCTTGACCGTTCAATAAAAATATGTATCCGGTTTGTGACTTAAAGTCACCCGGATCAGTGTCAAAGCTAGCATCAACTTAACAGTTTACAACAAGTCCTTTGTCACCTCAATAAACGAGAAATATATCATTGGTCCTTTTCAGGTACTTCAGGATGTTCTTGACTGTTGTCCAGTGATCCACTCCTGGATTACTTTGGTACCTCCCTGCTAAACTTATAGCAAGGCACACATCAGGTCTGGTACACAACATAGCATACATGATAGAACCTATGGCTGACGCATAGGGAATGCCTTTCATTTTCTCTCTATCTTCTGCAGTGGTCGGGCATTGAGTCTTACTCAATTTTACACCTTGAAATACAGGCAAGAACCCTTTCTTTGACTGGTCCATTTTGAACTTCTTCAAAACTTTATCAAGGTATGTGCTTGGTGAAAGTCCTATCAAGCGTCTTGATCTATCTCTATAGATCTTGATTCCCAATATATAAGCAGTTTCTCCGAGGTCTTTCATTGAAAATTTCTTATTCAAATATCGTTTTATGCAATCCAGAAATTCTACATCATTTTCGATCAATAATATGTCATCCACATATAATATCAGAAATGCTACAGAGCTCCCACTCACTTTCTTGTAAATACAGGTTTCTCCGAAATTATGTATAAAACCATATGCTTTGACCACTTCATCAAAGCGTATATTCCAACTCCGAGATTCTTGCACTTGTCGATAGATGGATCGCTGGAGTTTGCACACTTTGTTAGCACCTTTAGGATTGCAAAACCTTCTGGTTGCATCATATACAACTCTTCTTTAAGAAATCCATTAAGGAATGCAGTTTTGACATCCATTAGCCAAATTTCATAATCATAAAATGCGGCAATTGCTAACATGAATCAGACAGACTTAAGCATCGCTGCGGGTGAGAAGGTCTCATCGTAGTCAACTCCTTGAACTTTTCGAAAACCTTCCACGACAAGTCGAGCTTTGTAGGCAGTAACATTACCATCAGTGTGAGTCTTCTTCTTGAACATCCATTTATTCTCTATGGCTCGCCGATCATCGGGCAAGTCCACCAAAGTCCACACTTTGTTCTCATACATGGATCCTATCTCAGATTTCATGGCCTCAAGCCATTTATCGGAATATGGGCTCATCATAGCTTCTTCATAGTTCGTAGTTTCGTCATGGTCTAGTAACATGACTTCCAGAATAGGATTACCGTACCACTCTGGTGTGGATCATGCTCTGGTTGACCTACGCGGTTTGGTAGTAACTTGATCTGAAGTTTCATGATCATCATCATCAGCTTCCTCTCTAGTTGGAGTAGGTATCACGGGAACGTTTTTCTATGATGATCTACTTTCCAATTCGAGAGAAGGTACAATTACCTCATCAAGTTCTACTTTCCTCCCACTCACTTCTTTCGAGAGAAACTCCTTCTCTAGAAATGTTCCACTATTGGCAAAAAAATGTTTGCCTTCGAATCTGTGGTAGAAGGTGTACCCAATTGTTTCATTAGGGTATCCTATGAAGACGCAATTCTCCGATTTGGGTTCGAGCTTATCAGGTTGAAGCCTTTTGACATAAGTGTCGCAACCCCAAACTTTAAGAAATGATAGCTTAGGTTTCTTGCTAAACCATAGTTCATATGATGTCGTCTCAACGTATTTAGATGGTGCCCTATTTAATGTGAATGCAGTTGTCTCTAATGCATAACCCAAAAACGATAGTGGTAAATCGGTAAGAGACATCCTAGATCGCACCATATCTAATAAAGTACGATTACGACATTCAAACACACCATTACGCTCTAGGTGGCGTGAGTTGTGAAACTATTCCATATTGTTTCAAATGAAGACCAAACTCGTAACTCAAACATTCGCCTCCACGATCGGATCGTAGAAACTTTATCTTCTTATTATGATGATTCCCTACCTCACTCTAAAATTATTTGAACTTTTCAAATGTTTCAGACTTGTGTTTCATTAAGTAGATATACCCATATCTAGTCAAATCATGTGTGAAGGTGAGAAAATAACGATACCCGACGCGTGCTTCATCACTCATTGGACCACATACATCGGTATGTATTATTTCCAATAAGTCATTAGCTCGCTCCATTGTTTTGGAGAACGGAGTTTTAGTCCTTTTGCCCATGAGGCATGGTTTGCAAGTATCAAATGAATCACAATCTAGTGATTACAAAAGTCCATCAGGATGGAGTTTCTTCATGCGCTTTACACCAATATGACCTAAACGGCAGTGCCACAAGTATGTTGCACTATCATGATCAACTCTGCATCTTTTGGCTTCAATATTATGAATATGTGTATTACTACGATCGAGATTCAATAAACCATTCACCTTGGGTGTATGACCATAGAAGGTTTTATTCATGTAAACAGAATAACAATTATTCTCTGACTTAAATGAATAACCGTATTGCAATAAACATGATCCTATATTGTTCATGCTCAACGCAAACACCAAATAACATTTATTAAGGTTCAACACTAATCCCGAAAATAAAGGGAGTTTGCGATGAAGATCATATCGATCTTGGAACCACTTCCAACATACATCGTCACCTCACTATTAACTAGTCTTCGTTTATTCTGCAACTCCTGTTTTGATTTACTAATCTTAGCAACTGAACCAGTATCAAATACCCAGGGGCTACTACGAATACTAGTAAGGTACACATCAATAACATGTATATCAAGTATACCTTTGTTCACTTTTCCATCCTTCTTATCCGCCAAGTATTTTTAGGGCAGTTACGCTTCTAGTGACCATTCCCTTTGCAGTAGAAGCACTTAGTTTCAGGCTTAGGTCCAGCTTTGGGCTTCTTCCGGGAGTGGCAACTTGCTTGCCATTCTTTTTGAAGTTCCCTTTCTTTCCCTTGCCCTTTTTCTTGAAACTAGTGGTATTGTTAACCATCAACACTTGATGCTCCTTCTTGATTTCTACCTCCACAACTTTGAGCATTGCGAAGAGCTCGGAAATTTTCTTCTCCATCCCTTGCATATTATAGTTCATCACGAAGCCTTTGTATATTGGTGGCAGTGATTGCAGAACTTTTTCAATAACACTATCATCTCGAAGATTAACTCCTAGCTGAGTCAAGTGATTATGATATCCAGACATTCTGAGTATGTGTTTACTGACAGAACTGTTCTCCTCCATCTTGCAGGTATAGAACTTGTTGGAGACTTCATATCTCTCAACTCGGGCATTTGCTTGAAATATTAATTTCAATTCCTGGAACATCTCATATGCTCCATGACGTTCAAAACGTCTTTGAAGTCCTGATTCTAAGTCGTAAAGCATGTCACGCTGAACTATTGAGTAGTCATCAGATCGAGCTTGCCAGACGTTCAAAACATCAGCATCTGCTCCTCCAGCTGGCCTTTCACCTAGCGGTGCATCTAGGACATAATTCTTCTGTGCAGCAATGAGGATAATCCTCAGATCATGGAACCAGTCCGCATCATTGCTACTAACATATTTCAACTTAATTTACTCTAGGAACATATCAAAACAGGGGAGCTACATCGCGAGCTATTGATCTACAACATAATATGCAAAGACATTTTAACTAAGTTCATAATAAATTTAAGTTCAATTAATCAAATTACTAAAGAACTCCCACTTAAGTCAACATCCCTCAGGTGAGATCCAAATCAACTAAACCATGTCCGATCATCACGTGAGATGGGGTAGTCATCAATGGTGAACATCTCTATGTTGATCATATCTACTATATGACTCATGTTTGACCTTTTGGTCTCAAGTGTTCCGAGGCCATGTATGTACATGCTAGGCTCATCAAGTTTAACCCAAGTATTACGCATGTGTAAAACTGTCTTACACCTGTTGTATGTGAACGTAGAGTCTATCACACCCGATCATCATGTGGTGTCTCGAAACAATGAACTGTAGCAACGGTGCATACTCGGGGAGAACACTATTATCTTGAAATTTAGTGAAGGGATCATCTTATAATGTTACCGCCGTACTAAGCAAAATAAGATGTATAAAAGATAAACATCACATGCAATCAAAATATGTGACATGATATGGCCATCATCATCTTGTGCTTCTGATCTCCATCTCCGAAGCATCGTCATGATCTCCATCGTCACCGGCTTGACACCTTGATCTCCATCGTAGCGTCATCGTCGTCTCACCAACTATTGCTTCTATGACTATTGCCAACTCATAGTGATAAAGTAAACCAATTACATGACACTTGCATTTCATACAATAAAGAGACAACCATAAGGCTCCTGCCGGTTGTCGATAATTTACAAAACATGATCATCTCATACAATAACATATAACTCATCACATCTTGACCATATCATATAATAATATGCACTATAAAAACAAGTTAGATGTCCTCTACTTTGTTGTTGCAAGTTTTACGTGGCTGCTACAGGCTTCTAGCAAGAACCGTTCTTACCTACGGCACAAAACTAGAACGGTTTTTTGTCAAGTTTGTTGTTTTAACCTTCTTCAAGGACTGGCCGGAGTAAAATTCGATTCAACTAAAGTAGGAGAAATAAACACCCGCTAGCCACCTTTATGCAAAACTAATTGCATGTCTGTCAGTGGAACCGGTCTCATGAACGCGGTCATGTAAGGTTGGTCCGATCTGCTTCATCCCACAATACCGCCGAATCAAAATAAGACGTTGGTGGTAAGAAGTATGACTATCAACGCCCACAACTCTTTGTGTTCTACTCGTGCATATCATCTATGCATAAACCTGGCTCTGATACCACTGTAGGGGAATGTAGTATTTAAAAAAAAATCCTACGATCATGCAAGATCTATCTAGCAGAAGCATAGCAACGAGCGGGGAGAGTGTGTCCACGTACCCTCGTCGACCAAAATAGGAAGCGTTTAACAATGCGGGTTATGTAGTCGAACTTCTTCTAGCTTCCACCGATCAAGCACCGAACATACGGCACCTCCGAGTTCTTCACACATTCTGCTCGATGATGTTCCTCGTCCTCCTGAATTAGCAAGATGTTGAGGAAGTAGATGACTTCCATAAGCACGACGGCATGGTGACGGTGACGGTGACGTGATCCACGCAGGGCTTCGCCTACGCACTACGAAGATATGACTGTGGGAGTAAACTGTGGAGGGGGCGCCGCACACGGCTAACAGATGTTGTTGTTTGTTCTAGGCGCCCCCTCCGCACATATATATAGGTTGGAGGGGGAAGAGGCATGCAGGAGGGCGCCCCAAGTAGGCCAAATCCTAGTTTGGGTTCCTCCCCAATTCGCCCCCCTTCCTTGTTTAGGCGCTAGGAGAATGAAGGAGGGAAGGAGGACGTGGCGCCCCCTTCCTTTCTCCCTTGAGAAGGGGAAGGAAGGAGGGGCTTGCCCTCCTCCCTTTCCTTCCCTAGGGCTTGTCGGCCTGGTGGAGGGGCGCACCAGCCCCTCGTGGGCTGTTCTGTCCCTCCCTTGGCCCATTAAGCCCATATCTTTTGCCGGGGGCACCCGTAACCCCTTCCGGTGACCCAATATGTATCGGGTACCCTTCGGAACACTTCCGGTGTTTGAATACCATCATCCTATATATCAATCTTTACCTCTCAACCATTTCAAAACTCCTCATCATGTCCGTCATGTCATCTAGGACAACGAACACCATTTGGTCACCAAATCACATAACTCATAAAATACAATATCATCATTGAACGTTAAGCGTGCGGACCCTACGGGTTCGAGAACTACTTAGACATGACCGAGACACTTCTCCGGTCAATAACCAATAGCGGAACCTGGATGCTCATATTGGTTCCTACATATTCTATGAAGATCTTTATCGGTCATACCATTATGATAACATACGTTATTTCCTTTGTCTATCGGTATGTTACTTGCCCGAGATTCGATCGTCGGTATCTTTATACCTAGTTCAATCTCGTTATTGGAAAGTCTCTTTACTCGTTCCATAATACATCATCCTGTAACCAACTCATTAGTCACTTTGTTTGTAAGGCTTCTTATGATGTGTATTACCGAGAGGGCCCAGAGATACCTCTCCGATACTCGGAGTGACAAATCCTAATCTCGGTCTATGCCAACTCAACAAACACCTTCGGAGATACCTGTAGAGTATCTTTATGATCACCCAGTTACGTTCTGACGTTTGATAGCACACAAGGCATTCCTCCTATATTCGGGAGTTGCATAATCTCACAGTAGGAGGAATATGTATTTGACATGAAGAAAGCAATGTTGGGAAACGTAGCATGCAATTTCAAAATTGTCCTACGCTCACGCAAGATCTATCTAGGAGATGCATAGCAACGAGATGGAAAGAGTGTGTCTACGTACCCTCATAGACTGAAAGCGGAAGCGTTAGATTAACACAGTTGATGTAGGCGAACATCTTCGCGATTCAACCGATCAAGCACCGAACGTACGACACCTCCGAGTTTTGCACACGTTCAGTTCGATGACATCCCGCGAACTCTTAATCCAGCAGAGTGTCGAGGGAGAGTTTCGTCAGCACGACGGCATGGTGATGGTGATGGTGAAGTGATCCACGTAGGGCTTCGCCTAAGCACTACGACAATATGACCGGAGGAGCAAACTATGGAGGGGGCGCACGCGGCTAGGAACAATTAATGTGTGTTCTATGGGTGCCCTCCCCACGTATATAAAGGAGGGAGAGGGAGGGAGGCAGCCTAGGGCGTGCGCAAGTAGGAGGAATCCTACTTGGGCCGCTAGTCCAATTTGCCCCGCCCCCTACCATATTTGGACAAGGGGGAAAGGAAGGAGGGGGAGGGGAAGGAAGTAGGAGTCGTACTTCATACTTTCCTTTTCCTCATCTCCTTTCCCTTTATCCCCACGTGGCTGGCCCTATAGGGGGCGCACCAGCCCCTTGTGGGCTGGTGTGTTCCCTTACTTGGCCCATTAAGCCCATATCTTTGTCGGGGGTTGCCCGGAACCCCTTCCGGTGACCCGGTATCTGTCGGATCTAGGGTTCCGGCAAAACCCTTAAGGCTCAAACTCTGGGGTGCACCCTAGCTCGTCTACTCAACAGCCCTAGGCCTAGCTCGTCAGATCCGATGAACAAGAGACACAAGATTTATACTGGTTCGGGCCACCGTTGTGGTGTAACAACCTAATCTAGTTTGGTGTGGTGGATTGCCTTGTAGGCTGAGGAAGAACTAGTACATGGATGAACTGCCTCCTAAGGAGAGGTGTTCTTGGGCTCGGGTGAGCTTGTGGTGTATGAGAGGTCTCGATGATCCGATCAACTCGAGTCGAGATCAACGCCAGCCCCCCCTCCCAATGGTGCTGGCTAGTCCTATTTATAGCGGCCCGGGTCCTCTTCCCAAATATTGAGCGGGAAGGAATCCCACAACGGTCAAATTTGAAGGGGAACAGCTAGTACAAGCTATCCTGACAAAAGGTAGTCTTTTCCTGCCAAAGGCTCTGGTGGTGATGTCACTATGGGCTCCACGATGACCTCTGTCCTGCCTTCCTGCTGGTCTTGGTCTCGTTGCACCGATATGGAAACCTTTGCCTGACGCCTTGGGACTCCTTGTCTGCACCTGCTTCTTTACCACCTAAGGGGAAACTGGCACTCTGCGCCCGCTGGCGCCTGCCTGACCTTGGTCGTCACTGCTCACGTCACGAGGACCTCGCGAGGAGTCCCTTGCCTCGATATCTCCGATCCTCACGAGCCGGCCTGGTGAGGCCGCCCCACAGGATGCCTTGTGTCGTCCGCCTCGCGAGGCTTGGCCCCTCACGAGGGTCTTGAGTTGTCGATGAAGATGCTGGGCCGTACCAGACCGCCTGATGAGCCACGCCCTGGGCCACAGGCAGGCAAGTCTGGGTACCTTCCGAGAACGCCGACAGTAGCCCCTGGGCCCAAGGTGCGCTCGGGCTTGGCTTCACAGTGAAGCCAAGGGCTAAGCGCAGAGCGCCGCGGGCCCTCAAAGCATGCAGCTTGTTTGCCGTGTGGCGATTGATGGGACGTGGGCGTCTGCGCTCCCACGCCGCCTCGGCAACTGCACAGCTAACAAAAGGCAAGTGTGTGCCGCTGTGCCTTCATTGTTAGCCCTTTCCTTGCTCCAGATCCCCTTTCTTGCTCCTCTCCTCCGCGAAGTTCCAGATCCTTGCCGCCTTCCTTCCAAATTTGCACCGATGGCTTCCGGCAAGTCAAAGGCCACCACTCCGTCTGCTTGGTACGAGCCGGCCATGTGGGCGCCGACCTTCTCGGAGGCGAACCACATCACCCTGCTCCTGATGACAGCGGAGGGCACCAATGAGAAGGGGAAGACCGCCGTCCGAGCTACCTCTGCCGCGCCGTAGGATCCCAAGAGTACCTTCTACCCCTTCTTTTCGAGCAGTATTATTGCGGGGCTCGTCCCTCCTTTCTCCGATTTCTTTCTCTCTGTCCTCAGTCACTATAAGCTTCATTCCCTTCATATGCATCCCAATTTCGTCCTTCTTCTGTCCATCTTCGCCTTTTACTGCGAGGCATTTGTGGGGGTGATGCCGTCTGTGGCGCTGCTTCACCACTTCTTTTACCTCTGAATTAAGGAGGGCCATTGCTCAGGGTTTCCAATTTTGTCGCGGCGAACGGGGCAAACACGATTTCGAAGGCCAGGAAGAAGGCCAATAACTTCAGGAACAAGTGGGTCCTTATGGACACCAAGTGCTCCCATCCTCGGTTGGCGCTACCGGTGACTGCGCCCGAGTCAAGCGATAGGTGGCTCAGCGCAAAGCTCACCGATCCTTGGGCGGAGAAGTTGTTGGAGAAGATGGCCGCGGACCTGTAGCCGGGTGACCCCGAGGTGGCGAAGCTTATGGGGGCTATGGTCATCAAGGAGTTCTTGACATGCCGCGTGGCTCCGCTTCAGGCCCACTCGCGCCCCCTATGGACGCTTGGGGACGAGTCGGACAACCTCCGGCTATGTCGTGACCCCCTGTCTGCTTATCAGCTTGAGGCAGCCCTCCGTCTTCTGGTTGGGGCTGACCTGGGATATCCGCCTGCTTCCTATATTCCCTTGTATCGCCGCCAGGACGAGGCAACGGTGGCGGCCTCCATGCCAACCTTTGATGCGCGCAGGCTTGTGTCTCCAGCGGCCCCTGAAGCTTAAGTGGTGGCCACGCCGGTGGAGGTGTCTTCGGGAGGTTCTAGCGGGGAAGACAACTCGGAGGCCACCGCGGAGGGGACGGGAGAGTTCTCTCCCCCACGTACGGCCGAACTCCTCCGCTCCCTTCCTGACTATGACGACGATGATGACCTCCCGGTGGAGGGGGTGCCTCCTCCAGTCGGAGCTGTCACGAGGTCCAAGCACACCCCCTCGCAGAAGCTGCCAGCGGGGGTCCCGACGAAGAGCCGGTCGTCGCTGATCACCCGAGGAGGCGCCCCAGCCACGACATCGCCAAGCGCCGCTGCTGTGCTGCCTGTCTTGGGGACCCGCGTTCCCGCGGCGCAGGCCGCGAGACCATTGGGCCCCATGGTCCTGAACAGGTCTTGGGGTGTTGTCGCAGTGGATCGGTGAGTACCTTGGCCTATTTTTGTCTTCGTTCTTGATTCCGTTGCTGATTCACAGTATCTTGCCCTGCGCCGATAGGTCTGCACCGTCGAAGAAGGCGAAGGGGGAGGTGGCCGCGCTAGAGGTCCTGCGGCCTGGCCTGGCCTCGTCCCCTCTGGCGCAGACGGGCGGAGGAGGAGCTTCAGCTTCTGTTGCACGGCTGCCGACGCAGGGCCCAGGAGACCTGCCTCAAGCGGGGTCACGACCTCAGCTCCGACCGCTGGGGTTGCCAGGGCTCAGGAGGTCTTGGCCGCCCCATAGTCCCCCGCTGTGACCATGCCGCCAGCTCGCGGCCCTCCGGCTTCACCTAGCGCCTTGGAGGAGGCCTTCTTGGCACTAAAGCAGCTCCAGGATGACCTTCAGGGTGCTGATCGTCATCTGGTGCCGGGCGCCTGGAGCTGGTCTCCGGCTGGCTGGGTTCTAATGTGTCTGTGCGAGACGTGCTGAGCCAGGCTGTGGCGGCCTCCGCGGAGGACAAGTGTGCCGTTGACCAGGTCGCGGCCGTTCGCAAAGTGGCATTACAGGACGCTCGGGCCGCCCAGGAGCGCTGTCAGTCGATGGAGACCGAGTTGAGGGACTTGCGTGGAAAGTGCAAGGCGGACGAGGAGATGATGAAGGCCCAAGAAGATGCTGTGGCCAGCCGTGACGCCGAGCTGGAGCAGCTAACAAAGGAGCTGTCTGCAGAGCGTAGCCGACTAGAGGAGCTGAAGTGGGTGACAGAAGCTAAGGAGGCCCAGCTGGAGGCCAAAGTGAAGGTCCTGACCGAGGATCGCGCTGCCTTCAAGTCCCTCGAGGTGAGGTCCCGACAGGTGCTGAGGGCACTCTACGAGAAGGGCTTGGACAAGCCGCTGGTGACGGATGATGAAGGACCTGCCCATCTGCTTCCTTATATTGTCCTGACGCTCGAGGATGTCATCCGCGAGATCAACCCCCTAGCGGAGGAGGAAGCTCGCATGCTTTCATCTTCTGCCTTGACGCGTGTCCTCTGCCACCTACACCTTCGCGACCCCAATACTTATCTCGGGGCGTTGATCAAGCCTGTGGAGGCGAAGCGTTACGAGGCCGCAGATAAAGTTGTGAAGGACCATGTGGAGGCCCTGCTGAAGGAGTTCCTCATCGTCCACCCTTCCCCTCCAACAGATGGCGCCACTAATGCCGCAGCCGAGACCGTTTCCCCAGGGCGCGGTGGTGCCGCTGGGGAGGAGGTCCCTTCAGGCAGCAGCGCCCAAGGCTAAAGGGAAGGCCTGCTGGTTGGTAACGATGCTCCCCTTTATCTTCATTCCCCTGCGACATGAGTGAGCCTCGTGGAGGAGTTAAAACTCCCATTTGATGCTTCGAAGGACAATTTGGTTTGTAATAATTTCTAGATATTCGCCCTTCTTTCCTTATTTATCGTTCTACATCGGCAGGGCCCGACCCCGCGCATACCTCAGTCGCCAGCTGGCTTGCCCAGGTCACTGGGTCAAGACGAGGGAGTGAGGGGCTATGTGGATAGTTAGGCTCATGAGTCACGATGCTCAGGAGTCCCCCTTAACATGCAAACGATACCTAGGTAGGAAGCGCTAGGGAGGGCTTTGGTGTTCTGCGTCGGCAGGGCCCGGCCCGTGCGTACCTCAGCCGCCGCTGGCCTTGAGCGGAAACCAGGACAAGACCAGGGAGTGAGCGGCTACGGGACCAGTTAGGCCCTTGGGTCGCGATGCCCAAGGGTTCCCCTTGACGTACGAACAGCCCTGAGGGAAGTGAGTGCTGGACTTAGGCCTTGATGTTCTGCGTCGGCAGGGCCCGGCCCACGCGTACCTCAGGTGCCGCTGGCCTTGACCGGAAACCAGGTCAAGACTAGGGAGTGAGGGGCTATGGGACCAGTTAGGCTCCTGAGTCACGATGCTCAGGAGTCCCCCTTGATGTACGAACTGACTCCATACCTGTCCTCGCGGGGCATGCACTCGGGAGGGTTGCGCGTCGACCAGGCCCAAGGGACCTGGTGGGGCGTGCGCTAGGCGTGACCTGGATGCAGCCCCCGTGCACAGCCCCCTCGCGCTACCTTCCTGAAGGGAGCGTAGTGTGGTGGGGCTGGCCACTGAGCCGAGGGGCTCCCTGAGGTTAATGCGACCGCGAAGCCACCCCCAGTTGTTTAGCACCAGCGCGGAGCATAGTGCTTCCGCTCTTGCACGGGCATAGCCGCTCCTCGACCGTGTTGTCAGCCAGCACGGAGCATGGTGCTTCCACTTGACCGTGGGAGGGGACTCCCTACTGCGGAGAGCCCCGAACATATACAAGCCAGCCCGGACACGTGGTTGGCATGGTGTGGCTTAGACAAGGTCTATCTGGGCACCCTTGAGCTAGCGCGGGACTCACGAGGCCCTACCTCAAGGAGGGTTGTGCCTGGTCTTGGGTGGGAGCGCTCGAGGAGATCCATCAAGGTGGTTAGACAACATGCGTCGGGTGAATCCCTCGAGGTCGTCCTATGAGAAGGCCAGGCACCAACGACCCCATGAGGTGACGTGAATGGGGCCGGCCCGCCAGATAGAGCTCAGCCGTTGGATTTATTGACGGTGCAGGGACGGACCCGAGCACAAACGCCGTGCCTAGTCTTCTCACGTGGACGTCCTAAAGGAAGCCATCCGGCGCGCGGCTCCCGCAGCGACGGGACATGGTACCGTGCGCCCCGACTCCACTGTTGGCATCCGACTCGAGCTTGGGTGAGGCACCAAGGGCAACAGGAGGTGACGTACACGGGACCGCCCCGCGAGCTAGAGCTCAACCGCTTGGATTTGGCAATGCTGCAGGGACGGACCCGAGCACAGACGCCGTGCCAACCCCTGGCCATAAGACGGATGCAAGCAAGCTTGCGGGGGTGCAGGATGTTCATGGCATGAGAGTGGTGGTCAAACAGATGATTCGAATGCAATATGACAGAGATGGCAACACTAGCTTTGGTAAAATGCAAGGGAGATACATGCCACCAGGGTGAACCTGCGGGGCCTGGGGATAATGCAACCCGAGGGGTGCCCCCAAAAGGTGATCTGAGATGCAAAAGGATGCGCGTCGCAGGGACAGGCCCGTGCGACATGGGAATAATGCTGCCCGAGGGGCGCTCCCAGTTGAGCAAAAATCGGAAGATGTCACCTGGCATAGTTGCTGAAGTAGTATTGGTATAGCTGAAGGTGCTCGATGAAGACGATGTTCCTTACATGCCGCCTGGCCCCGGCCCCTCGCGAGGCTCCGAGGCTCCCCAGATCTCGCAGAGGGCCAATTCCAGCTCCTCCTGGATCTCCTTGTGACTGGCTTCGTGAGCCACTAGGACTTCCCATGTGTGGCACTGGTGCAGGGCCGCCCTGTTCGGCAGGCCAAAGGGCATGCACACGTAGTTGTGATGGGCCCTGGCACTGGCCCACCTGGGAAAGCCAGTAGAGCTGCTGAGACATGATCCTCTTGAGTGCCGGGACGTTGACGCAGACGCGCAGCCTGTCTCCTGAGCCTGGACCGACGGCTGCCTTTGGAGGAGGCGGGCGGCGCTTGCCCCGTATGGCTCTCTGCTCCTGTAGGTTTTCAATGGTCTAGTTGATGAACTCCTGAGTGCTTGGTGCCTCACGCCTTGAGGCCTCTGGAGGGAAGTGTGCAGCGAAGCACTCTTCTAAATGGTGCCTGAGCGCCTCCCTCGTGACATTGGCTAGGTCAGAGGCCCTCCAGAGGAGAGCCCCCAAGCCCAGCCTGAGGGGGGGTCTGGCGCGCCTTCCTATGCGAGAGAGGGAGGAGGCTCCTCCCTAGGTGCAGGTCCCGAGGTGCTGCCGCCCTGTGTTGCGTCCTCATGAGGATCCAGGGCCAGTAGCTGCTTCTTCTTCTTGGGAACGACCTCAGGTGGGTAGATGATGCTGTCGCTGTCCGGATCCTCGACCGCCGCCGCCTGGTAAGCGCGCTCGAGTGAGCACACTGTGTTCTTCTCCTAGACCGTGTCGTCAGCCAGCGCGGAGCATGGTGCTTCCACTGGACCGTGGGAGGGGACTCCCTACAGCGGAGAGCCCCCGGACGTATACAACCCATCCCGGACACATGGCTGGCACGGTGGGGATTAGACAAGGTGTATCTGGACACCCTTGAGCCAGCGCGGGACTCACGAGGCCCTACCTCAAGGAGGGGTGTGCCTGGTCTTGGGTGGGAGCGCTCGAGGAGATCCTGCAAGGTAGTTAGACAACATGTGCCGAGTGAATCCCTCGAGGTCATACTATGAGAAGGCCGGGCACCAACGACCTCAGGAGGTGACGTGAACGGGGCCGGCCCGCCAGACAGAGCTCAGCCGTTGGATTTATCGACGCTGTAGGGACGGACCCGAGCAGAGACGCCATGCCTAGTCTTCTCACATGGACGTCCTAATGGAAGCCATCCGGCGCGCGGCTCCGCAGCGACGGGACATGGTACCGTGCGCCTCGACTCCACTGCTGGCATCCGACTCGAGCTTGGGCGAGGCACCAAGGGCCATAGGAGGTGACGTACACGGGACCGGCCTGCGAGCCAGAGCTCAGCCGCTTGGATTTGGCAACGCTGCAGGGACGGACCGGAGCACAAACGTCGTGCCAACCCTTGGCCATAATACGGATGCAAGCGAGCTTGTGGGGGCGAAGGATGTTGATGGCATGAGAGTGGTGGTCAAACAGATGATTTGAATGCAATATGACAGAGATGGCAATACTTGCTTTGGTAAAATGCAAGGGAGATACATGCCACCAGGGTGAACCTGCACGGCCAGGGGATAATACAGCCCGAGGGGCGCCCCCAAAAGGTGATCTGAGATGCAAAAGGATGCGCGCCACAGGGACAGGCCCGTGCGACTTGGGAATGATGCTGCCTGAGGGACGCTCCTAGTTGAACAAAAATCCGAAGATGTCACCTAGCATAGTTGTTGAAGTAGTATTGGTGTAGCTGAAGGTGCTCGATGAAGACACTGTTCCTTACATGCCGCCTGGCCCCGGCCCCTTGCGAGGCTCCGGGGCTCCCCAGATCTCGCAGAGGGCTGAGTCCAGCTCCGGCTGGATCTCCTTGTGCCTGGCTTCGATAGCCGCCAGGACTTCTCGCATGTGGCGCTGGTGCACGGCTGCCCTGTTCGGTAGGCCGAAGGGCATGCGCACGTAGCTGTGATGGGGACCCTGGCACTGGCCCACCTGGGAAAGCCAGTAGAGCTCCTGAGACGTGATCTTGTTGAGTGCCGGGACGTTGACGCCGACGCGCAGCCCGTCTCCTGAGCCTGGACCGACACTTGCCTTTGGAGGAGGCGGGCGACGCTCACCCCGCATGGCTCTCGGCTCCTATAGGTTTTCAATGGTGTGGCTGATGAACTCCTGAGCGCTTGGTGCCTCACTCCTTGAGGCCTCTGGAGGGAAGTGTGCATCGAAGCACTCTTCCACATGGTACCCGAGCGCCTCCCTCGTGACATTGGCTAGGTCAGAGGCCCTCTAGAGGAGAGCCCCCAAGCCCAGCCTGAGGGGGCGCCGGGCGCGCCTTCCTATGCGAGAGAGGGAGGAGGCCCCTCCTTAGGTGCAGGTCCCGAGGTGATGCCGCCCTGTGCTGCGTCCTCATGAGGCTCCAGGGCCTGCTTGTAACATCCCGATTCTCGGAATGTTTAAAAGAAAAAAAGTTTTCTAAAAATCAGGGCGAGAAAATTTCATTTGTTTTATTTGTTAATAAAGCTTAAATTGAGTTTTCACAAATTTGGTGGAGTTAATTTGATCTAATGTCAACTTAAATTATTTGTGTTTCATTCTTTTCTTCTAACTGGATTTAGTTTTGTTTGCACCATATTTAAGAATGCGTGTCTGCACTTTTTGGATTTTCTCAGTTCGTTTGATATGTGTTCGAGCTTGTAATCCCCTTCTAGAGTTTCCTTTCCTAAAAGGAAATCATTTCATTTTCTCCTTGCCAAACTCTGGAAATAATTTCCTAGGCCCAATCCGTTTCAATTTTACATCTAAAATTTTCCAACCGAATGGGGCAAGCCCACCTCATTCTTTTATTTCCATTTTCTTACCTATCTCTCGTGGGCTGCAGCCCAACTTCTCCTTCTCTTTATTTTTGCTGCTCGCCTTCTTCCCCATGGGCTTTGATCCACTTGGCCCATCTCTCCAGCGAGCCAACGCCTTCCTTGTCTTAAATCCCTTAATTGCTACCTTTCCAAATATGAAGATATTAGCCTATGTTCCACCACCAGATCGCTTCTCCTTCCTCCACCCACGCACCTACAGGCGCACAACATTAACAGAGAAGAGGAAACTTACAGGAGAGAAACAGCCCTCCTCCAATTCCTTCAACTCTCAACCGTTTCAGATTTTGACTACATGTAGAAGTGCGTCTTGATCTCCTCTTCCAATCCCCTACCACCTCATGCCCTCTCCCTTCTCTGTTCTTACAAAATTCATCCACGAAGTGCTGCTGCTCCATGGACGTCGGTGCTCGCTCCAGATGACTCCAAGCATCTCCATCCGTATCCTTGCGCCAGAAAATTCCTCTCCATGCCTCGAATCCATCCAGAGAAGAAAGAACACGATTCGTCAACCACACACGAAGAATTCTGCATGTCCGCGTACACTGTTCATCGAGTTCGTCGGATCGATTCGTCGCGCTCGGTGAGTTTCTGTCCAATTACTTTTGCACTCGTACTCCACATCATCTACTCTATCCTGTAGACATCATCATTCATCCTATCTCTGTCGTTGCTCGCGTCGATGCACGAACGGATGCCATCGACATGTCCGCGTACTTTTTAGTTCTTCGGATGATCTTGTGTTCCACATATGAAACGTTTAGTATGCCCATAAGAATCATATTGCGGAGTTAGAATAATAGTTTTGTAACTAGAGTAGTAGAAATGATTTAAATATAGCCGGTTTGTCCTAAATGTTGGTAGTGTTTTAAGTTTGATAAGTTTTATAGTTTGTCTAATATTTTTGTTGTGCTCATGACATGCCTAGGAGAGCATGCTATTTGTCTCAGAATTTTTGTGTGTGGCAAGTAGCTTGTTAGATTCATCTTTTTACTAATTATAGTTATTGAATATTGTTGAACATGTTGTCCCATGTGGCATTTTTCTTTGGTGCGGCACATGGTCATATCATATGCGTGTAAGTTTTTTTTTTATGAATGTTTACCATGTGTAGAACTTGATTGGTGTACCGGATTATCATTGTTCATGCATGCGTGGCTAGTGTTATTATTTTAATTAGATTTGGATCGTTGTTAGGATAATCTTATTATTATTACTGTTTTGGTAATGTTCGATACTAATTGTTTGCGTGCGTACAAATTTTGGTGAATGTTTGCCATACTTATAATTCCTTGGAATTTTTCTAGGTGTTGCTTTATTTATCTTATCTTGGGATAGTTCATGTTTTAATTAGTTTAATTTTTGTTTAGCATGGTGATATCTTAGATATGGTTACATATTCATTTTCATCCATGTTGCACGTTTGTTTTGTTTGCAATTATGTCATGTCTACGGGAGATGCTTATATATTTTTAGTAAGTGTTGTTGCATAGTTCTTTTATGCTAGAAGTCAAATGAAATGATTTCTTGTTTGAAACAAACCCATTGGGGTTCTTGTAGCATAACATATTATTGCCTTGGTGATCCTCTTGTTTTGTAGATGTTGTTATCCATTATTTCATGTGGTTGGTTGCTTCATGTCATTATTCAGATTTGTATTGCTATGTATACTATATGCTTGTATCACATAACTTAATTCATACTTCTTGTAAATTATCCTACATGTTTTGTTTACCTAGGATGGTACCTAAGCATGCTTAGTTGATTGACGAGCCATGTTAGTACTTACTCAAAGTAAAATACATATTTGGTTGTATGCCTATAATGTGTTGTATAATTTGGTAGTTTGTACCTTATGTTCATACATGTGATTAGACTTTACTTGGAAGATATATATCGTAGCAGATGTTGATTAATTAATATGCCACGTTGTTATGCTTGTATAACTAGATTACATAGTGTGTTGTGTCAGTTCATGTTATAGATCATTTCTAGTTGTGTATCATTTGTCATTACAATAGTAAATTATACTAGATAGAAATGCATATCATCTTGCTAATCGTTCTGGTAGAATACATGTTCATTGGTTGATGCCATTATCTAGTATTACATGCCTACATGCTCATTTTGCTTTCTCGGTGTGGTTATATTTTATAACAAGCATGATAGTGTTGTGTGATAATGCCATGCTTCCATGTTCTTACATGTCATAAATAGTGTGCAGGGTTGCGTGCTACTACCCTACTTGATCGCGATGTTAGTTATCTCATAGTTACGGTATTCTATTGGTAGCCTAGTGTGGTATCTCGATCATCCATGTTTAGACATTACGTTGTTTACCTCGCTAATGCGTTATTCTATGCTTTGACATCTTTCATGCTTTATGATGTTTGGTGTATTACAGTTGCCTAGTTCAGTTCTTTCTTATAGATGTTACCTCTGTATCATGTTAGTATTATGAGTGTTTAATACTTGTTCCATTAGTTCATCACATGGTTTGGATAGTTTACCATTCGTTAGTTGAGTTGTGTCTTTCTCATATGCCAAGTGTGCATAGTTTGCCATGTTGTTACAATCATGTGCTGATAATGTTGTTGGTAGTGGTTAATTAGACATTTGTTATTTATTATCATAAAGAGCATGTCCTAGTGTAGTATATTGCCATGGTCACTTTATGCTTGATGCTTGTGATATTAGTCAATACATATTTATAACTTATCATTCACATACCATGTGTAATATGTGTCCTCTTGTTAAATTGTGTGGCCATAGTATTGGTTTGATATAATGAAGTTGATCCTATTTTCTTTAGTTTTGCTTTAGGATAGAATCTAGATCCAACTCAATTCATGTTGTTGTATGATGTTTCATTGCTTACTAGTATGATTTCTAATGGTTGTTTGTTTGCCTTATGAACTATTGTCTTTTAAGTTATTATAGTTGATGTATATGTTTGACTACTATTGACCATTATAAATATTTGGATTATATTCAAATATTTACTTGTGGTTAACTTTTACCTTTATCATGTCCTGTTGTGATTGTGTAATTAAATGCATAGGATGATTGCATTTCATGTGTGTTGTTTCCATTGTGTTGGTTATATAGTACTTTTCTATATATTTAGTCGAGATATATAATGGACACTATGATTTATTAGTAGCACAATTCGTATCAGAACGTTAGTCTTGATCGCCAAACATTCCTTAGTTGCGTCAACCTAAACCATGTCGCCTCATTGAATCCTTTCTCTTACCTCCCTATCACACCATCTCCTTTTGGAATCCCTATTTGATCAATATCTTCTATCCATCCACTCTTATTTATTGTTTTGGATGTTATTTGGAATTTATTGCTTTGGTATTTATTTGTTTGTCTTTTTCTATCGTTGCGACGAGTAGGGAGTGACGATGTTGGACATGGACAGAAACAGGTTACCGAAGAAGGACTCAACAACGAAGGCATGCCTCCTTCTTTGATCATACTTATCCTATGTTTTACAAAATTGCATTGAGTTTTATAGTTACTATATGCATGCTTTAATCTCGTAGCTAGCGTGTCGATTGACACATGCCTTGATCCGCTTGTCGCCTATTCACTTGACACCTGAGTAGAATTATATATTATTCCGGTAGAGTAGAAATGCTTAGCCATGCTTATTATTCTATAGGTCCTTATTTGAATGATCTTCGGATCATTGACACTTCGAACTTGTTGATGAGCTCGCTGAGCTAGGTCGGTTGGCCTTGTTGACCTTCTCTACTATCTTCTACTCTGGGTGAAACTTACCATCTGAATACTGGCGCGGGCGACAGCTGAATCAAGGATTGAAGGAGCGATTGGCCGCCCTTCACGAGTTGAAGGGGGCAATCAGTCGTCCGTGCCGCATGAGGCCTAATAAGTCTTGGATTTGAAGATTGTGATAACAGTACAGCCACATGCTATATGGGCACTGGCTTGGTTAATTAGTTAGCTCACTCTTATTGTCGTCATTGCCGTACCGCAGATGGGATAGCTGCCTTGCGAGGAGTGTCCTCGGCACAAAAGGGGGCTCGGACTGTGAACTGCGGTTACTTCCGTGTTGAAACCTAGTGGGCTTGGCACAGTAAGTTTGGTCTAATGAAAGACCTCGTCACAATCTCCCTGCCGGTATACCAAATGGTGTACTACGCTAGCGACGGCTAGTGGCAACAAGTCGGGATTGTGTCGTGTGGGTAAAGTGTACAACCTCTGCAGAGTGTAAAACTATTCGAATAGCCGTGTCCACGGTCATGGACGGCACATGAATCTTTCTTGACATACAGGACTGTCTTTCTATTTCCATCTTTCCCCTATTCTTGAAACCTATGAAGAGTGTGAGTTGATCGAGGATCCTCACTTTGATGAAAGTTATTCTGGAGACAAAACATGTTTTCATCTAAAACTGCTATTATCGAACTGCTATATTTTTTCAAACAAAATTAGCTTTTATGCAAATGAGCCATATAGCCATCCTTTGAAGCCACATGTAGCTATTAGGTCCTTCCCCATGGGAGGCATGTTGAGTACGTAATGTACTCATGGCAATAATTTTGTTGACAACAGAGTTTCATGAAGACAAAGGTGATGACTACGACAACAATGGCGACCCGTAGGAGTGAGGTCTCGTGGACTACATCGACTGCCTGTGGCTGAGATGGAGTCACTACGCATTGTACTTTCCGCTATTTTTCTGATTGTAAATGTCATGAGACAATTCGCTAGGTATGTCTTGTGACAAATATACTACTTGTAATACGTTTACGTATTGTGCAATGATATCATTTCGCTGTGTTGTCAACAATGATCCTGGGGTTGACAAATATACACAGGAGGGTCTGGAAGTTAATTCCGGGTTCTCACAGAAGTGGTATCAGAGCCGATGTCGACCTAGTCGCGTGGCCTTAGTTAGAATGGAAAGGCTTAGGACGATTTTCAAAATAAAACTATTTTGAAAAGGATCATTCTCATACTCTTCTCCTTCACTATTGCTCTCCTTGTCTCATCTTATTCAAATAAAGTTTAAACTCTACTTCTTGTCTTCTTCTTAGCATGTAAATCCCTTTTCCCGCCATGGTGTTGAAAAGTCAGAAGCTTCACAAGATGTGCCAATAATTTTAACATATCTTCAAGCCTTGAAGCTTTGAGTAACAACATTTTGCCGAGAGAAGTCACCTCGAGACGTCAAGTGGTCAACAACCGCCCATCATGCTTCAATGTCAATGTTGAAGATCTGCACCAAGTTATGATGTGACCTGCCATATAGGTTTAGGTTGGTTAACACCCTTGTAGTGGTAGAACTCGTAGCATGTACACGCAAAGCCTTTCTTGTGTGAGTATTGTCTGCATATTTTTGGTGTTTTCCTATGCAGTCATACTAAAACCCTATTTGCGAAAATGAGTTGCTTTTGAGTTTTATTTGTATAGCTTCTTGGTTATCTCGGTTTTATCTTTTGTTTATCTTCTGGGGTATCTCTTCTTTTGGGTAGGATTCATTAACACGTCGTTGTGCTTTCCCTCTTCTCTATAAACCCTGCAAGACACTTTGAGAGCAAGGAAGCCGCAACGACCATTTGGAGGTCTATTATCAAAGTGAGCCTGATGGAAAACCTCTTTTAAGGGGGGTAGTAGACGGTGATTCATGGCAAGATCGAAGATTTGAAGACCTTCATTTGCAAAGAATAAGAAGATTCAAAGACCTTCACCGCACGAGTCCAACCGCACCAAGCTTGACCTACAGAAGAAGGTCAAGGCCGAAGAATGCCCAACCACTCAGAGAAGCTATCAGATTACCATCGCCAAGACCGTAGGACTGCTTCCAAGCCTTGAGCAAGATGGAGACAGCATCAACGATCGAAGTGTCTCCAATCAAGACCCTGAAGTTGCTTGCCACCAAGATCAAAATCAATCATGGTTCCATCAGTTTTTGAGAAGAACTGTGTTGAAGATGAAGCTAACCCAAACCCATTCTCTTTAGTCAGCCTGAATCTCGGGGACGAGATTCCTTTTAAGTGGGGTAGATCTGTAACATCCCGATTCTCGGAATGTTTAAAAGAAAAAAAGTTTTCTAAAAATCAGGGCGAGAAAATTTCATTTGTTTTATTTGTTAATAAAGCTTAAATTGAGTTTTCACAAATTTGGTGGAGTTAATTTGATCTAATGTCAACTTAAATTATTTGTGTTTCATTCTTTTCTTCTAACTGGATTTAGTTTTGTTTGCACCATATTTAAGAATGCGTGTCTGCACTTTTTGGATTTTCTCAGTTCGTTTGATATGTGTTCGAGCTTGTAATCCCCTTCTAGAGTTTCCTTTCCTAAAAGGAAATCATTTCATTTTCTCCTTGCCAAACTCTGGAAATAATTTCCTAGGCCCAATCCGTTTCAATTTTACATCTAAAATTTTCCAACCGAATGGGGCAAGCCCACCTCATTCTTTTATTTCCATTTTCTTACCTATCTCTCGTGGGCTGCAGCCCAACTTCTCCTTCTCTTTATTTTTGCTGCTCGCCTTCTTCCCCATGGGCTTTGATCCACTTGGCCCATCTCTCCAGCGAGCCAACGCCTTCTCCTCTCCTCTGTACGTTCACAACTCACCACATAAAGAAAAGAGAAGACCTACAGCCATATGGAAACTCCTTGTCTTAAATCCCTTAATTGCTACCTTTCCAAATATGAAGATATTAGCCTATGTTCCACCACCAGATCGCTTCTCCTTCCTCCACCCACGCACCTACAGGCGCACAACATTAACAGAGAAGAGGAAACTTACAGGAGAGAAACAGCCCTCCTCCAATTCCTTCAACTCTCAACCGTTTCAGATTTTGACTACATGTAGAAGTGCGTCTTGATCTCCTCTTCCAATCCCCTACCACCTCATGCCCTCTCCCTTCTCTGTTCTTACAAAATTCATCCACGAAGTGCTGCTGCTCCATGGACGTCGGTGCTCGCTCCAGATGACTCCAAGCATCTCCATCCGTATCCTTGCGCCAGAAAATTCCTCTCCATGCCTCGAATCCATCCAGAGAAGAAAGAACACGATTCGTCAACCACACACGAAGAATTCTGCATGTCCGCGTACACTGTTCATCGAGTTCGTCGGATCGATTCGTCGCGCTCGGTGAGTTTCTGTCCAATTACTTTTGCACTCGTACTCCACATCATCTACTCTATCCTGTAGACATCATCATTCATCCTATCTCTGTCGTTGCTCGCGTCGATGCACGAACGGATGCCATCGACATGTCCGCGTACTTTTTAGCTCTTCGGATGATCTTGTGTTCCACATATGAAACGTTTAGTATGCCCATAAGAATCATATTGCGGAGTTAGAATAATAGTTTTGTAACTAGAGTTGTAGAAATGATTTAAATATAGCCGGTTTGTCCTAAATGTTGGTAGTGTTTTAAGTTTGATAAGTTTTATAGTTTGTCTAATATTTTTGTTGTGCTCATGACATGCCTAGGAGCGCATGCTATTTGTCTCAGAATTTTTGTGTGTGGCAAGTAGCTTGTTAGATTCATCTTTTTACTGATTATAGTTATTGAATATTGTTGAACATGTTGTCCCATGTGGCATTTTTCTTTGGTGCGGCACATGGTCATATAATATGCGTGTAAGTTTTTTTTTATGAATGTTTACCATGTGTAGAACTTGATTGGTGTACCGGATTATCATTGTTCATGCATGCGTGGCTAGTGTTATTATTTTAATTAGATTTGGATCGTTGTTAGGATAATCTTATTATTATTACTGTTTTGGTAATGTTCGATACTAATTGTTTGCGTGCGTACAAATTTTGGTGAATGTTTGCCATACTTATAATTCCTTGGAATTTTTCTAGGTGTTGCTTTATTTATCTTATCTTGGGATAGTTCATGTTTTAATTAGTTTAATTTTTGTTTAGCATGGTGATATCTTAGATATGGTTACATATTCATTTTCATCCATGTTGCACGTTTGTTTTGTTCGCAATTATGTCATGTCTACGGGAGATGCTTATATATTTTTAGTAAGTGTTGTTGCATAGTTCTTTTATGCTAGAAGTCAAATGAAATGATTTCTTGTTTGAAACAAACCCATTGGGGTTCTTGTCGCATAACATATTATTGCCTAGGTGATCCTCTTGTTTTGTAGATGTTGTTATCCATTATTTCATGTGGTTGGTTGCTTCATGTCATTATTAAGATTTGTATTGCTATGTATACTATATGCTTGTATCACATAACTTAATTCATACTTCTTGTAAATTATCCTACATGTTTTGTTTACCTAGGATGGTACCTAAGCATGCTTAGTTGATTGACGAGCCATGTTAGTACTTACTCAAAGTAAAATACATATTTGGTTGTATGCCTATAATGTGTTGTATCATTGGTAGTTTGTACCTTATGTTCATACATGTGATTAGACTTTACTTGGAAGATATATATCGTAGCAGATGTTGATTAATTAATATGCCACGTTGTTATGCTTGTATAACTAGATTACATAGTGTGTTGTATCAGTTCATGTTATAGATCATTTCTAGTTGTGTATCATTTGTCATTACAATAGTAAATTATACTAGATAGAAATGCATATCATCTTGCTAATCGTTCTGGTAGAATACATGTTCATTGGTTGATGCCATTATCTAGTATTACATGCCTACATGCTCATTTTGCTTTCTCGGTGTGGTTATATTTTATAACAAGCATGATAGTGTTGTGTGATAATGCCATGCTTCCATGTTCTTACATGTCATAAATAGTGTGCAGGGTTGCGTGCTACTACCCTACTTGATCGCGATGTTAGTTATCTCATAGTTACGGTATTCTATTGGTAGCCTAGTGTGGTATCTCGATCATCCATGTTTAGACATTACGTTGTTTACCTCGCTAATGCGTTATTCTATGCTTTGACATCTTTCATGCTTTATGATGTTTGGTGTATTACAGTTGCCTAGTTCAGTTCTTTCTTATAGATGTTACCTCTGTATCATGTTAGTATTATGAGTGTTTAATACTTGTTCCATTAGTTCATCACATGGTTTGGATAGTTTACCATTCGTTAGTTGAGTTGTGTCTTTCTCATATGCCAAGTGTGCATAGTTTGCCATGTTGTTACAATCATGTGCTGATAATGTTGTTGGTAGTGGTTAATTAGACATTTGTTATTTATTATCATAAAGAGCATGTCCTAGTGTAGTATATTGCCATGGTCACTTTATGCTTGATGCTTGTGATATTAGTCAATACATATTTATAACTTATCATTCACATACCATGTGTAATATGTGTCTTCTTGTTAAATTGTGTGGCCATAGTATTGGTTTGATATAATGAAGTTGATCCTATTTTCTTTAGTTTTGCTTTAGGATAGAATCTAGATCCAACTCAATTCATGTTGTTGTATGATGTTTCATTGCTTACTAGTATGATTTCTAATGGTTGTTTGTTTGCCTTATGAACTATTGTCTTTTAAGTTATTATAGTTGATGTATATGTTTGACTACTATTGACCATTATAAATATTTGGATTATATTCAAATATTTACTTGTGGTTAAATTTTACCTTTATCATGTCCTGTTGTGATTGTGTAATTAAATGCATAGGATGATTGCATTTCATGTGTGTTGTTTCCATTGTGTTGGTTATATAGTACTTTTCTATATATTTAGTCGAGATATATAATGGACACTATGATTTATTAGTAGCACAATTCGTATCAGAACGTTAGTCTTGATCGCCAAACATTCCTTAGTTGCGTCAACCTAAACCATGTCGCCTCATTGAATCCTTTCTCTTACCTCCCTATCACACCATCTCCTTTTGGAATCCCTATTTGATCAATATCTTCTATCCATCCACTCTTATTTATTGTTTTGGATGTTATTTGGAATTTATTGCTTTGGTATTTATTTGTTTGTCTTTTTCTATCGTTGCGACGAGTAGGGAGTGACGATGTTGGACATGGACAGAAACAGGTTACGGAAGAAGGACTCAACAACGAAGGCATGCCTCCTTCTTTGATCATACTTATCCTATGTTTTACAAAATTGCATTGAGTTTTATAGTTACTATATGCATGCTTTAATCTCGTAGCTAGCGTGTCGATTGACACATGCCTTGATCCGCTTGTCGCCTATTCACTTGACACCTGAGTAGAATTATATATTATTCCGGTAGAGTAGAAATGCTTAGCCATGCTTATTATTCTATAGGTCCTTATTTGAATGATCTTCGGATCATTGACACTTCGAACTTGTTGATGAGCTCGCTGAGCTAGGTCGGTTGGCCTTGTTGACCTTCTCTACTATCTTCTACTCTGGGTGAAACTTACCATCTGAATACTGGCGCGGGCGACAGCTGAATCAAGGATTGAAGGAGCGATTGGCCGCCCTTCACGAGTTGAAGGGGGCAATCAGTCGTCCGTGCCGCATGAGGCCTAATAAGTCTTGGATTTGAAGATTGTGATAACAGTACAGCCACATGCTATATGGGCACTGGCTTGGTTAATTAGTTAGCTCACTCTTATTGTCGTCATTGCCGTACCGCAGATGGGATAGCTGCCTTGCGAGGAGTGTCCTCGGCACAAAAGGGGGCTCGGACTGTGAACTGCGGTTACTTCCGTGTTGAAACCTAGTGGGCTTGGCACAGTAAGTTTGGTCTAATGAAAGACCTCGTCACAATCTCCCTGCCGGTATACCAAATGGTGTACTACGCTAGCGACGGCTAGTGGCAACAAGTCGGGATTGTGTCGTGTGGGTAAAGTGTACAACCTCTGCAGAGTGTAAAACTATTCGAATAGCCGTGTCCACGGTCATGGACGGGACATGAATCTTTCTTGACATACAGGACCTGTCTTTCTATTTCCATCTTTCCCCTATTCTTGAAACCTATGAAGAGTGTGAGTTGATCGAGGATCCTCACTTTGATGAAAGTTATTCTGGAGACAAAACATGTTTTCATCTAAAACTGCTATTATCGAACTGCTATATTTTTTCAAACAAAATTAGCTTTTATGCAAATGAGCCATATAGCCATCCTTTGAAGCCACATGTAGCTATTAAGTCCTTCCCCATGGGAGGCATGTTGAGTACGTAATGTACTCATGGCAATAATTTTGTTGACAACAGAGTTTCATGAAGACAAAGGTGATGACTACGACTACAATGGCGACCCGTAGGAGTGAGGTCTCGTGGACTACATCGACTGCCTGTGGCTGAGATGGAGTCGCTACGCATTGTACTTTCCGCTGTTTTTCTGATTGTAAATGTCATGAGACAATTCGCTAGGTATGTCTTGTGACAAATATACTACTTGTAATACTTTTACGTATTGTGCAATGATATCATTTCGCTGTGTTGTCAACAATGATCCTGGGGTTGACAAATATACACAGGAGGGTCTGGAAGCTAATTCCGGGTTCTCACACTGCTGCTGCTTCTTCTTTGTGGGAACGACTTCAGGTGGGTAGATGATGTTGTCGCTGTCCGGATCCTCGACCGCCGCCGCCTGGTAAGCGCGCTCGAGTGAGCACACTGCGTTCTTCTCCTCGCAAGCGATGGTGATGACGCTGCCTCTTCCCGGCATCTTGAGAACATTGTAGCTGTGGTGAGTTACGGCCATGAACTTGGCCAGGACTGGATACCCAAGGATGGCGTTGTAAGGGAGATGGATGTGGGCGACATGGAAGTCGATGAGCTTAGTGTGGTAGTTGTCATGCTTGTCGAAGGTTACAGGTAGGCGAACTTGCCCCACGGGGGTGGTGGAGCCGTCAGTCACTCCGGAGAAGGGCTTGGTAGGCAGCAGTTGATCGTAGGGTACTTGGAGGCTGTCGAATGTCTCGATGGACATGACATTGAGTCTTACGCCACCGTCCATGAGGGTCTTGGTAACTTGAACGTTGCTGATGACGAGAGAGCAAAACATTGGGAGGGCGCCAGCCGTAGCTGCGCACTTGAGCTGGTGTGTTGTACTGAAGGTGATGGGGCACCTGGACCACCTAAGTGGGCGAGTAGCCTCGAGCTTGGGGAGAGCTGCGTTTACTTCATGAGCGAAATGCTTGAAGAGGCGCTGAGAAGCTGGGGCCTGTGCTCCGCCCAAGATGCAAGCGATGGCACGCGGCTCCTGGAAGCCCCCAGCCCCCTCGTCCTGGTCGTTCTCTTTGGTAGTGGCAGAGGCGGTAGGCCGGCCCTGCCCTGAGGACGGTCCTCTCAGGGCTGATCCCTCCATGCGTCCTCACGGGGCCGGACACGCCAACGGTCCTCCCGAGGTTGATCACGCCACTCCTGGCGGGGGCACAGTCATCCCATCGTCCTCTGGTTCTACCTCCCCTGCGGCTGTAGCCACGGTTCTCGCGCTTGGGGCATTGGATGACGCGTCCTTCGCGGAGGGCCCTGAGCTCTTGACAGTCATGAGTGTTGTGGCTATGCACGTTGTAGAAGGCGCAAAATGCTCGACCGTTCTTGGGTGGCTCCGGGTAGTCGTGGCCGCGCTTCTGGTTCGGCTGCAAGCACCGCCGCTCCCTTGCGCTTTACGTCCTTGCTTTTGGCCTTCTTGTCTTCGGGTTCAGCAGCGGGGAGCTCGACGAGTGAGAGGCGCCCCTCCCCGGCCCTGGCGCACTTGGTCGCGAGGTTGAACAGCTCCAAGGACGTACATAAATCTTTGTGGATGGCGAGCTCCTCTTTCATCTTGACGTCGCGGACGCCATCTGAGAACGCTGAGATGATGGCCTCGTCCGTGACCTTGGGGATCTTGACGCGGATGTTGTTGATGTCAGGACCCCGATCCTAAGTCACACAGGTCTAGCCTGTAACACATCATATCACTTTGCGGCCTCACGCACGGTATCCCCACGGGTGTCACCTTACCTGGCCCGGGACCGTTTGCGCATTTTGGTACACGTATATGATAGTGTTGCTAGCATCCATATGACAGAGAACCCGGGCCGACATGACTAGTTATAAATCAAAAGTGGCACTAAATTACAGAGACAAGCATACATGACCCAACAACGAACGTGTCGGTCATCAACGTATGAACCCAAGTCGTAGCAAGCTACAAGGACTTAAAGGAACAACACGTGACATTTCCCCTAAGGGACAGACACAGGAACGAAGAAGGACACATGCCGGCCAGCCTAAGTGTTCCGGAGCAGTAGCAAGCTACCAAGGCTCGGTGGAAGCACTAGGAGACATGTCCTTGTAAGATAGACTACCAAAGGTAAACAACTAGGTGTCGGATCCCACACATAGCAATAAACATTACACGTACGCATAACATGCAGGTATGTGTTGTACAACATGGCATCACAACATAACTCAACAACTCATATAGTTAAAGGCCCAGAAGAACCATCATAGCATTTATTACAAACAGAGGTCACATGACCCAGCATACAGGCAACGGAAGCATAACATGTCTGAGTACAGACAACTATAAATGAAAAAGGCTGAGGAGCCTGACTATCTACAAGACGCTCTCAAGGGTACAAGATCGTAGCTGAGGTAACAAGCTAAACGTCGAAGTCCACGCGGAATCACTAGCGAGACTGAAGTCTCTCTGCAAAAACATAAATTAAGCAAACGTGAGTACAAAGGTACTCAACAAGACTTACATCAGAACTAGCTACATATGCATCAGTATCAACAAAGGGGTGGTGGAGTTTGACTGCAGCAAGCCAGCTTTGACACGGTGGCTATCCTGAACTACGACTACAAGTAACTCTTTTGAGGTGGCGCACACGAGTCCACATATTCACAACCAATACACCACTATGGATCCGCTCCCGTCTCCCTACGAGAAGGCCATCCATAGCACTCAAGCTTATCTTGCGTGTTTTAGAGTATCCACTTTCACTGTCTATGAACTGTTATAGGCAACCCAGAAGTCCATTACCGCGGACACGGCTATTCGAATAGATCATATAAAACCCTGCAGGGGTGTACTTCTTCACACACGCTCTCACCACTTACCGCCTTTTACGCGACATGTACTCGGCAACCTTCAAGCGGAGGCCCAGCGAGGGTGTCGGCCACGACCTGACTAACCACACAAGTCTCTAGTCCAGGTTTATCGCCTATTTGGGTTCCATCCATGGGGAGATCCGGCCGGGGTGTCGCTCACGGCCCCAAACGATGTGTACAAGGTTCCCGCATCACCAAACGGGCGATCGGTACACCGTGCCACGTACCTGCCGCGTCACAGCCCACCCCGAGGGTCAGCACTGCGCACGACCTCCAGTAAACTACAAACACCAGAAACTAGTTGCAACTCCTGGACAGAGGACAAGGGCAGTTAATAAGTCGAGAGGGTCCATTGGTTTCGGGCCCAATGCATGGTAGTAACTGGTCATGGATCAACCAACACAGAACTCAGTTCCTGAGGACGGCTGCAATGAGACAACCCACCATGCACTCCTACATGGCCTCTCATCGCTACCTTTACCAAATCGTGTTCACACACTTAGCTCACACACAGTAGGACATGTTCATCACCCTTCCAATTTATCCCCGATGAATCAGACCTGACACAACTCTAAGCAATAGCAGGCATAACCAAAAAGCATGAATGAGTAGGCACAACATGGCTCAAACAACTCCTACTCATACTAGTGGGTTTCAACTATTTACTGTGGCAATGACAGGTCATGCAGTGGAAAGGGGTTCAACTACCGCAGCAGGTAATAGTTGAAGCGTTGTTGTCCTAATGCAGTAAAAGAGAGCAAGAGCGAGAGAGTGGGATTGTATCGGAATGCTCAATGGGGTTTTGCTTGCCTGGCACTTCTGAAGATATCATTGAGTCTTCATCGGTGTCATCGATCACATCGTCGGAACACGTCTACTGAAAGGGAACAATACCGGCAACAGAGAAAGAAACACAATCAATGCAATGCACAATATGATGCATGATCATGACATGGCATTATGCTGTGATTTGACCTAATGCAACTAGCAACAGGTTAAATGAAGTTGGTTTGAATCCAAAATGCAAATTCAAACTCCATATGTGATTATTTAAATGCCATTTAATTGATTTGACCTGATCAGCAGGCATAAGTTGCTCAAACATGCATGGTAATGCCATAAACAGATTCCTTGAATTTTTCTGATCATTTTTCATATATAAATTATTTTCATCTGAGCTACGTTTGATTTTATATGATTTTTAGAAGTTTTGAGTATTTTCTAAAATTCATAAATCATTTAAGATTTATTTTAAATTCCAGAAACACTTTACTGCATCAGCATGACCACATGCTGACGTCAGCAGGTCAACAGGGGCTGTTTGGGTCAAACCTGACCAATGGGTCCCACTGGTCAGTCTCTCAGGGCTAACTAAAAGTTTTAAAACTAAACTAAAGGTTAACAGAGTCTGGGCCCCACGTGTCAGTGACACAACTAACTAACAGGGGTAGTTAGCCTTAAGTTAATACTAACTCAACTGTCAATGGGCCCGGGGCCCACATGTCAGTGTCCAATCTAACTAACAGAGATAAATAACACTAAACTAAGTCTAAACCTTAATTAGTTAGGGGCCTGGGTCCACCTGTCATTGACCCAGGGGGGGTCATTAGTGCCTGAACTAATTAGGCCACATCAGCGTCGCCGGATTAAGCACCGACGACCTCACAGTGCGGCGGCGGCTCGCCGGAGTGGCGCTAGGGGCAGCGACTGGGCGTGCTGAGGGCACCAGAAGGAAGCCCTCACCCGCCTGCATCTAGGGGTGCGCATGGCTGGGCGCGGGGAGGCCTGCAGAGGAACCGTCGACGAGGTCCGCGGCGGCTGAAGCTCTGGTGGCGACGGATTCAACGAAACGGTGCGCGGGAGGAGCTGAGGTTTGCACCTATGGTCTCTACGGGTGCTCGCAAACTCGTTGGACTTGGTGGTGTGACCAAAAGGTCACCGGGGTGGCGCCGGCGACCAGCCCGAGCGGCGGCGAGCTTCGGCTTCAGTCGAAACAGTGGCTACGGTGATCAAGAGGCATGGGGAGGAGGGGCAAACGACGGAGGAGCTCACATAGGTTGCAGCTCGCGTCATAGTGGGCTCGTAGGAGGTCGGTTGACGTCGGGGCATCTCCGGCGATCTGGGGTGCTGGAGATTGAAGACGACGGCGTTGAGGGCGTTGCGATGCTCCCCAGCTTGAGTACGTCGATGAAATAGGAAGACGGAGCTGCGACGGTTCTTCTTGGCATGTTGGCGAGGCGTGCGGTGGCCGGTGGACGCGGTGGTTCAGGGCGGCGGCGACGAACTCCTCTCGGTGGCCGCGTGCGAGAGAAACAGAGGAGGAAGGAGAGAGCAGCGTGTGAGGGTAGAGGTCGAGGTGGCTCCGGGGCATCTCCGGGCGTCGCTAGAGGGGCCGGGGAGATGCAGATAGGCAGGGAGGAGGTGGTGGCGTGGCTGCGGCATGCCGGGCACGCAGCTGCTTTGGGGCGAGGGGGAGAAGATGACAGAGGGGCTGTGGTGGTGGGCTGGGCTGGCTACAGTGTTGGGCTGCAACTGGTAAGGCTAGGTTAGTTTCTGTCTTTGCTCTTTTCTTTAAATTGTTTCTGTTTTCTATTTTTGTTATTTTATTTTGATTTAGTTTATAGCCAAAATCATTTTAATAAATCCTGAAAATAATTGTGGGCATTAAATGAATTATTACAAAGGCCCTCAACTATTTTCAGAATTGTTGGAGCATTTAAAGATATTAAAAATATTCAAATGCCCCAATTTAAATACAATATGGGTTATTCAAAAATCCAGAATGGTCCTAGAAATAGGTGCAACATTTTTGGCAGAGGTTTTTAATCAATCCAAAAATGATGAACTTTTCCCAAGGGCATTTTGGGTTCATTGAAAAAGATTTTAATTTGACCCTAGTTGAATTCATTTGGTGCTAGGGTTTGAACATCCCCATTTCAACTTTCTAGAAAACTTAAACATGATGCAACAGACAGGTGCTATCCTAATGCAAGGTGAAGCTGGGGATGTGACAACTCACCCCCACTAAACAAGAATCTCGTCCCGAGATTCAGGACGTGAAATAAGAAATCAGAGGGGACACTAACTAACACAAACTTCATGATCCAAGTGTCCTCCATATAAGTGTTGATTGCTTGCCTCATGTTGATCCTGGCATCCTTGCTTTCGAGATCTTCGTCCAACACAGTGACGACGAAAGAAACTCTACAAAATTGATCTTTTGAAAGATCGAGCAGCTCAAAATCAACTCATGCACTGAGACGTTGAAACATCTCTTGAGCTGAGACACGGGACACACATCCAAAGGGATGGAGTGAAACAAACGATGAAGATTCACTTGACGGCAATAATTCCACACCTAAGATGATGGTCAATGATACCACAAGACGGGGCACCTTTAGAGAAGGTGACTCGTAGAATTTTCCCCTTAAGTGGCAAAAAGAATTACTTTTGATATAGAGATCATTGAAATTCTCTATACCAGCCTAAGGCAAATCACAATCGATCGTTTGACGGAGTCCGAAAGAATGTCATTCTCCATCTTGAATGGATGAAGTGGGCTGCCTTGTTAAAGACAACGCCAAGGTTGATTTTGCTTATCACCAGAGATGGATGGGACCCATAGCAAGTCCACTTCTGAAAATAATCCTAAACAGCAGTGGCGGAGAATGGTAACCCATGGAAAATTGGCACATTGGCGGTGCAAGCTGGGAACAAAATGCAAATGCTGGGAATGATTCTAGTAACTGGGGTGAATCCCAACAGTAGAGAGTAAATCTACTCTTTGAGTGGTTATAGCATAACCAGGAACACTTGGAGCAATCCCGATTAGTGCCAGTGATAACACCTAGTGCTTGTGCGTGCTCTCAAGAACTTGAGCATTTCCATCATCATCAAGGTTTTACCATTATCCGTGCCAAGGATCCTGGCAACACCACATACTACCATGATGAATAATGATTGACGATGCAAATGCAAAGGAAGATAATACTTTCTCAGAGTTCACCTTAGCGGAGTCAAAGAGCAAAATCTGGAAGATCGACCGAGAGACATTTAGCACTCCGCTTCTAATGTTCTCCTTGATGTGCTAGCACAACCTATTTATTAAAATGGTTTGGTACCTAGAACATCAAGTAAAAGGTCGGACTTCAGGAGCACAAAAATCCATAAGGAACAAGTAGGGAGCAAATCCTACGAAGTCCTTATGGGGAGGTGGCCAACTTCTTCAATCGAGATACTACAACAATAGATCTTCCGGCTGGGTGTGTTGGCCACGACATCCACTTTACCGGTTATCGAGAGACCAAATTATAGTTCTTGGGAAATGCTCCAACCATCATATCTGCGTGAGATTCAGTTCTGGTTGGTGTCAGGACATTCCAGACTCATCGAGTCTAGAAAGAAAAAATAAAGTTTACAACACAAATCGACGAGATGGTGTTGCGAGATTCTCGGGAAGTGAACTACGATAGCAAGCTCCAAAACATGAGCTGGTTCTGCTACATACATGTGAACACATTGTCCAAGACAAGCATGACCACATGGTAGTCTTATAACGAAACACTACCGAGTTCAGGGGGAACCATCATTGCGGATAACGAAGTCCTTGATTAAGCCCGGGTTAGCTCTTTAGAAGGAACTCCTTCTCCTTAAACCAATCAATCAGTGGCTTGGTGTGCTAGGAATACATATGGAGTGAAGGTTGAAAATCTCCAAACCACAGAATACTTCGCATGTATGCATGACTGACTTGGGATGATTCCACAGGAAGCAAAACAACTTTCTCGAACTCACGGTGGCAACTTACGTCAATTACACATGAATTAGGGAAAGTATCGCCTCTTATCCAACATATACCTCATGAACGGAACATGAAGATAATGCTTACAAAGTTTCCAACACTAGCTTTTAATGTTCAACATGAATCATGGAGGGGATACACAGGTTGCCGATGGGCTTGACAACAATTCATCGAGGCTTCCATAAAATGGAATTCCATAATTATGTGAACAAATTATAGCATTGGTCAGACCCAGAGGATATAATGGTGTATGCTCGAGGGATCAACCACGAGTAAGACAACATTATGAATACCATTGGTTCTGATTTGACTTGACGATAGCCCATACTCAAATCAAAGTTTGGACAAGACAATAGATCCAACATTTGATCACGAGGATCAATCGATCAAGATATCATCTTTCTTCAACACACACACACACAAAAGATATCCCTTGGAAGGAACTAAGTCAGGCAAGCTTTTATCATCCAACTCTCCAAGTTGTCGTTTAGCTTAATCGACTAGCTCAGGGTATCCAACACAGATTCTTGGAGAAAGGGTGGTTTAAAGAGAAACCAGCTTGATCACGAGCTCAACATAACGGTCAGGGAGCAACCTGGTAATACTTCCGAGAAGATATTCGGAAAACCACGGACCACCGATATGTTACTAAGCTCGAGATCAATCTTGCTTTTCAGGGCAAGATGATATGATCAAAAGAGCGAGAGATTGACACAATCCTAACTCATTGATCGATAAGTGCACCAGGAAAGATGGACTAGTAGCACGATCAATCTTAGAATGGTGATTCAGTAATCAACACGCTAAGAATGAAATTGTTGTCCTTTAACTACCAAGCAACGAAGTTGCTAGGAGTATTGATTTCACACATCACAATTCACTTGTTAGCATTCCGGTTACAATAACACGGAAACCGAGGGATGAACAATGATGGCAAGAAGTATTACTGCATCAGGAATTCATAAGGGATAGTGCAAATCTCATGACGATCCTGACGTAAAGAGGGTAACACTTCAGAGTAGAGCGGATCAAAAGCTTGATTGCATTTTGATCTGTGGAGTACAACTGCTTTGACCCAATCCCGGATATGGATGAGGTACTGGGTTTGTTTCTCTTTGTCATTCTGAATAGAATGGCTTGACAGACCATAGAAGTAAAAGGCATTGATGAACACGAATGCACGACTACTCCTAACTATCAATTGATAGACAAAGGTCAGAATACAACTAAAAGGGGACAACTCAAAGGAACATATAGCTTTCTGAGTTGTGGATGCATAGATTAGCATGTCGAACTAGTTCAACATATTTCTTCCGGATAACCCATATAGAGGACTGGCAGAGTCACAATGTGGAATAGAGAACTCGTCAAGAGCACTCTGGTTGTGATCTTTTGGTTCGGGAGAACTTCTGCCAAGGATGGTTCATGGTATTTGGAAGAATTATATACCACGGACTCGAGGACTATCACAAGGTTACCAATAACCTAAAGGGACGAGCAAATACTACCAACATGAATTAGGTAGAATGAATCTTGGGTTCAAGAACCCAGAAATAGATTACCTACCAACTAAATGGCATCACGAGATGCTTTCGAGGATAATGGCCAAAATCATCACACCGGAATACAGAGTATTGCTAGATTACTGGGTGATTCTCTAGAACACCTAGGGTCATAATAATAACTACAACATATATGTCGAGGTAACAGAGTACCTCAACGCACCGACTAGTGTGGTTAATCTGGCCTAAAAGGACATCGGAACAGGAAGAAGGGATTTGCAAATGCATCAGACCATTTAGAAACCTGGGAAGACTCGGACAGCATAACGGCTGTAAATGCTCGAAAATACTTTTGAGATCCAAGCAAAAGGGTAGCATAACCACTTAGCATCATAAAGTCAAGGTTCTAAGTCCAACAGTTGAACAAACAGAAGTAGTAGAAACTGAACTGAGGGTTGAATCCACAATTAACGTGATCCTGATAATTAGAATTAGAATCCTAGTTTCTTAACCCCGTAGAAAAAAAGAGGGTGACTCAGATCAGAAGGTCATAGGGTAAAGGAGTAAAAAGAGCCTTACGTTCCCTTCCACAAACAATTCCCTTACATAACTAAACAATTTCTAGACACGACTTCGACCAGTTTGGCTTACTAATCCTACAGGCAGTCAGGCTCTGATACCAAAGTTGTCAGGACCCCGATCCTAAGTCACACAGGTCTAGCCTGTAACACATCATATCACTTTGCGGCCTCACGCACGGTATCCCCATGGGTGTCACCTTACCTGGCCCGAGACCGTTTGCGCATTTTGGCACACATATATGATAGTGTCGCTAGCATCCATATGACAGAGAACCCGGGCTGACATGACTAGTTATAAACCAAAAGTGGCACTAAATTACAGAGACAGGCATACATGACCCAACAACGAACGTGTCGGTCATCAACGTATGAACCCAAGTCGTAGCAAGCTACAAGGACTTAAAGGAACAACGCGTGACATTTCCCCTAAGGGACAGACACAGAAATGAAGAAGGACACATGCCGGCCAGCCTAAGTGTTCCGGAGCAGTAGCAAGCTACCAAGGCTCGGTGGAAGCACTAGGAGACATTCCCCTGTAAGATAGGCTTCCAAAGGTAAACAACTAGGTGTCGGATCCCACACATAGCAATACACATTACACGTACGCATAACATGCAGGTATGTGGTGTACAACATGGCATCACAACATAACTCAACAACTCATATAGTTAAAGGCCCGGAAGAGCCATCATAGTATTTATTACAAACAGAGGTCACATGACCCAGCATGCAGAGCATACAGGCAACAGAAGCATAACATGTCTGAGTACAGACAACTATAAATGAAAAAGGCTGAGGAGCCTGACTATCTACAAGACCCTCTCAAGGGTACAAGATCGTAGCTGAGGTAACAAGCTAAACGTCGAAGTCCACGCTGAATCACTAGCGAGACTGAAGTCTCTCTGCAAAAACATAAATTAAGCAAACGTGAGTACATAGGTACTCAGCAAGACTTACATCAGAACTAGCTACATATGCATAAGTATCAACAAAGGGGTGGTGGAGTTTGACTGCAGCAAGCCAGCTTTGACACGGTGGCTATCCTGAACTACGACTGCAAGTAACTCTTTTGAGGAGGCGCACACGAGTCCACATATTCACCAATCAATACACCACTATGGATCCGCTCCCGTCTCCCTACGAGAAGGCCATCCATAGCACTCAAGCTTATCTTGCGTGTTTTAGAGTATCCACTTTCACTTGTCTATGAACTGTTATAGGCAACCCAGAAGTCCATTACCGCGGAAACGGCTATTCGAATAGATCATATAAAACCCTGCAGGGGTGTACTTCTTCACACACGCTCTCACCACTTACCGCCGTTTACACGACATGTACTCGGCAACCTTCAAGCGGAGGCCCAGCGAGGGTGTCGGCCACGACCTGACTAACCACACAAGTCTCTAGTCCAGGTTTATCGCCTATTTGGGTTCCATCCGTGGGGAGATCCGGCCGGGGTGTCGCTCACGGCCCCAAACGATGTGTACAGGGTTCCCGCATCACCAAACGGGCGATCGGTACACCGTGCCACGTACCTGCCGCGTCACAGCCCACCCCGAGGGTCAGCGCTGCGCACGACCTCCAGTAAACTACAAACACCAGAAACTAATTGCAACTCCTGGACAGAGGACAAGGGCAGTTAATAAGTAGAGAGGGTCCATTGGTTTCGGGCCCAATGCATGGTAGTAACTGGTCATGGATCAACCAACACAGAACTCAGTTCCGGAGGACGGCTGCAATGAGACAACCCACCATGCACTCCTACATGGCCTCTCGTCGCTACCTTTACCAAATCGTGTTCACACACTTAGCTCACACACAGTAGGACATGTTCATCACCTTTCCAATTCATCCCCGATGAATCAGACCTGACACAACTCTAAGCAATAGCAGGCATAACCATAAAGCATGAATGAGTAGGCACAACATGGCTCAAACAACTCCTACTCATACTAGTGGGTTTCAACTATTTACTGTGGCAATGACAGGTCATGCAGTGGAAAGGGGTTCAACTACCGCATCAGGTAATAGTTGAAGCGTTGTTGTCCTAATGCAATAAAAGAGAGCAAGAGCGAGAGAGTGGGATTGTATCGGAATGCTCAATGGGGTTTTGCTTGCCTGGCACTTCTGAAGATATCATTGAGTCTTCAACGGTGTCATCGATCACATCGTCGGAACACGTCTATTGAAAGGGAACAATACCGGCAACAGAGAAAGAAACACAATCAATGCAATGCACAATATGATGCATCATCATGACATGGCATTATGCTGTGATTTGAGCTAATGCAACTAGCACCAGGTTAAATGAAGTTGGTTTGAATCCAAAATTCAAATTCAAACTCCATATGTGATTATTTAAATGCCATTTAATTGATTTGACCTGATCAGCAGGCATAAGTTGCTCAAACATGCATGGTAATGCCATAAAAAGGTTCCTTGAATTTTTCTGATCATTTTTCATATATAAATTATTTTCATCTGAGCTACGGTTGATTTTATATGATTTTTTAGCAGTTTTGAGTATTTTCTAAAATTCATAAATCATTTAAGATTTATTTTAAATTCCAGAAACACTTTACTGCATCAGCATGACCACATGCTGACGTCAGCAGGTCAACAGGGGCTGTTTGGGTCAAACCTGACCAGTGGGTCCCACTGGTCTGTCTCTCAGGGCTAACTAAAAGTTTTAAAACTAAACTAAAGGTTAACAGAGTCTGGGCCCCACGTGTCAGTGACACAACTAACTAACAGGGTTAGTTAGCCTTAAGTTAATACTAACTAAACTGTCAGTGGGCCCGGGGCCCACATGTCAGTTACCAATCTAACTAACAGAGATAAATAACACTAAATTAAGTCTAAACCTTAATTAGTTAGGGGCCTGGGTCCACCTGTCATTGATCCAGGGGGGGGGGGGTCATTAGTGCCTGAACTAATTAGGCCACGTCAGCGTCGCCGGATTAAGCGCCGGCGACCTCACAGTGCGGCGGCGGCTCGCCGGAGTGGCGCTAGGGGCAGCGCCTGGGCGTGCTGAGGGCACCAGAAGGAAGCCCTCACCCGCCCGCATCTAGGGGTGCGCATGGCTGGGCGCGGGGAGGCCTACAGAGGCACCGGCGACGAGGTCCGCGGCGGCTGAAGCTCTGGTGGCGACGGATTCAACGAAACGGTGCGCGGGAGGAGCTGAGGTTTGCACCTACGGTCTCTACGGGTGCTCGCAAACTCGTTGGACTTGGTGGTGTGACCAAAAGGTCACCGGGGTGGCGCCGGCGACCAGCCCGAGCGGCGGCGAGCTTCGGCTTCAGTCGAAACAGTGGCTACGGTGATCAAGAGGCATGGGGAGGAGGGGCAAACGACGGAGGAGCTCACATAGGTTGCAGCTCGCGTCTCAGTGGGCTCGTAGGAGGTCGGATGACGTCGGGGCATCTCCGGCGATCTGGGGTGCTGGAGATTGAAGACGACGGCGTTGAGGGCGTTGCGGTGCTCCCCAGCTTGAGTACGTCGATGAAATAGGAAGACGGAGCTGCGGCGGTTCTTCTTGGCATGTTGGCGAGGCGTGCGGTGGCCGGTGGCCGCGGTGGTTCAGGGCGGCGGCGACGAACTCCTCTCGGTGGCCGCGTGCGAGAGAAACAGAGGAGGGAGGAGAGAGCAGCGTGTGAGGGTAGAGGTCGAGGTGGCTCCGGGGCATCTCCGGGCGTCGCTAGAGGGGCCTGGGAGAGGCAAATAGGCAGGGAGGAGGTGGTGGCGTGGCTGCGGCATGCCGGGCACGCAGCTGCTTTGGGGCGAGGGGGAGAAGACGACAGAGGGGCTGTGGTGGTGGGCTGGGCTGGCTACAGTGTTGGGCTGCAACTGGTAAGGCTAGGTTAGTTTCTGTCTTTGCTCTTTTCTTTAAATTGTTTCTGTTTTCTATTTTTGTTATTTTGTTTTGATTTAGTTTATAGCCCAAATCATTTTAATAAATCCCGAAAATAATTGTGGGCATTAAATGAATTATTACAAAGGCCCTCAACTATTTTTAGAATTGTTGGAGCATTTAAAGATATTAAAAATATTTAAATGCCCCAATTTAAATACAATATGGGTTATTCAAAAATCCAAAATTGTCCTAGAAATAGGTGCAACATTTTTGGCAGAGGTTTTTAATCAATCCAAAAATGATGAACTTTTCCCAAGGGCATTTTGGGTTCATTGAAAAATATTTTAATTTGACCCTAGTTGAATTCATTTGGTGCTAGGGTTTGAACATCCCCATTTCAACTTTCTGGAAAACTTAAACATGATGCAACAGACAGGTGCTATCCTAATGCAAGGTGAAGCTGGGGATGTGACAGTTGAAGCGATGGATAAACTTCTGCAGGGTTTCTCCTGGTTGTTGCTTGATACGCCGCAGGTCACCCGTGGCTGGGGGACGGTCTCGAGTGCCCTGGAAGTTGGCGATGAACCGCTCGCGCATCTCACTCCAGGTGGAGATCGATCTCGCGGGCAGGTTCAAGAGCCATGAGCGCGCGCCATCCTTGAGGGCCATGGGAAACCAGTTCGCCATGATCTTCTCGCTGCCGCCGGATGCGTCGATGCTCGCCTCGTAGAGCTGCAGGAACTCCATAGGGTCGGGGGTGCCGTCGTAGCGTGGAGGCAGGCCGGGCTTGAACTTCCCAGACCAGTTGACGTTGCGCAGCTCGGGGGCGAGGGCCTTGCAGCCTGTTGTCGACACCGGAGCTTGCTAGGGTGGTGGGACTTGGTCTTGGTCCTCGCGCACCGCCGCGGCGGGGGGGGGGGGCGCGGTCTCGACGCAGCGGTGGAGGGAGCGCGGGTGCTCCTCCGTGGGGCTGCTGGATCTCTTGGCAGCTTCCTTCTTCGCGCACTGGCGCCGCGCGTGGGCAGTCACGCCATGGGGCCACATGCCTTTGGTCTTGGACAACGCCTTGGCGCGAGGGTAGCAGTGGAGCTTCTTGGGCCTCGTCGTCCTCATGGGGAGGCAGGCGAGGCAGGGAGAGGGACAGCGCCGAAGAGCCACCAGCAGCGTTGACGAGCTCGGCGATGCGGTCGAGCCATTCTTCGTAGAAGTCATCGACGGGGCGATAGCGCAGAAGCTTGCATGCCATGAGCAACGCAGCCTGCGCATCCACGGGTCTGTGACGTACTTGGGCTGAAGAGACCGGCGGAGTCATTGACGGGATAGCGGTGTGTCCGTCGTGACGCACGGAGGGGTGCAAGGACGACGTGTGCAGTTCTTGCCGTGCCGGACCGGTGGCGGCGTTGGCGGCAGGTGATCGAGAACGATGGGGTGGTCCGCCGGCAGGAGCAGACTGAGCGACGCGGGCAGCAAGGGCAGCCCGCCGCTCAGCACGGGCTCTGCGAGCGTCGGCCATGGAACTGCTGGAACGACGGAGCACTGGTCGACGGAAGGGAAGTTTTAGTGCACCCCCTACCTCGCGCGCCAAATGTCGGATCTAGGGTGCCAGCAAAACCCTTAAGGTTCAAACTCTGGGGTGTGCACGAAGATCTCTCCTTCCGCCCTAACTCGTCTACTCAACAGCCGTAGGCCTAGCTCGTCAGATCCGATGAAAAAGAGACACAAGATTTATACTGGTTCGGGCCACCGTTGTGGTGTAACACCTTAATCCAGTGTGGTGTGGTGGATTGCCTTGTAGGCTGAAGAAGAACTAGTACATGGATGAACTGCCTCCTGAGGAGAGGTGTTCTTGGGCTCGGGTGAGCTTGTGGTGTATGAGAGGTCTCGATGATCCGATCAACTCGAGTCAAGATCAACGCCAGCCCCCCTCCGAATGGTGGTGGCTAGTCCTATTTATAGCGGCCCGGGTCCTCTTCCCAAATATTGAGCGGGAAGGAATCCCACAACGGCCAAATTTGAAGGGGGACAGCTAGTACAAGCTATCCTGATAAAAGGTGGTCTTCGCCTACCAAAGGCTCTGGTGGTGACGCCGCTGCGGGCTCTAGGATGACCTCCGTCCTGCCGTCCTGCTGGTCTTGGTCTCGTTGCACCGATATGGAAACCTTTGCCTGACGCCTCGGGACTCCTCGTCTACACCTGCTTCTTTAGCACCAAAGGGGAAACTGGCACTCTGCGCCCGCCGGCGCCCGCCTGACCTTGGTCGTCACTACTCACGTCACGAGGACCTCGCGAGGAGTCCGTTGCCTCGATTTCTCCAATTATCACGAGCCGGCCTGGTGAGGCCGCCCTAGGGGATGCCTTGTGTTGTCCGCCTCGCGAGGCTTGGCCCCTTGCGAGGGTCTTGAGTTGTTGATGAAGATGTTGGGTCGTACCAGACCGCCTGATGAGCCACGCCCTGGGCCGCAGGCAGGCAAGTCTGGGTACCCCCATTCCCAGAACGCCGACAGTATCACCCGGAACACTTCCGGTGTCTAAATACCGTCGTCCTATATATGAATCTTTACCTCTCGACCATTTCGAGACACCTCTTCATGTCTGTGATCTCATCCGGGACTCCGAACAACATTCATTCACCAAATGACATAACTCATATAACACAAATCGTCATCGAACGTTAAGCGTGCGGACCCTACGGGTTTGAGAACTATGTAGACATGACCGAGACACCTCTCTGGTCAATAACCAATAGCGGAACCAGGATGTTCATATTGGCTCCTACATATTCTACGAAGATCTTTATCGGTCGAACCGTTATGACAACATACGTTATTCCCTTTGTCATCGGTATGTTACTTGCCCAAGATTCGATCGTCGGTATCTTCATACCGAGTTCAATCTCGTTACCGGCAAGTCTCTTTACTCGTTCCGTAATGCATCATCCTGCAACTAACTGCTACTTCTCGAGCTTGCTTGTATTCCCTCGAAGAGGAAAGGGTGATGCAGCACAGTAGCGTAAGTATTTCCCTCAGTTTTTGAGAACCAAGGTATCAATCCAGTAGGAGACCACGCGCGAGTCCCTCGCACCTTCACAAACAAATAAGAACTTCGCAGCCAACGCGATAAGGGGCTGTCAATCCCTTTAAGGTCACTTACGAAAGTGAGATCTGATAGATAGGATAGTATAATATTTTTGGTATTTTTGGTATAAGAACAGAAAGTAAATAAATCAAAGTAAAGTAGATGGAAAATTAATATGGCTATAATAGACCCGGGGGCCAAAGGTTTCACTAGTGGCTTCTCTCATGATAGCAGAATTCTACGGTGGGTGAACAAATTACTGTCGAGCAATTGATAGAAAAGCGCATAGTTATGAGAATATCTAGGCATGATCATTATATATAAGCATCACGTCCGTGACAAGTAGACCGAAACGATTCTGCATCTACTACTATTACTCCACACATCGACCGCTATCCAGCATGCATCTAGAGTATTAAGTTCATAAGAACAGAGTATTGCTTTAAGCAAGATGTCATGATGTATAGGGATAAACTCAAGCAATATGATATAAGCCCCATCTTTTTATCCTCGATGGCAACAATACAATACGTGCCTTGCTGCCCTACTGTCACTGGGAAAGGACACCGCAAGATTGAACCCAAAGCCAAGCACTTCTCCCATTGCAAGAACTATAGATCTAGTAGGCCAAACAAAACCAATAATTCGAAGAGACTTGCAAGGATATTATAATCATACATAAAAGATTTCATAAAAGAATCAAATATTGTTCGTAGATAATCTTGATCATAAACCCACAATTCATCGGATATCGACAAACACACCGCAAAAAAGATTACATCGAATAGATCTCCTGGAAGATCGAGGAGACCTTTGTATTGAGATCCAAAAAGAGAGAAGAAGCCACTATGGACCCGAAGGTCTGTGGTAAACTACTACCAACTCATTGGTGAGGCTATGTTGTTGATGTAGAAGCACTCTGTGATGGATCCCCCCTCCGACGGAGCTCCGGAACATGCCCCAAGATGGGATCTCATGGGAACACAAGGTTGCAGGGGTGGAATTAGGGTTTTCTCTGTTGCCTAGATGTTTTCAGGGTACATGGATATATATAGGAGGAAGGAGGGCATCGGGTGTCGGGGTTTTGGGGCGACATATGCCAACGGATGGCTTATCATGCACGGGGACAATAGAGCGTCGCCGGGCCCTGGAAGCGGGATAAGGCGGAACTTAGGACGCCTACGGATCTTACCCAGGTTCGGGGCTCTCCGTGGAGATAACACCCCTATCCTGCTCTACGGTGACTCCGTGTCATGACCAACGTCACTGTGGTAGCTACAAGGTTGCTCCTTGAGCTGTGTCATCTAGAGGAGGAAGATGAACAAGGCTAGCTCACTACCTTCGCTCTAGGGAGTGGGGGTGGTTGCTAGGGTTTCTCTCTCTCTTTCCCTCTACGTGCTCTCTTTCTTCTAAGGCTTAATCTTCCAACCCCTCCTCATGGGGGACCCTGGGGGGTTTATATAGGCCTACCCCCCAGGGGTACAATTTTAATCTCGACAGAGCGGCCACCGGCTGTCAGCAATTTCCGGTGCCGGCCTCGCCGCCTGTCTGCTGGGGCCCGCCGCCTGCGGGCCCATGTGATTACCTTTCACTATAGGCGTGCTTCTGCTGACAGCAGCATCGTCAGGGGGTAGTGGCTACAGTGGTGCCGTCTCCTGCCGTACACTGTCGCCACGCCCTGTCTTGTCATCTTGATGAGGTTCAGACTTCTAGGGCAAGACTCGCCGTTTGCTACCAGGCGGCTGCCTCCCCTGGCTGCCTGCCAGGGGCGGCTTGTTTATGTCTTACCCACTGGCCGGTGGGGCCAGCCGCCTACTGGCCCCGCCGCCTGCGGGTAGTGGGATCGTGGCTTCATCTGACCGAAGCTTGGTCACTGGCAGTGTGGCTATAGTGACTCGCCGCTTAAGAGACGGTCATAAGGTACACATTCACTATAGCCACACCCTCATAGATTCTCTAAGGACACGCTCAACTGTAGCCATGCCTCGGCTGCGCGGTGGCCCCCCCAGCACGCATCCCGAGGAAGGGGCGTAGGACCGTCTGCTAGTCGCTGGCTGTGGAGCTGCCGCCTGTTTGGACCCCTGCCGCCTGCTGGTAGCCGTCTCCTAGGGTAAGCTGTCCTAGGAGGCGACCTGATGATCAGACGGTCGGGGGAGTAACAGGCGGCCCAAAAATTGTCTTAAAATACCATGGGTGGTCACCGAGGACACCCGTGGTCAATATCTCCGACAGTAGTCCCCGAAGCTGGTGGAACTCCGTGGTTTGTGTTGGAGGACTGCGGGGTTCCAGCAGCTTCCCTCCCTAGACAGGACCAGCGTCCTTCGTCCGTCTTCCGAAAAGATTTGTCTGCTGGCAGCCGGGCCTGCACTAAGGGGGCCGCCTTCTGGCAGCCGGACCTTCGTCTTCAAATCTTCGGGGGGAAGGCACCGCCTGGTCAGCAGGCACTCGCGCAGGCTTGCCGACCGTTGGCGGCTCCCCACGCGTCGTCGCCCCGTTGCGTCGGACTGCCAGCCCACGCGCGTGACGGGACGTAACAATGGGCCGGGGCCCGCCACTACAGGGCCTCGATCCGCGCGCGGATCCAGTGTGGCAACGGTAATCGATTGCCCTCCCCACGCGCATTTAATGCGCGCGGATTAGGCGCGCAAAAGGTGGGGGTCGTGCGGGGCCTGGAGCAGTTGATCCCACGCCCGCCCCCTCGGCTTTGCCGCCCCGAGCCTATAAGTAGGCCGGGGGAGAGGGGTTAGCGTCGTTCTCGCGCTCGCCCCTCCCCACTCTCCTTCTTCTTCCTTGCTCCCGTCCCCTCCTCTCGCCAATTCCGCAGCAAGCTGCCGCCTGAGCCATGGCCGCCGCAGCGTCGGTCCGCCACCACGATGAGTGGGACGGCAGTGACGTCCTTGAGAAGCACATCGACAACTTCTGCCGGTCGCGGAAGCTGCCTCCCGCCGACAAGGTCGCTGTGCGCCTAGCGCCGGCGGCGGAGATTAGGTCGGCCCCGCGGTTGGGCGAGCGGGTTATCTTCCGCTTGCACTTCCCGTGCGGCTTCGGCCTCCCCACGAGCGGCTTCTTTCGGTCGTTCTTGGAGTTCTTCAACATCCAACCCCCACCACCTCACGCCAAACACTGTGGTGACGTTGTCTGCCTTCGTCGTCCTGTGTGAGGCGTACTTAGGCATCCTCCCCACCATGGAGTTGTGGACCGAGCTTTTCTACATGAAGCTCGGTACCGCAATCTAGAGCGTGGCCGCCCAGTGCGGGGGTGTATTGCGGTGAAGCGCAGTGGGCCAAGAAACTTCTTCCCGGCGCCGTAGCTCGTGGCGTCGGTGAAGTTGTGGCAGAAGACATACTTCTATGTCTCCAACATCGATCCCACCCATGACTTCATTTGCTTGCCAGACTGGGCACCTGGCCCGCCTGCTGAGCCTCGTGACTCCTGGAGGACCCGGCCCACTTCTCTCACGGCAGGTGCTTCCATTGCCATGCTGCATCTCCGGGAGCTGAGGGACAGCGAGGGCTTGGTTTTCGCGGACCTTTTGCTCACGTTCGCGGAGCGCCGAGTGCTGCCGCTGCAGCGCCGCCCTCACTTGATTTGTGACATGAGCGGGCGTCGGGACCCTAGTCGGACGTGCACCAAGTCAATGCCGTACAAGGAGGTGGCAAACTTGGTGAACTATATATCCAACTGCAAGGTCTCCGACTCCGGTTGGGCCTTTGGCAAGCCGCCGTACAGCCGCAGCAACCAGTCGCTTGCGGTGAGCTTTTCTGCCTTCTCTTGTTTTTCTTTCTTTTCTTTCCGGCTGTCATAGCCGTCTGATCCTGGTGCCGTCTACAGATCTTCCCAGGCCAGCCGGCGCCGGGTTCTGACCAGCCAGGCCGCGATCTTGGGGCCGCCGCCATGGAGGAGGAAGAGGTGACAGGCGGCGGGGGCCAACCATCAGGCGGCCTGCCAGAAGGCGGCGTCGAGAACTGGCCAGACGACGAGGAGGAGGAGGAGGAAGTGCCCGTCCGCGTCCAGGAGGCGGATCCGCCTGGTCCGCGGCAGCCAACAGGCGGGGCCGTCTGGCGCAGCCAGCGGCGTGAAGCGGTGGTCCTCTTCAGGGCCGTCTGGTACCCAGCCCAACAAGCTCCGGCTGTCAACCGCCGCCACCAGGCGCCGGGAGGCGGCCGCCAAGGCGATCCTGCCCAGGCTACCCAAGGCCAGGCCGGTCGTATCCGGGTAAGTATCTTGCTTTCTTCTTTTGATGCTTATCTTCTTCTGCCGTTCCCATCTTGGCTGATTCCCCATCTTCTTCGGGATGCCCATGCAGCGTGCCGCTCTCCCTCTCGCGGGTGCCGGTTGGTTCCATTGTGGGGGGCATGGATGTCCCCCCTGCGTCTCGTCGTGTGGATCCTGCCACCACGCTTCGGGAAGCGACGGAGAGGAACGCTCGTGAGGTACGCGAGGAGCAGGAGGCCGCAGACCGCGAGCGAGCGGTGGCTGATGCTGCTGCCAGGGCCGAGGCCGAAGCGGCTACTAAGGCCCAGGCAGATGCCGCCGCCTGAGCCCAGGAGCGGGAGGCGGCCTCCCAGCAGCCAGCGGTACGCATCGCCCTCCAAGAGGCGGGCTCCCTGGAGCCGTCCGCCCAAGTGCCGGCTGCCGACGAGAAGCCGGCTCTAGACAACGAGGGGGACGGCCGCGTCGCCATGGAGACAGAGGCGCCGCCCCCCGCGCCGCCTTCTAGGACGTAGGGCAGCCGGCCTGCACGGGCGGAGGTGCCGCCAACTGAGGGCGTGCTGGTGACAGGCCCGTAGCCGGCCCCCCAAGCCCCTGCCCATCCGCGCCCTACGAGGGCGGTCTCCGTGCCGCAGCAGGTGGAGGCCGGCGGTGCCAGCTCATCCGCGCCAGAGAGTGAAGCCACCAGCGTGGCGCCATCAGGCTGGGGGCCCAGAGGCGGCGGCACGCTGATTGTCGGGTCGCAGGACGTCCTCGACCGATTCAGCTCCCTGGGCAATGTCGTGTAGACGGTGGTGCAGGAGTTCGTGGCTGCGCGGTCCTCTGTTCGGGTACGTTGACTCCATGCTCTTTCGCTTTTATTCCTTCAATTTCTTCTGTGTTGGCGCGTCAGCGCACCCACTGGGTGTAGTCCCCGAGTTCCGAGCCGGCTGCTGAGCAGACGGCTTGGAACTCCAAAGTGTACGTTGTGGGCTAATCTTCTGTCTTGTTGTAGGACTACCACAACCTCCGGGTGGCCTCCTACAACGCCCAACGCCAGGAGCTGGCGCAACTGCAGGCTGCCCTGGCAGACAGTCAGGGAGAGTGCTTCTCTTCTCCTCCTTGAGGGAGCGCGTCAGCGCACCCGCTGGGTGTAGTCCCCGAGTTCCGAGCCGGCTGCTGAGCAGGCAGCTTGCAACTCCAAGGTTATCTTTTTGCTGATGCTGACATTATTCTTCTTTTTCCCTTGCCAGCGGTCACAGCCAACCTCCGCAACCAGCTGGGCGAGGCCTAGTCGGAGCTAGCTGCCAAGGAGCGAGAGCGCGATCTTGCCGCTCAGGATCGTGACCGCCTAGCCAAGGAGCTGGCAGACCAAGCGGCAGCCCACAAGGTTGAGCTCGGGAAGATGTCGGACGCCGATGCGCTTCTTCGGGCAGAATTTGAGGCCAAGCGCTCGAACTGGGTTGAGAAGGAGGCAACTCTGCAAGACGACTATGGAGCCATTCCAGACATGGTCAACGGTGAGATGCCTGCCCTTTCTTCTTGTACCTGCCATCTGTTACAGCCGCCTCTCTTTTCTTCCGATTCTTCTTCTAGCTTTTGCAGAGTTCTTCCTGGGCCACTCTGTGGCCGCCAGCCAGTTCATCGAGGCCCAGCGTGATGAGAGGCGCAAGGCGGGCCGGGTGATCGCACCCAACGCGCCCAGGACTCCAGCCGAGCAGCTTCTTGTTGTCAAGGCGCGCCTCCAGCCGGTCCATCGCCTGCTTCGCCGCATGCAGCGCCCTGGTGCCCAAGTGCTGGCCGCCCTCTGGCCAGGCGCGCCGGTACTCCGCACTCCCAGCCGGACTGCCGACTGGCTGGAGGCGGCCGGCCACCGCTTCGAGGCTTGGAAGGGTGCTGCGGCGAGGGCTGGTGCGCGGACCGCCCTGGAGTTTGCCAAGGGCTGGTACCCGGACTTGAACCTCGACCAGCTGAAGACCTTCCGTGTGGAGGCCAAGCCTGAGCTGGCCGCGGTGCAAGGAGACCTTGCCAGATGTGCCGCCGCCCTTGCTGAGTATGTCGACACTGCCATCTTCGTCCCAGAGCTGGATGAGAATGGTCATGTGGTGCCACCCAGCAACTTTGCGGCAGCGGAGGAGCTGGACGAAGAGATCGCCTCCAGCGATGAAGGCGAGGAGGAGGGAGACATCGATGAGGAGGCCAGCTCCCAGGAGGCGGATCCGTCTGCTGGCCATCAGCCTGACCGATCCTCGACAAGCGGACTAGGCGTGGCGGCTCCGCCTACTGCAGGAGGCGGCCAGGCCGAGACCCGCCAGGTGCCCCCCCCAGAAGCTGGCTCCGTCGTGCCGCCTGCTGCGCCCTAGGCTTTTTTCTTGTATCTATGGATTCCTGTTTCTTCGTAAGACTTGGTAGGATTAGTCCGAACAATTCCACCCGCTGGGTGTATAAGTAAGCTGCTACTGGTAGGCAGCCCTTGAGGCCTATTTTGATGTAAATATTCTTTGAATGCTGCACGGTGCTTATGCAATTTGGCCGGGTCCTGGGATTAGCCCCGCCCTTGGTTCCTTAGGGTAATTTTCTTTTGCTGTCTCCCTTAACTGCCGTCCTGCCAGCCAGATAGCCACTCTGTGGTTCTGAGGGTTGAACCTGAAGTCTTGATGATCGTAACAATTAAGGAGATCGCAACGATCTTGAACGAAGAATCTTCGGGAGAACGGACAAGAATTAGAGTAAAACTCTTCTTCGGACTTCAAATGACGACGAGGGACGCCACCAAAATTATTGAGATACTCCGGAAGAATGAAAGAAGAAAGGTTGAACCAAACATGAAAAGAATTAAAAGCGAACTTCGCAAGGCACGTGGCTGATGGAATCCATACTTACATCACACTTGAAAACAATTTCGTAACACTTCGGAAAATAAAAGAGTCAGGTAAGATCCTGGGAATAGACATGTGGGTTATGAGCCCACCAAAGAGAAAACACCATTGGAAAAAGATCGAAAATGAGATGACGCACCGGAACGATTGAGAAACTCGAATGAGGTGACAAGCTCAGATTAATTGGAAGACAGACGAATCTCTGAGATTTCTTCGGAACTCTGGAACAATTAAATGGCGAGAGGCGAACGAGCAAGGGGAATATCCTAGCTGAGGGAAAAGAATATGCTGAACACCGAATAATTGAGTTGAATCCACCGGAAAAAGAAGAAGAGGTGAAGAATATCAAACAAGAGGATAATTCATCGGAGAAGAAAAGAGAAGAATGATGACGAGCTAGACGAGAATTCACCGGTTGAAATAACTGGGGAAATAATGCAAAGGATTTTCATGAGTAGGATGGATACTTGATTAAGGACTCCGGCTCCGAGAAGTAAAAGGGTGGGAGGGTGGGAAAAAGAAAGACCACTTCGAACGGGGAAAAACACCATCGGTTGGAAAGAACTGAGGGTTGAACCTGCAAGAAGAAGAGGGTCAAATCCACTTGACGAGAGATGCACCAGATGAAAGAACTAACAACACAACGAACGAAAACTAACCACGCGATCCTAAAAAAATTGAAGGGGAAGAGGGGTAATTCAAAACACCTACGTCAAGATTCCTCACCAGAGCGACGAAGGGGCAGGGGAGTAAAAAGCATTCCTACTCTCCGATATAACTAGACTCCGAAAAGAAGTTTTCTGCTAGACTCAAAAACGGCCAAACTACGATCAATCAAGGGGGCTCCTATGGACGGTCGAGGCTCTGATACCAACTTGTCAAGCCCAAGATGCGATTCTATCCCGATCACGTGACACTTACGTGATTGGGGCACAACCGCATTTCGGGCGCTTAGCAAGATGGATATCATTACATCGTACCATTACATACATACATGGGGGATACAACAATACATACAAGTCACATGAATACAACATCATCAATACAAGGCATCCGACTACGGATGCAAACAGGAAAAGAACAACGACATCCATCTGCTATCCCAGACTGCCAACCCGGAACCTAACCCAAGACTGAAGAAGAAGAAGAAGAAAGAACTCCAACACAATGATCAACGCTCTCATGTCAAGTCATCGGAAACCTGCACCGGCAACTGTTGTTGTAGTATCTATGAGCCATGAGGACTCAGCAATCCCATAACCATGGGTAACAAGACTATCAAAGCTTAAAGGGTAGGAAGAGGTAAGGTGGTGAGGTTGCAGCAGCGGCTAAGCAAAATGTATGGTGACTAACTTACGAGTACAAGAATAAGATGAGCATCTACGCAAACGATCGCAACTAGTAGTGATCGCTAAAGATCCTGAACTACCTACGAGTCAAACATAACCCCCACCGTCTTCTCTTCTCAAAGTGAAAAGAGACAGTCACGGTTACTCACACAGTTGTGTGTTTTACTTCGGATCCTCTGTCAAGTTTTCTACAACCGGACATTAACAAATTCCAATCTGCCACATAACCGTGGGCACGGCTTTCGAAAGATCATAACCCTGCAGGGGTGTCCCAACTTAGCCCATCACAAGCTCTCACGATCAGCTGAAGTAATAATAATTATTACCCCTTATCTTAGGGAAATCCGATCAGGCTCGGCATCCCGATGCACAAGACATTTCGACAATGGTAAAACAAGTCCAGCAAGACCTCCCGGCGTGCCGACACCCTGATAGTAGCCGCGCATATCTCGTCTCGGGCCACCACCGGATGAGCACAGCGTACAGCAACCAAACCCCATGTTTCCAAGGGGGGGCGCCGCAAATGACTCTATTTGGGACCAACACCATCAGCACTGGCCCCCCTGTTATGTAGAAAAGAATCTCGAGGGAGCGTCCCCCCTATGCAATTTAATTAATTAATTAAGTTGTTATTATGAGGCAAATTAAAACCAATGTTGGGCCTTGCTGGAGGAGTTTTATTCAAAGACGAAGTGTCAAGGGGTCCCCATATACCCAACCGTGTAAGGAACGTAAAATCAAGGAACATAAGGCCGGTTTATCGGCTCCTAAGGTGGCATGAGTGGAACAAAACACCGAGCAAAAGGCCAAGCCTTCCACCCATGCCCAGTATATAGGTGTGTTAATAATAATAATAGATATTGTGATATTCCAACAACAAGATCCGACATGGATCAAACTTCATCTTCACCTGCAACTAACAACGCTATAAGAGGGGCTGAGCAAGCGGGTAACATAGCCAAACAATGGTGTGCTAGGAAGGTTTCAAAGGTTAGAGGTTTCATGGCAACAAGGAGAGGGGCTGACAATAATGATGGGTAGCGCGACATATAACGATAGCATCGAGACAACTAAGCATGGCAATGATAGTGAAGGTATCCAAGGGTATGGTCATCTTGCCTGAGATCCCGCAAGGTAGAAGAACGGGTCCATGAAGAAGACGAATAAGAAGCCTTGAAGAAGAACCACGGGTAGACGAACGAATCCTCACGATCGCAACAGAACAAGCACTAACGAGAAGAAGCAAGCAATACGGTAAACACACTACACAAGAACATGACAATATGCTCAACCAAGTATGATGCAAGACAAGTCTATATATGATGCAATACATGTCAAGGTAGGAAGCACTCAAAAACAACACAAGCCAACAAGTTGAAATGAGGCCGGAAACTACACATAACAAATCCGGTAAGTCCTCATATGCATAATTTGAATTTAGTCCAGATCTAAGCAAACCTTAAGTTAAAGTGGTTAAACAGCAGATTAACATGCACCATGATGATCTACACGAAATTCTAGTCAAGTTTCATATAAGGTTTGTTTAATTCGGAGCTACGGCCTAGAAGATATGAGCAAAACAAGACAAGCATGTCAACGGTGCAAGATGCACCCAAACATCAAGCAAACTCACTTCAAACATGAAAACAACATGATATTATGATTCTACATGCAAAATCACACAAGTTTCATATAAGGCACACTCAAAACGGAGCAACGGGCTAAAACATACACATGAAACAAGATATAACAACAGGTTGAAGTTAACAGCCACATAGGAACTTTGGAGCAAGGTAAATATAAGCTACATCACCCAAACATGATAACAAGAAGCATGGATGTGAAGTAGACATGTTACTTAACAAGCATGAAATTAGAACACACCAAAAAGCTTGCTGGAACACATTTAAACAAGCATGGCAAGTTGCAATAAAATTATCCAGACTTAGCCAAAATCTGGGAAGGCAAAAACATCATCACGATGCTGCCTTCGGAGGCACAAAACAACAAGCATATCAACTCTAATAAGAACATAAAGAGCATGGACATGTAGTAGACATATCCTACAACAAACAACTCCATTGGAGCATCTCCATAGGAGGCATGGATCAATAGCAACAAGCTACACCAAATTGAACATGCTGATAAAATCCTGACAGTTATCATTTATAGCAAGTTGAGAGCAAGAAATAAATAAGCTACAGCAGGTCATATGAGCAAGTAAGGGCATGAATGGATAGACAATAACATGGACAACAAGGCATGATCATTGGCCACTCCAAAACAAGCATGGATTTGAGTAGGGCATCAAGCAAACATAGCATCAGGTTATAACAGATTCCAGACTTAGCAGTTTTTTCACTAAGTATAAAACAGTTATGTTGGCATGGCATGTTTACAAGCATGTTTAAGTCAACACAAGGCATATCATGGAAAGAGGTTTGCACCACAGGAAAGACCATATAATGGTGCTTCTAAAACATCTAGACATGTGGCATGAGGACAAACACATCAATAGCAAAGAGCAATTGAAATCAGCATCTCATAACAAGTTTCATAACATAACAGCCACATGCACTTTTGCAACAGAGATTAACATGGCAATATGGACTCAAACAAGCATGCTACAGCAACCATCATGTATTACACTTCACAAGGAACATTTTGACATATCATATGCATCATTTGGATAAACGTGCACCAAGTTATCATATCTCAAACATGGCATCAAAATAACAAGTAGCAGCAGTTTATAACAAGTAGCACTCTTGCAACAGAGATTAGAGCATCTAGATGAACTCAAATAAGCATGGCACAATGGAACAAAGTGTAGAGCATATCACCACGATCATTTTGACATATCATTCATTCAATTTGGATCACCACACAACAAATTACAGGCATGCAAAGATGCAATAAAATGCTGACAGAAATGGCTTGGTGGAAAAAAAGACCTCGGGGAAACGGACATGTCCAGTCCAGACGGATATGTCCGGCGGCTGGACACGGGGGCCCAGAGGTCAGTGGCTCACAGAGAGAGAGGACGTCGGACATGTCCGGGCACCTCCGGACATGTCCGGCGCGGCTAGAGGAGCTCGGGGCCGGCGGTCATGGCAACGATCGGACGAAGCTCCGACGAGGCGCGGGGAGGAGCGGAACTGGGCGCAGGGCGGCGGATCTGGCCGGGAACGGGCCGCGGGGTCTCGGATCTGACAGTTCCCGGCCGGTGCGGGCACCGACGAGGCCGGCGTTGAGCTTTCCACGGCGGCGGTGCTAGCGCTAGCCGAGGTCGCCGGAGGCGAGGCCCTCGACGGCGGGCGGCGGAGCAAAACTCTTGGGGAAGCCAGGAGCGGGGCGCTGAGGCGCGGGGCGACGTGCCTGCCGGCGCGCGGCGGCGGCAGGGTCCGGCAGGGCGCCGGAAGACGACGGCGGCGGGGCGAGCGAAGTCCTCGGGGCGCTTGGGGTAGCGACGCGAGTGCTCGGCCCGGATCAGGCCCGGGGTGGGCCTCGGCCGGGCCTCGCGGGCCAGGCGCGGCGGCTGACGCGGGAAGGGCCAGGTGGCGGCCGCGCATTGGAGGAGAGGCGTGCTGCGCTGACGTGGCCCAATGGGGGCGCGCCAAGTGGCGTAGGAGGGTTGGAGCGGCGCTGAAAACGAGGGAGATGGGGGGGTGGCTGCGGCTGGAGGTTAGGGGAAGGGTAGGAGCTAGGTTTAGACTAGGATTAGTCCATTTTTGGCATGGAGGGGTCTTTATATAGGGAAAAGCCTAGGGTTTGGGGGGTTTTGCTCCGTTTCGAGCCGTACGATCTCGATCGTGCGGCTCCGAGCGGAGGGGGGAGGTAGGTGACTTAGGTGGGCTGTGTAGAAGGCCTTGGGCTTAGGGAAGGGAAGAGAGGGAGAGGCCCGCGGGGGTTTTCGGAGACCGAAAACGTCCGACGAAATAACCGGCGACTAGTGCCGCTATACATATCCGTTCGGCTATCAAACGAGCTCTGAATGCGATGAAATTTGGCAGGCGGCCTGTCTACACTATAATAAGACCACATGCCAAGTTTCAACCCATTCCGAGAACATTTTTCGGCCACTTATAAAATAAATATTTGGAGGCGTCGCGGGCGCGTGTGAGTGTGTCTGGGCTCAGAACGGACAACGGAGAGGACGAGGGAACTCGGGCGGATGCAAGTTCTGAAAACATGCTGATGCGACACACTTGATGACATGGCAAAATGCAACACGCAAACAGATGACATGGCACTGACAACAAATAACTGGCTGACACCTGGCACACCGGTCTCGGGGTGTCACACGAAGGCTTTGGCGACGAGAGATCTTGAGGCCGCGTGATGGCCACATTCCCCTTGGTGAATGTCTTTCAGAATAGCCAGACCCTTTTCTACTTCCACGCAGCGCTGGAAGACACCTGTTGCACTTTTTCTGACAAGCTCTTTGTTGACTATGGTGTATGCTGAAGCTCGGCGTTGAACTTGTCGTGCCAAGGTTTCATCTGCTGGCAGTTCTCTTCTGAGCAGGAAGGTGAGGATTGGTTGTGCCCAAGACGGTGCTGAGACTCATGTTGCTTCTGCCAAAGAGACCAGGTTGGTTGGGCTGGGAGGCGGAGGGCTGGGATGAGCCGCCTGCTATGCTTCCAAAGTCCCCGAGCCGGCTGCGACGGTCCCCGGGCCGTCTGCTAGGGCTGGTGCCTCCTGGCCGTCTACTGGAGCTGGCGCCTCTTAGCCGCCTGCTGGAGCAGTCCCCGGGCCAGGAACCGGCGCAGCGAGTGCTAGACCGTCTGCTGGAGTTGGAGTATCAAGGCCGCCTGCTGGAGCAGTCTCCGGGCCGGCTGCTGAAGTTGCTGGGCCGTCTGCTCCAGGATCGGCTGGTATGAAGATTGACTCCGATTCTCATGAAGGCTTGATAGACGGCTTGCGCAGGCATTGATGAGACACGCCGGCTAGTATTGCTTGGCGGGTGGAGCCGATTCGTGCCAAGGTGTCGGCTTGCATGTTGTCGGCTCGTGGCACGTGGAGGAACTCGCAGCCGTCAAAGTGCCCACTGATCTGCTGGACAAGGAAACGATAACTTGCCATATTTGCGTCCTTGGCGTCCCAGTCCCCAGATGACTGCTGGACAACCAAGTCTGAGTCACCATAGCACAGCACTCGGCGGATGCCAATCTCTTTGGCCATCCGGAGCCCGTGGATGAGTGCCTCATACTTGGCCACGTTGTTAGAGGCGGCAAAGTGGATCTGCAGGGTGTACTTGAGCTTGTCGCCGTTGGGGGAGGTGAGGATGACGCCGGCTCCCAAGCCAATGCGCATCTTTGACCCGTCAAAGTGCATCCGCCAATGGGTTGAGTCTGGAGCAGGCGGCAGGTACTGGGTTTCGGCCCAATCGACGAGGAACTCGGCCAATGCTTGCGACTTGATGGTGGTGCATGGCTGGTAGAAATGGTGAAGGGGGCCAGCTCGATGGCCCACTTGGCCACTCTTCCTGAAGCATCTCTGTTGCCCATGATTTCAGCAAGCGGGGCCGTGCAGACGACCGTGATCGGATGTTCTTGGAAGTACTGCTTGAGTTTCTTGGCGGTGAAGTACACGCCGTAGCACATCTTCTGCTAGTGGGGGTAGTTCTGCTTGGACACTGACAGCACCTCGCTCAGGTAGTAGACCGGCCTCTGGATGGGAAAGGCTCTGCCGTCTTCTGGGCGCTCGACCACAATGACCGTGCTGACCACCCGGCTGGTGGCGGCTATGTAAAGGAACATGGGTTCCTTGTCTGTTGGCGCCGCCAAGACACGCGGGGTGGACAACAGACTCTTGAGCTGCTGGAAAGCTTCGTCTGCCTGCTCGTTCCACTCGAAGCACGTGGTCTTCTTCATCAGTTGATACAGGGGGAGTGCCTTTTCTCCCAGCCGGCTGATGAAATGGGTGAGAGATGCCAGGCACCCTGTGAATTTCTGGACATCTCGCACACGAGTTGGCCACTCCATTCTCTCAATGGCCTTGATCTTTGCAGGGTTGCACTCGATGCCGCGTTCAGATATCAGGAAGCCAAGGAGTTGGCAGGCTGGTACCCCGAAGACGCATTTCTCCGGGTTTAGCTTGATCCGAAAGCGGCGCAAGTTTTCAAATGTCTCTTGGAGATCCTCGAAAAGAGTTCCTCTCTTCTCCGTCTTCACCACGATATCATCCACATAAACGTGGGCGTTTCTGCCAAGTTGCTCGAGGAGACACTTCTGCATGCAGCGCTGTAAGGTGGCGCCGGCGTTTCTCAGGCCGAACGTCATGGTCAGGTAGCAGAAGGCCCCGAATGGCGTGACGAAGGCGGTCTTTAGACGGTCAGTCGGATCGAGTTTGATCTGGTGGTACCCGAAATAAGCATCAAGGAATGACATCAGCTCGCATTTGGCTGTGGAGTCAATCACTTGATCTATTCGCGGCAGAGCAAATGGATCTTTAGGGCAAGCTTTGTTGAGGCTAGTGTAATCAATGCACATGCGCTATTTGTTGTTCTTCTTCAGCACTAGGGCTGGGTTTGCGAGCCACTCTAGATAAAAAACTTCCATAATGAAGTCGGCTGCTAGCAGGCGGGCAACTTCTTCCCCAACTACTCTTCTCTTCTCTTCTGACATGCGGCATAGCGGCTGCCTGACAGGCTTTGCATCTTCTCTCACATGGGGTTTGTGCTCGGCGAAATCCGTCGGGACACCCGGCATGTCTTTGGGGGACCATGCAAAGATGTCCCAATACTCACGGAGGAAATCGACGAGCTCGCTTTCCTATTTGTTGTCTAGGTTTGACCCTATGATAGCAAATCGCTCTGGGTGAGACGGGTCCAAGGCAATCTTCTTTGTCTCCTTGGCCGGCTGGAACGAGCCTTGCGGCTCCGCCTCCCTCGGATCGGCTGGTATGGCTGGCTGCTCGCCAGCCATTGCCACCATCCGTTCCAGGCAGCGCTTTTCTTCAGCTACGACAAGGGACTCGGCCAGACGGCTGCTTGCTATTGCGCATGCGATGGACTTCTCGTAATCCCCGGCTATGGTGATTATTCCCTTGGGGCCCGGCATCTTCATCTTGAGGTAGGCATAATGGGGTACTGCCATGAACTTTGCAAGAGCAGGCCGGCCCAAGATCACGTGATAGGGACTTTCCAGGTTCACTACTTCAAACCAGACTGGCTCCCTCCGGAAATGCATCTTGTCACCAAACAGGACATCAATCTTGGCCTTGCCGATTGGTGAGCAAGAGAGGCCTGGCACAATGTCGTGGAACACAGTCCTGGTAGGCTGAAGCTGCTTTTCTTTGATGCCCAACTTCTCCATGGTGTCGCGGTACATGATGTTGATGCTGCTGCCGCCATCTACCAGTACTCGGGAGAAACGACAAGCCCGCCTGTCGGTGGAGAGACTTGCGTCCAGAACTAAGCCGTAGGCCCCTGGTGACGGCATGACAGCCGGGTGATCTTCTCGGCTCCAGCTGATGGGCTTCTTAGACCAGTGCATGAATTCTGGAGCTTAGATGGCAACGGTGTTGACTTCTCTGCGCTGCTGGCGCCGGCTGTCCCTATCGTCCGCTTGGCTGGTTAAGACGACATAGGCCCCGTTTTCTTCTGGGAAATTCGTCCTGGACCTGGCCGCCTAGACGAGCAGCCGGCGGATTGGGAGGAGGGGCCGCCTGCCCAGCAGGAGGCGGTGGTAGAGCTTCCCCTCTGGCAATCCTTGTGAGCCAATGACACTTTCGTGTGGTGTGGTTGGAAGGCTTCGCGCCACTGTGGAACTTGCAGGGGCGTCCAGAGCTTGGTCGAAGGAGAAAGCTGGCTGCCAGGCTGGCTTGCCGCTCTTCTAGCGCTTGGGTCCTGCTCAAGCTTCTGGCTGCTGGCCGTCAACTGCTGCCACCAGCCAGCTGTTGGCAGCCGGCACGTGGGTCTTCCGTTTGTGGTCGTTTGGCTACTGGCGTCGGCTGGACTCTCCAGCCGGCATTTTGGGAATTGGAGGAGTCATCTTGCCAGAAGCATCCACTTGCAGCTCGGTGTTCATGGAAGAGTCGGCGGTGGCGTACTTGTCTGCTATGCTCAACGGCTCGTCTAGCGTGGCCGGCTCGTCACAAAGGAGTTTGTGTTTGAGCAAGGTGCCTTCTCTGCACCCGGGCGTGAAATACTCGATGACTTGTACTTCGTGCACTCCTTCACTAGAGTTTCGCAGCTCTGCCTAACGCGTCAGATAATCGCGGGCTGACTCATCTGGGCCTTGGACGCATAGGGAGAGCTGGCACGGCTTGGGAGGACGCTTTTAGGTGCTGGTGAAGTTGCGAGTGAAGGCGTCGGTGAAGTCCAACCAGCCATTGATGTTGTTGGGTTTGAGGCTGTTCAGCCACGTCCGGGCCGTGCCCTGGAGCATAAGTGGCACGTACTTCACTGCAACACGCCTGTTGCCGGTGGCTATGCTGACGGCTGTGGAGTAGTCCACCAGCCAGTCCTCTGGTTTCACTGATCCGTTGTACTTGGGGGTATCTCTGGGGAGCGAAAAGCCCTTGGGGAAAGGCTCGTTGCAGATGCGGGGGCCGAAACAGGCCGGGCCGAGGTCATCTTCCTCTTAGACCGCCTGGTACCGAGCCACTCGGTCTAGGCGGTGGCGGGCGTCGTTCTCCCCAACCCCCTCGCGGCGGCCCAAGCGGCCCGCCAGAGAGGGGTGGTCAACAGCCGGAGGAGACACGCGCCTCTCCCAACTAGGAGGAGGCGGGTGTTCCCCTCGCCGCTCTATGGCACTTGGGCGGCCGTCTACGTCGCGCTCGATGGTGATACGAGTCTGTCGGCTGTGGCTAGCAGCTGACTCTGAGTCTCACCGGTTGGGGGCACCGACTGTTGGAGAGCGGGACGTAGCTCCTTGCTCCCGCCGAAGGGGGTGGTTGTCAGCATGCGCACCAGCCTCCGATACCCGGCGACGGGCCTTGTGCTGCGTGGCAGCAGCGTCGAGGAGCTGGCGGGCGCGTTGAGTCACGCAGCGAAGCTCGTCTCCCTCCAAGTGACCCATCTCATCAACTGCCGCCTGGGCAGCCCTTAGGTTCTCCGATGGAGTGAGGTACATGGGCCGCGGGGCCCCCAGCATGTCTGCTAGCAGCCCGCCGCGATCGCGAACGGTGCCAGCCCGGCTAGGCTCACCAGCAGCCGGCGTGCCGCAAATGGCACGGTCCATCTCGCGGCGGTAGGCTTCAGTGAGGCGTCGGGAAGCGGCCAGCTTGTTGGCGCTGTCGAGGAGCGAGACGCGAAGTGCCTCCAACGTCGCGCAGTCTACCCCCGTCGTAACAGGTGCGGCGAGGTTCTGTAGAGCGGCCTGGAGCGGGTCTTGGGCCGACCCGCCGGACGGTTCGTCGTGGTTGGTGGCGAACACTTCCGTGATGGTGCTGGTGGTGCCGCTGCCCGTTGGAACAGGGAGGGGGTCGTCGATGATCACCACTTGCTCGGGGAAGGAGTCGACAGGCTCTGTGTCGAGGTCGATGATCATGTCTACTGGTGGGTCAGAAGAGCCCACTGACTCTACGTCAGAGGCGCGCTCGTCGACGATGTGGAGCTTGTCAAGGAGCTTGACGAGGCAGCTCTCCGGAGCTACTGGCTCGGCCGCCGGAGAGGGCTCGTCATGAATGTGGATGCCGCCGAGAAGGTCGGCGAGTCCGCTTGCGGCACATGTGGCCTCGGTGCCGCGAAGCATCTCTGTTTCCACGCCTGCGGGCGTGCCAGGCTGGTTGTGCTCGCCAGGGAGGAACAAAGTTCCCGTCCAGAACATGTCTCCGGACGACGGTGCACCGAGCCCCACGGTGGGCGCCAAATGTCGGGGTTTTGGGGCGACATATGCCAACGGATGGCTTATCATGCATGGGGACAATAGAGCGTCGCCGGGCCCTGGAAGCGGGATAAGGCGGAACTTAGGATGCCTACGGATCTTACCCAGGTTCGGGGCTCTCCGTGGAGATAACACCCCTAGTCCTGCTCTGCGGGGACTCCGCGTCATGACTAACGTCACTGTGGTAGCTACAAGGTTGCTCCTCGAGCTGTGTCGTCTAGAGGAGGAAGATGAACAAGGCTAGCTCAATACCTTCGCTCTAGGGAATGGGGGTGGTTGCTAGGGTTATTTTCTCTCTTTCCCTCTATGTGCTCTCTTTCTTCTAAGGCTTAATCTTCCAACCCCTCCTCATGGAGGACCCTGGGGGTTTATATAGGCCTACCCCCCCCCCCCCAGGGGTACAATTGTAATCTCGACGGAGCGGCCCCCGGCTGTCAACGTCTTCTGGTGCCGGCCTCGCCGCCTGTCTGCTGGGGCCCGCCGCCTACGGGCCCATGTGATTGCCTTTCACTATAGGCGTGCTTCTGCTGACGGCAGCATCGTCACGGGGGTAGTGGCTACCGTGCCGCCGTCTCCTGCCGTACACTGTCGCCACGCCTTGTCTTGTCATCTTGATGAGGTTCAGACTTCTAGGGCAGGACTCGCTGTGTGTTACCAGGCGGCTGCCTCCCCTGGCCGCCTGCCAGGGGCGGCTTGTTTATGTCTTACCCACTGGCCGGTGGGGCCAGCCGCCTGCTGGCCCCGCCGCCTGCGGGTAGTGGGATCGTGGCTTCATCTGACCAAAGCTTGGTCACTGGCAGCGTGGCTACAGTGACTCGCCGCTTAAGAGACGGTCATAAGGTACACATTCACTATAGCCACGCCCTCATAGATTCTCTAAGGACGCGCTCAACTGTAGCCATGCCTCAGCTGCGTGGTGGCCCCCCAGCATGCATCCCGAGGGAGGGGCGTAGGACCGTCTGCTAGCCGCTGGCTGTGGAGTTGCCGCCTGTTTGGACCCCTGCCGCCTGCTGGTAGCCGGCTCCTAGGGTAAGCTGTCCTCGGAAGCGGCCCGATGATCAGACGGTCGGGGGAGTAATAGGCGGCCCAAAAATTGTCTTAAAATACCATGGGTGGTCGCTGAGGACACCCGTGGTCAATATCTCCGACATCGGGGGAGCCAGAGGGGGCCCACGAGGGTGGGGGCGCGCCTACCCCCTGGACGCGCCCTGCACCCTCGTGGCCGCCTCTCTCGTTCCCTCGCGTGTACTCCAAGTCTTCTGGGTAGATACGGTTCCAAAAATAACTCCCCCGAAGGTTTCATTCCGCTTGGACTCCGTTTGGTATTCCTTTTCTGCGAAACACTGAAATAGGTAAAAAAACATCAATTTGCACTGGGCCTTGGGTTAGTAGGCTAGTCCCAAAAATAATATAAAAGTGTATAATAAATCCCATTAAACATCCAAAATAGAATATATAATAGCATTGGAGACGTATCAAGCATCCCCAAGCTTAATTCATGCTCGTCCTTGAGTAGATAAATGATAAAAACAGAATTTTTGATGTGGAATGCTAACCAACATAATTCTTAATGTAATTCTCTTTGCTGTGGCATGAATGTTCAGATCCGAAAGATTCAAGATAAAAGTTCATATTTACATAAGAATGATAATAGTTCAAGCATGCTAACAAAGCAATCATGCCTTCTCAAAATAACATGACCAAAGAAAGTTCATCCCTACAAAATCATATAGTTAGGCTGTGCTCCATCTTCATCACACAAAACATTCCAATCATGCACAACCCCGGTTTCAGCCAAGCAATTGTTTCATACTCAATTTTTTTCAAACCTTTCAACTTTCACGCAATACATGAGCGTGAGCCATGGATATAGCACTATAGGTGGAATACAGTGGTGGTTGTGGAGAAGACAAAAAAGGAAGATGGTCTCACATCAACTAGGCGTATCAATGGGCTATGGAGATGCCCATCAATAGATATCAATGTGAGTGAGTATGGATTGCCATGCAACGGATGCACTAGAGCTATAAATGTATGAAAGCTCAACAAAGGAAACTAAGTGGGTGTGCATCCAACTTGCTTGCTCACGAAGACCTAGGGCATTTGAGGAAGCCCATCGTTGGAATATACAGGCCAAGTTCTATAATGAAAGTTCCCACTAGTATATGAAAGTGACTAAACAAGAGACTCTCTATCATGAAGATCATGGTGCTACTTTGAAGCACAAGTGTGGAAAAAGATAGTAGCATTGTCCCTTTTTTTGGGCCTTTTCTTTTTTCTTTGGCCTTTTTTTTGGGACAATGCTCTAATAATGATGATCATCACACTTCTATTTATTTACAACTCGATATTACAACTCTATACTAGAACAAAGTATGTCTCTATATGAATGCCTCCGGCGGTGTACCGGGATGTGCAATGAATCAAGAGTGACATGTATGAAAAATTATTCATGGTGGCCTAGCCACAAATACGATGTCAACTACATGATCATGCATGGCAATATGACAATGATGAAGCGTGTCATAATAAACGAAACGGTGGAAATTTGAATGGCAATATATCTCGGAATGGCTATGGAAATGCCATGATAGGTAGGTATGGTGGCTGTTTTGAGGAAGCTATATGGTGGGTGTATGGTACCGGCGAAAGTTGCGCGGTACAAGAGAGGCTAGCAATGGTGGAAGGGTCAGAGTGCGTATAATCCATGGACTCAACATTAGTCATAAAGAACTCACATAATTATTGCAAAAGTCTACAAGTCATCAAAACAAAGTACTACACGCATGCTCCTAGGGGAAGGGTTGGTAGGAGTTAATCATCGCGCGATCCCGACCTCCACAAAAAGGATGACACTCAATGAAATACCTCATGCTTCAAATTTGTCACACAACAGTTACCATACGTGCATGCTACGGGACTTGCAAACCTCAACACAAGTATTTCTCAAATTCACAACTACTCTACTAGCATGACTCTAATATCACCATCCTCATATCTCAAAACAATCATCACGTATCAAACTTCTCATAATATTCAATGCACTTTATATGAAAGTTTTTACTATACCCACCTTGAATGCCTATCATATTAGGACTAATTTTATAACCAAAGCACATTACCATGCTGTTCTAAAAGACTCTCAAAATAATATAAGTGAAGCATGAGAGATCAATAATTTCTATAAAATAAAACCACCACCGTGCTCTAAAAAGATATAGGTGAAGCACTAGAGCAAAACTATCTAGCTCAAAAGATATAAGTGAAGCACATAGAGTATTCTAATAAATTCTAATTCATTTGTATCTCTCTCAAAAGGTGTGTCCAGCAAGGATGCTTGTGGTAAACTAAAAGGCAAAGACTCAAATCATACATGACGCTCCAAGCAAAACACTGGTGAATAAAAATATAGTCTCAAGTAAAGTTACCGATAGATGAAGACGAAAGAGAGGATGCCTTCCCGGGGCATCCCCAAACTTAGGCTTTTCGTTGTCCTTGAATTTTACCTTGGGGTGCCTTGGGAATCCCCAAGCTTAGGCTCTTTCCACTCTTTGTTCCATAGTCCATCAAATCCTTACCCAAAAACTTGAAAACTTCACAACACAAAACTTAGCAAAAATCTCGTGAGCTCCGTTAGTATAAGAAAACAAACCACCACTCGAAGGTACTGTAATGAACTCATTCTTTGTTTATATTGGTGTTAAACCTACTGTATTCCAACTTCTCTATGATTCATAACCCCCGATACTACTCATAGATTCATCAAAATAAGCAAACAACACACGAAAACAGAATCTGTCAAAAACAGAACAGTCTGTAGCAATATGTAACTTTCAAATACTTCTGTTACTCTAAAAAACATTAAATAAATTGGTGGATGTGAGGAATTTGTCTATTAATCATCTGAAAAAAGAATCAACTTAAAAGCATTCTCCAGTAAAAAATGGTAGCTATTATCGTGAGCGCTAAAGTTTATGTTTTCTACAGCATGATCGCATAAACTTCACCCAAGTCTTCCCAAAGGTTCTAATTGGCACAAACACTAATCAAAACACAAAACCACATCTAAATACAAGCTAGATGCAATATTTATTACTAGACAGAATTAAAAACAAATAAAATAAAATTGGGTTGCCTCCCAACAAGCTCTTTCTTTATAGCCATTAAGATAGGCTTGAGAATTCAATGATGCTCACATGAAAGACAAGACTTGAAGCACAAAAAGAGCATCATAAAACATGTGAAAATCACATCTATGTCTAACATACTTCCTATGCATAGGCATTTTATAGGAAAACAAATTAGCAAGACAAGCAAGATCTAACATATGCAAGGAAGAAGATAGAAACAAGATCAATCTCAACATGAAGAGAGGTAACTTAGTAACATGAAGATTTCTACAACCATATTTTCCTCTCTCATAATAATTGCATGTAGGATCATAAGCAAATTCAACAATATAGCTATCACATAACATATTCTCAACACGATCAACATGCATGCGAAGTTGACACTCTTCTAAAATAGTGGGATCAACATTAACTAAAGTCATAACCTCTCCAAACCCACTTTTATCAAAAATTCCATAAGATTGAAAATTCTCCAAATATGTGGGATCTCAAGTTGACACTCTTCCAAACTGACTTTCAATATTATAGCAAATATTATTGTCAATCTTATAATCATCATGGGAATAAATAAATTTTCAAGATCATAAGAAGAATCACCCCAATCATGATCATTGCAACAAGTAGTAGACATAGCAAAACTAGCATCCCCAAGCTTAGGGTTTTGCATATTATTAACACAATTGACATTAATAGAATTTTAATAACATAATTGCAATCATGTTTTTCATTTAAAGATCTATCATGAATCACTTCATAAATTTCTTCTTTTAACACTTCATCACAAATTTCAGATTCACGAATTTCAAGCAAAACCTCATAAAGATAATCTAGTGCACACAACTCACTAGCAATTGGTTCATCATAATTGGATCTTTTAAAAAGATTAGCAAGAGGATGTGGATCCATATTTTAGCAAGCGAAGATGCAAGCTAATAGAGAGCACATGCCAACACAAGCAAACGGCAAAGGTGAAGTGGGGTAGAGGAAAACGAGAGGCGAATGGAAAATAATGTAAAGCGAGGGATAAGTGTTTGTGATAGGTACTTGGTATATGACTTTTGCTTAGATCTCCCCGGCAACGGCGCTAGAAATTCTTCTTGCTACTTCTCGAGCTTGCGTTGTTTTCCCTCGAAGAGGAAAGGGTGATGCAGCACAGTAGCGTAAGTATTTCCCTCAGTTTTTGAGAACCAAGGTATCAATCCAGTAGGATACCACGCCCGAATCCCTTGTACCTGCACAAAAAAATAAGAACATTGCAGCCAACGCGATAAAAGGGGTTATCAATCCCTTCTCGGTCACATACAAAAGTGAGATCTGATAGCGATGATAAGATAATATTTTTGGTATTTTTGGTATAGAGATTGGAAGTTAAGATTGCAAAACAAAAGTAAAGCAAAGTAAATAGTTGATGGAAGATTAATATGATGAAGATAGACCCGGGGGGCATAGGTTTCACTAGTGGCTTCTCTCATGATAGCAGATTTCTACGGTGGGTGAACAAATTACTGTCGAGCAATTGTTAGAAAAGCGCATAGTTATGAGAATATCTAGGCATGATCATTGTATATAGGCATCACTTTCGTGACAAGTAGACCGAAACGATTCTGCATCTACTACTATTACTCCACACATCGACCGCTATCCAACGTGCATCTAGAGTATTAAGTTCATATGAACAGAGTAACGCCTTAAGCAAGATGACATGATGTAGAGGGATAAACTCAAGCAATATGATATAAACCCCATATTTTTATCCTCGATGGCAACAATACAATACATGCCTTGCTGCCCCTGCTGTCACTGGGAAAGGACACCGCAAGATTGAACCCAAAGCCAAGCACTTTTCCCATTGCAATAACTACCAATCTAGTAGGCCAAACCAAACCGATAATTCGAAGAGACTTGCAAGGATATTTAAATCATGCATAACAGATTTCAGAAAAGAATCCAATATTGTTCATAGATGATCACGTGATTCAAATCAACTAAACCACGTGGACACACTCTCCTCAGTCTCAGGAACGCGGTCTAAGGTTGGTCCGAGCTGCTTCATCCCACAATACTGCCGAATCAAAATAAGACGTTGGTGGTAAGAAGTATGACTATCAATGCCCACAACTCTTTGTGTTCTACTCGTGCATATCATCTATGCATAAACCTGGCTCTGATACCACTGTAGGGGAACGTAGTATTTCAAAAAGAAATCCTACGATCACGCAAGATCTATCTAGCAGAAGCATAGCAACGAGCGGGGAGAGTGTGTCCATGTACCCTCGTAGACCAAAATAGGAAGCGTTTAACAATGCGGGTTATGTAGTCGAACTTCTTCTAGCACCGACCGATCAAGCACCGAACGTACGGCACCTCCGAGTTCTTCACACATTCAGCTTGATGACGTCCCTCGGCCTCTTGATCTAGCAAGATGTTGAGGAAGTAGATGACTTCCGTAAGCACGATGACATGGTGACGGTGACGGTGAAGTGATCCGCGTAGGGCTTTGCCTAAGCACTACGAAGATATGACTATGGGAGTAAACTATGGAGGGGGCGCCGCAAACGGCTAATAGATGTTGTTGTTTGTTCTAGGCACCCCCTCCGCACATATATATAGGTTGGACGGGGAAGAGGCATGCAGGAGGGCGCCCCAAGTAGGCCAAATCCAAGTTTGGGTTCCTCCCCAATTCGCCCCCCCCCCACCTTCCTTGTTTAGGTGCTAGGAGAATGAAGGAGGGAAGGAGGACGTGGCACCCCCTTCCTTTCTCCCTTGAGAAGGGGAAGGAAGGAGGGGCTTGCCCTCCTCCCTTTCCTTCCCTAGGGCTTGCCGGCCTGGTGGAGGGGCACACCAGCCCCTCGTGGGCTGGTATGTCCCTCCCTTGGCCCATTAAGCCCATATCTTTTGCCCGGGGCACCAGGAACCCCTTCCGGTGACCCGATATGTACCGGGTTCCCTCCGGAACACTTCCGGTGTTCGAATACCATCATCCTATATATCAGTCTTTACCTCTCGGCCATTTCAAGACTCCTCATCATGTCCGTCATGTCATCTAGGCCTCCAAACAACATTCGGTCAGCAAATCACATAACTCATATAATACAATATCATCATCGAACGTTAAGCATGCGGACCCTACGGGTTCGAGAACTCTTTAGACATGACTGAGACACTTCTCCGGTCAATAGCCAATAGCAGAACCTGGATGCTCATGTTGGTTCCTACATATTCTACGAAGATCGTTATCGGTCGAACCGTTATGACAACATATGTTATTTCCTTTGTCTATCGGTATGTTACTAGCCCGAGATTCGATCGTCGGTATCTTTATACCTAGTTCAATCTCGTTGTCGGAAAGTCTCTTTACTCGTTCCATAATACATCATCTTGTAACCAACTCATTAGTCACTTTGTTTGCAAGGCTTCTTATGATGTGTATTGCCGAGAGGGCCCAGAGATACCTCTTCGATACTCGGAGTGACAAATCCTAATCTCGATCTATGCCAACTCAACAAACACCTTCGGAGATACCTATAGAGAATCTTTATAATCGCCTAGTTACGTTGTGACGTTTGATAGCACACAAGGCATTCCTCCAGTATCCGGGAGCTGCATAATCTCATAGTCGGAGGAATATGTATTTGACATGAAGAAAGCAGTAGCAATAAAACTGAACGATCATTATGCTAAGCTAACGGATGGGTCCTGTCCATCACATCATTCTCCTAATGATGTGACCCTGTTCATCAGATGACAACATATGTCTATTGTTAGGAAACTTAACCATCTTGGATTAACGAGCTAGTCTAGCAGAGGCTTGCTAGGGACACAGTATTTTGTCAATGTATCCACACATGTATCAAGTTTCTGTTTAATACAATTATAGCATGAATAATAAACATTTATCATGATATAAGGAAATATAAAATAACAACTTTATTATTGCCTCTAGGGCATATTTCCTTCAAGCAATAGGAGTAAAACTGAACGATCATTATGCTAAGCTAACGAATGGGTCTTGTCCATCACATCATTCTCCTAATGATGTGATCCCCTTAAAATGACAACTCATGTCTATGGTTAGGAAACCTTAACCATCTTAGATCAATAAGCTAGTCAAGTATAGGCTCACTAGGGATACAGTGTTTGTCTATATATTCACACATGTATCAAGGTTTCCGATCAGCACAATTCTAGCATGAATAAAAAAACTTATCATGAATAAGGAAATATAAAATAACAACATTATTATTGCCTCTAGGGCCTATTTCCTTCAGTGCCGACAGCTAGCTGAGGATCTTCCATGTTTCACTCAATTGTTGGCATGTCCTCACCATCATATTCATCTAAAACTAGGCTGTCGATGTTCTCCTACCTCTCTTCATTGTGAGTGTCATCAAATCTAGCACATCTGATAGGTTCCTCCTGATATTCATCTTCCATTGCTTGTTTATTGGCAATATCTACAAGAGCAGGGAACATATTATCATCCTCATCATCATTTTGAGGCACCTCTTCGTCTAGCTCTGCATCTTGCTCTACATCGGCTGCAGCAGCGATAGGAGAAGCGGAAGTAGAAGTGGCAGCAGACATATTGTGACTTTCGGAACCACTAGCTTTGCTTGGTTTTGACCTACAAGGTGTGCTGGGGCGCCCGCTATTAGTAGAGACAGAAGATTTCTCAACAACCTTCCCCTTGTCACGTTCATTGCATGGATGAAGCACCCCGATAAGGATTTTACCGAAGCGTCTTTCAACATTCAAAGTAAAGAGCAATCCAAGATGCTCATCGCAAGTTAGTGGGAGAAATTTTTGTTCGGTACTGCTGAAAAATTTCAGTTCAACAGCATCGGCACGGCACCACCCATATGAACAATTTTGGAGCGCCGCGAGAAAATCTTTGAACGGCATACTTGTTTCTACCACGGTGGGATAGAAAAATCCAGTGATTAAATGCGGTTTTCTACCGCGCAGGCACGTAGCACACTAACTTCCATTCTAACGCCAACCGGAAAGCAAGCGCATGATCAATCCTATTCGATTCAAATAAGGAAAAATTACAGTTAGGCCGGGAACAATTCAGCAAAATTTGATCGATTCACGCAACTAGGTGTCAAATAGGGCCAAATTTATGAATGAGCAAATCAATTAGAGGGGAAACGACGCTTACCCAAGTGTAATCCATGAATTATCCGCCGCTGATTCGACCCAATCCTCTCCACGGTCGATGGGCTTGAGAACCTGCTCCCGCGAAATCGTTGCTAAATCCAAGGGGATGTGGCGGTAGATCTGACGGAGGGCACGATGGCGGCAGAGGCGAAATGGGGTTAGTGGTTGGAGGGCACGACAGTGACGGAGGCTGGACGACGGTGGCAGAGGGAGCAAAGCAGCGTGGTGCTGTAGTGGATCGAGGTTCGGACAAGGGGATCCCGCAGACAAGCTCATCTGACCTGTCTCAATGCGACCCCACTCGTCAGGTCCAACGGGCGACAGAGTCCAGCACGGCCCCACTCGTCAGAGTTAACGGTCAATGGTTTGACCCGACGGCATCCTCCGTTGTGACCATTTATGAGGGTTTCGGACATTGGAGCTGGGAAAAGTGGGCAAGAGCGGTTGGATAAATGAGTATGGCTAAGGAACCAGGGGCACAGATATAAAAATCCGTAAAAGTAAATGCATATCAAGATGAATTGTTCCATCTCCTGCATAGAGATTAGCATGCAATCTTTCCATAATACAAAGAGGAATTACATAATATATATTTTCAGTAAGTGGGGACTCCTCTCTTCCCAATTTTTCACGTGGCCAGGGCACCACGAACAAGCCTCTCAAAGTATTGTTTTTTTCATAGTAGCAAGTGTAGATAAAAATCAACACGTACGATAAAAGTTTTGTTATCAAATTCCACTTACCAAGAGTGTTACACTCCCCGGCAACAGCATCGGAAAAGCGACTTGATGACCCACAAATATAGGGGGTCAATCGTAGTCCTTTTGATCAGTAAGAGTGTCAAACCCAACGAGGAGCAGAAGAAATTGATAGGTAGTTTTCAGCAAGGATTTCAATGCAAGTGTTGTAAGATAGTTTTTATAAATAGCTAATAGCAAGATAATTTGTAACAAGAAATGAGTAAAAAATAGCAAGGTGCAGAAAGTGTCCCTATCCTTCATTATGATAAGGACAAGTCGGCAATACTTCTTATAGTGATCAAAATGCTCTTCAGGATACATGGGAATATCGCCAAGTTACTTTCACCACAATTCATTGACTTACGTTCATTGCCTTGATAATTGTTATGTGGATGGACCGGAGCTAAGGTGTTGTTCTTACTTGAACAAATACCTACTTATGATTATACCCTCCATGCAAGCTCCAAAAATACAAGAAAAGTAATTAAGACAAATATCACAGTACTAAACATGTGGATCCAAAACAGCCCCTCACGAAACAATTCATAAACAAGGGTTTAGGTTTCTATCACTCCCATATCCCACCTTCTATAAACTGGTTCCACAATCGAAGAACGCAACATAATATCAAAACATTGAAGGGTGACCAACTTCACATGACTACTTGCAACAAGGCTTCTTCCATGTCCTCGAGAATAAATAGAACTACTAACAACTCATCATATTGTTAATGATCAAAGGTTATAAATATATTATTAACAACCTGAACATAGTAATCTTCGACACATTAAACCAACAAGCATCAACTACAATATGTAAGCGACACTACTAGAACTCCAGGTACCAATCTAAGGTTTGATACAAAGATATACCACAATAGACGAACTAGGGTTTTGAGATGAGATTGTGCTGCTTAAAATGTTGATGAAGATAATGATTCTCATGATTAGAGGAGCATTGGTGACGATGAAGGCTTCGACTTCCCCCTCCTGGAGGGGGTTATCCTTGGCAGACTCGCTCCACCGGAGAGCAAAAGTGCTCCTACACTGGTTCCGCCTCGAGAAGGTGACGGAAAGTCCCAAAAGTGTTATCTTTATTTATTTTTCCTAGGTCAAATGGCAATATATAGCAGAAGGACTTCTGATGAGGAGACTCAGAGGCCCCACAAGCCCAGGTGGCGCGGCCAAGGGTGGCTGCGCCACCTGCCCATCTGGTCAGCAGGTGGGGCCCCTTTGGTATATTTTTGCTCCAATATTTGTTATATATTTAAAAATAATTATCCAAACATTATTGCTTCATTAATCTCTGGAGAATTATTATCTCTGCTGAGCTTTTTCAGGTCAGAATCCAACTATCATTAACCCCCCTCTCTTGGTATAACTTGCATTTTAGGAGAGAAAGGGCATTAGAATTTGATCATAAAGTGAAATGTAACATCAAAATAAGATAAATTACAGTAGGAAATAATGATGCAAAATGGATGCATCAGCTCCCCCATGCTTAGACTCTACTTGTCCCCAAGCAAATACCAAGCTCGGTAAACATAACCACAAGTTTATAGAGAGAGGTGTCAAAAATAAAGAATACGAACATGGCAACATCATATTGATAAGCATCATGATATCGTGAACAACAATTTTTCATTCATAAAACTTCTCATGACCAAGTAACAATAAATTCACATGTTTAGGTATAAGCACTAAATATCTTGAAATTCAACAAACTATGTTTTCATCCATCAGACAACTACAATCGTCTTAATTTCCAGAAGAGTCTATGTAAGACCTTTTGTTTAGCAAACCTTGCATACACAGCTATCATATAGTATTCTAATGATTGCTAACACTTGATGTCTACGCACGCTTCTACTCTTGTAGACTATGTTGGGCCTCCAAGCGCAGAGGTTTGTAGGACAGTAGCAATTTCCCTCAAGTGGATGACCTAAGGTTTATCGAACTCAGGGAAGTAGAGGTTGAAGATGGTCTCTCTCAACCAACCCTGCAACTAAGATACAAGAAGTCTCTTGTGTCCCCAACACACCTAATACACTTGTCAGATGTATAGGTGCACTAGTTCGGCGAAGAGATGTTAAATGGCAAGTGATATGGATGGCAAAACAAGGTAATACAAATATGTAATAAAAAGTGCAGCAAGCAAACAAGTAGTAAACGTGAGCACAAACGGTATTGCAATGGTGGAAACAAGGCCTAAGGTTCATACTTTCACTAGTGGCAACTCCCAACAACATTAACATAATCGAATCACATGATATTTCCCATAAAACATGCAAAGGGGACACACTCGGAGATCATTCCTTCGTGGTCAAGAGAGGACGAGAATTATGTAGGGCTACAAAAGCACACCTCAAGGTTCGTAGTTCTCGATCTAAGGATTTCCCAATGTCACCGCGGCCATCCAAAGAGAGTCCCACAATCACCATAACATATCTAAAGGATAGTCAAAGACAAGCACCAAGAGACTCTCAATCTTCAATCAACACACAAGAGAGGAAATCACTCATGAAAATATTGTTCTAATCCATGTCCAATAGACCGCTGTCACCTTGGTCTCGGGGATTATACTAGATAGAGACAAGTGAGTACATCAATCCAATACATAGAGGAAGGGGAAACACCCTAGGTTAACATAGCCTATGATCACAACGAAGATCACATCATGGGAGAGAGAATTGACCACATAGCTACTGGTAAGAACCTCAGCCCCGAGGAGGAACTACTCCCGCATCATGGAGGGAGGAAGCAACGTCGATGGAGATGAATCCGGGGGCACTTCCCCGTCCCGGCAGGGTGCCGGCGCAGGAATTCTGGTCCCCCGAAGCTTGATGGCGATGGCGGCGGAGATCGGAATCGCGTCTGGAGAAAAGGGTTCTGGAATCAGGGTTTCCTCGACAGACCTTAAATATATGCCAAAGGGGGGCATCGGGGGAGCCTCGGGGGGCCCAGGCGCCACCCCCCCCCCCCGGCGCGGCCCAGGGGGGCGCGCCCACAGGGCGCCTGGAGCCCCTGTGGGTCCCCCCGGCTGTACTTTGGCCGCACGGTAACTCCTGGAACGCTGATTTTTTATATATTTTTCTGGATTTTTCCTGGCAGTTCTCGTAATGTGAAAACCTGAAATACAAAAACAGCCGAAAACAGAAACTGGCACTGGGGTGCACTGGATTAGTAAGTTAGTCCAAATATGATCAAAAGTGTATGGAAGTGTATGAATATCATAGCAATATCACCCAAAAGTGGCATGGAGCAAGCAGAAATTATAGATACGTTTTGGACGTATCAACATCCCCAAGCTTAATTCCTGCTCGTCCTCGAGTAGGTAAATGATAACAAGAATAATTTCTGTGGTGACATGCTATTAACCATATAGGACTTTTTCATAGTCATATGACAAAAGCTTACTGAGACAATGATTCTAAAGTAATTAAGTTGCCTCAAGAGAAAATCACAAATGGCTGAAAGTTTTACAACATGAAACTGAAACATCAAAAAGATTTGCAATGAACATGATGTGCAAATATGGCAAAGTGATATCTAGCTTGCCCCCTTTAGTGATGCAAAACATAAATGCAGGGGCACCTTCAAGGTTTAAGTGATGACTAGATACAATCATTTCAGAATAAACGATATCACAATCATGCAAAAGACAATGCTACTTTTGGGACAATGCACATTACACTCAGAATGACAATCATGCTCTCAGTAGTTGGTGCTTTAACATAAAGGTAAAAGAAAGGTTAAGTGCTAAAGATTTTTATTTTGAAAACATGGAAGCAATTGTGTCAACGGTAGTAGTACTTCATATGTGTCATGCATAAAACATCCTATAAGTTGCAAGCCTCATGCATCGAATACTAATAGTGCTCGCTCCTTGTCCTAATTAGCTCGGATTCCCATGGGTTATCATTGCATTACATATGTTTTAACCAAGTGTCACAAAGGGGTACCTCTATGCCACCTGTACAAAGGTCCAAGGAGATAGATCGCATTTGATTTCTCGTTTTTGATAGATCTCAACTTGAGGATATCCATACCGGGACAACATAGAAAATAGATGATGGACTCCTCTTTAATGCATAAGCATATCCTCATGAGAGATTGAGGATTAAGTTCCAAGCTAAAACTTCCACCATGATGCATGGCTTTGGTTGGCGACCCAATGTTCTTCTCTCACAACATGCATATTCATTCAACCCACGGTAAATCACCCTTACTTCAGACAAGACGAACATGCATAGCAACTCACATGATATTCAACAAAAGTGTGACAGTTGATGGCGTCCCCAGAAACATGGTTACCGCTCAGCAAGCAACTTATAAGAAATAAGATACATAAGCAACATATTCTTTACCACAATAGTTTTTAGGCTACTTTCCCATGAGCTATGTATTGCATGGTTAGTTTGCTTAGTGCAGGTGGAGGTTAGCAAAAGACTGGGAGCGACCAACTAAGAGAGCAATGACGGTCATAATCATGCAGAGCGACAAAGCAATATTGAATCAGGCATGGTAGTTATATCGCTACTTAGAAATAAAAGATCATCAAGGCTTGACAGACTTTCTTTACAGTCTTAAATATGCGTGAGCATATGCCAAGTCAATCAAAATAAATTCTCGAAGGAAGATATTACTAAACCATACCATATCATAGGCAAACAAACCAAGTTGGTACTCCAATAACACATTGGGAACCCCCCAGCTATTTGAGATTAACCAAAAGAAAACCTGAACTACTAAGCACCATCATGAAAGTAGCATCTTTATCATAGACACATTAACCAATGCAACGGAAGCAAACTCTCTTAATAAGGTGAGCATGGTAATTAAAGAGAGTTCAAGCAACCAACTAAACAAAAGCTCTTTGAAAAGATAAGCATGAATACTAAGAGCAGAGCATGATAGTAGCTATTAAAAGACAAAGAACACACACAGCATAGATAGACATGAAAATTCTATGTTATGTTCTAGGTAGAAGTGGAGCGTGTTTCTCTCCCACATAAAGAATGCTGAGTTCCGACTCGTTATGAAAAACTAAAAAGAAAACTAGAAGCAAGACGCTCCAAGCATAGCACATAACACATGAAGTGATAAAAATATAGTGGAACGAAAGACGAACTGATAATGTTGATGGAGAAGGGATGCACGGGGGCATCCCCAAGCTTAGATGCTTGAGTCTCCTTGAATATTTCTTGGGGGTGCACGGGGGCATCCCCAAGCTTGAGCGCTTGACACTCCTGAATCTTTTTATCATCTTCCCTCCCACACTTGAAAACTCCCTTCATACATAACTCATCATAATCTGATTAGCGAGGTTAGTACCCTTAATAAAATAATTATACCTTGCTGGAAATAAAGATATTTTTGAATTTCTACTGTTTCTCAAGATTTCCAAAAGGTTTTTGCAAAGAAAAACCAAGCTCTTGATTTGCAAAATGAAGGAAAGGCAAAACAGGACAGAATCTGTGAAAAACAGAACAGCAGGTAGTAATTGATCTGTTCGGGATACTTCTGCAACTCAAATCAAAAAACTCAGAACAGACGCACGAAAGACAATTATATAGAGAACGCTTTCAAAAAAATTCAGACCAAAAAGATGATCTCGTGATTTTATACGAATTTTTCTATTCAAGGACAGAATCTGTTTCCTGGACAGCACCTCACAACTTTTGAACTTTCTAGCAATCAGAGGCTATACTTGGCACAAATATGAAAAGCAAAGATACAATGATGATGCTACAGTAGTAAAAAACATCAAGACACAACAAAAGCAAAATATAAAAATTTATTCATGTGGGCTGCCTCCCAAAAGCGCTTTCTTTTATGCCTTTAAGCTAGGCATAGGACTTTAATGATGCTCTTGTAAGAATAAGAGCTGAAGAACAAAAAAGGGCATCAAGAAGCAAATGCCAAATACATTTAAGCCTAACATGCTTCCTATGCATAGGAATATTGCAGTAGAATAATTCATTGAAGCACGAAGCAACTAGCATAGGAAGGCAAAACAAGCATAACTTCAAAATATTCACCATAAAGAGAGGAAACTTCTTATTATTAAGATATTTAGAACCAAGCCTCCCTCTCTCATTATAAATTTCAGTGGCATCATGGATGAACTCAACAATATAAGCATCACATAAAGCATTGTTACCATGATCCACATGCAAAAAGGTACTCTCACTCCCCACATAAGCATAATCTTTCTCATTGGTAATAGTGGGAGTAGGACTATCATAAACAACTTGAACACTATAGATTGGAGTTATAACATCATCATGGTAGAGAAGAGCATTATCATTGCTAGCAACTATATTTGTAAACATGTTGTCTTTATTCTTACTAGCAAGAGAATTATCAATCATCACATCACTAGTGGGGATAGGATTTGCAATCCTATCATCCCCAAGCTTAGAGCTTCCCATATCATCACTTTCAGAGTTGGTAACAAAAAGATTTTCAAGATCATAAGTAGCATTATCATTTTCCCAATCACAATAAGTAACATGCATATCATAATCAAAATCATCTTCAATAGTACCTACGGACGTATCATCAAGATGATAATTAAGGCAATAAACTTCACCTTCTTCTTTAAGCTTACAACCGTTAGGATAAAAGTTGATAGGAGGAATATGCTCAGGCCAGGTTGATGCCCATTCTTCTTCCTTCTTGCTCCTCCTCCTCCTCCTCTTCTTTTTCTTCTTCTTCACCTTAGGAGGGGGTGGTTGGAGATGAAGCTTCTTCACATATCCTGGTTTATCATTAGAAACAATAGGGGAAACTTGGGAGAAACTCTCCTTTTTATTAGCAGAAATATAAGAGACATTTTTATACTTTGGTAAAGTTCCCTCCTTTCTAATCTTACTTATGTAATCATTTTCATGGCAATTAACAACACAATAGAGATGGCAATTTTGCAAAGTGTTTTTTATTCCTATGGCATTATCATCCAGCCAAGAAGTCTTTTCTGATAACTCTTCACACATCAAAAATAACATAAGCTCATCATAAAGATCAGAGGTGATCATGTTATCACACAACTGGTTAACAGTTATGTTTTGAAAGTTCATGCATTGAAAATTAAAGTGACCCTCTGTACGACAAAGTTCACAAGTAAAAGGATAAAGGTCACACAATTCTCTAGCAATTTCATTTAAATCTCTGACCCAAGTGATTGTTCTTTCATGCTTATGTTGCTTACAATACTTCTCTTTTTCAATCATAGGCCTTTCACAAGGTCTATCCACTCCACAAAAATTAACATGCTTATATAAAACTTCATTTTTAGGAATTGGATCATGCATGTTGCAATCATCATGAACAATTTCATTTTCTTTGCAAGTCTCTTTAAAAGGCTTATAATGCTTGATCCAATCCTCCTTAGGCATATTAAGATGTGAAGCAAAAGATTTGAGGAAATCAACAAGGAGTTGGGAATCAAGCCCAAACTTAGCACTAAACTTATTAAAACTTGTAGTTTCAACAAAGGACTTAATGCAATCATACTCATAAATTATACCTGACTCTTTACCTTTGTCGATCTCCCAATCTTCAGTGTTGCATTGAATTCTTTCAAGGAGTTCCCATTTAGCATCAATCTTTTCGTTTGTGAAAGAACCCATAGAGGAAGCATCGAGCAAATCTTTATCCTGTCGAGAGAGCCTCGCATAGAAGTTAGTAATAATAATATCTTTGGGAGCCCATGGTTAGGACATTTTAGCATTAACGTTTTTAGTCTCCCCCAAGCTTGAGCCATGCTCTCTCCGTCATGAGGATAAAAATTATAAACATAATTCCTATTCTTATGGACTTCATGAAGAGGATAAAATTTGGAGTAAAAGAGAGACTGGATCTCTTCCCACTCTAGCAGGTGAGAGTCATTTAGTAGCCTATACCATTCCAATGCTTTTCCTTTCAGTGACAAGGCAAATAATTTCCTCATGACAAACTCCCTCGATACACCTGCAAGCTTAAATAATGAACATAGTTGTGACAGATATAGCAAGTGTTCATCGGGATGTCTGTCTCCTGCATAACGATTAGCCAAAACATGATCGATAATACCAGCCGGTATTTTATAGGGCACAATTTCAGTAGGAGGAGGAGCAACCACCACAGGTGTGGGGTGTCCTCCCGCAAGCAACGATCCAATAGCAAGGTTTTCCATAAACATAACTAGTGAAATAAAAACAAGAAACAAAAAGATTTAATTGCAAGATCTAAAGATATACCTTCAAGCGCTCACCTCCCCGGCAACGGCGCCAGAAATAGCTTGATGTCTACACACGCTTCTACTCTTGTAGACTATGTTGGGCCTCCAAGCGCAGAGGTTTGTAGGACAGCGGCAATTTCCCTCAAGTGGATGACCTAAGGTTTATCGAACTCAGGGAAGTAGAGGTTGAAGATGGTCTCTCTCAAGCAACCCTGCAACTAAAATACAAGAAGTCTCTTGTGTCCCCAACACACCTAATACACTTGTCAGATGTATAGGTGCACTAGTTCGGCGAAGAGATGTTAAATGGCAAGTGATATGGATGGCAAAACAAGGTAATACAAATATGTAATAAAAAGTGCAGCAAGCAAACAAGTAGTAAACGTGAGCACAAACGGTATTGCAATGGTGGAAACAAGGCCTAAGGTTCATACTTTCACTAGTGGCAACTCCCAACAACATTAACATAATCGAATCACATGATATTTCCCATAAAACATGCAAAGGGGACACACTCGGAGATCATTCCTTCGTGGTCAAGAGAGGACGAGAATTATGTAGGGCTACAAAAGCACACCTCAAGGTTCGTAGTTCTCGATCTAAGGATTTCCCAATGTCACCGCGGCCATCCAAAGAGAGTCCCACAATCACCATAACATATCTAAAGGATAGTCAAAGACAAGCACCAAGAGACTCTCAATCTTCAATCAACACACAAGAGAGGAAATCACTCATGAAAATATTGTTCTAATCCATGTCCAATAGACCGCTGTCACCTTGGTCTCGGGGATTATACTAGATAGAGACAAGTGAGTACATCAATCCGATACATAGAGGAAGGGGAAACACCCTAGATTAACATAGCCTATGATCACAACGAAGATCACATCATGGGAGAGAGAATTGACCACATAGCTACTGGTAAGAACCTCAGCCCCGAGGAGGAACTACTCCCGCAACATGGAGGGAGGAAGCAACGTCGATGGAGATGAATCCGGGAGCACTTCCCCGTCCCGGCAGGGTGCCGGCGTAGGAATTCTGGTCCCCCGAAGCTTGATGGCGATGGCGGCGGAGATCGGAATCGCGTCTGGAGAAAAGGGTTCTGGAATCAGGGTTTCCTCGATAGACATTAAATATATGCCAAAGGGGGTATCGGGGGAGCCTCGGGGGGCCCAGGCGCCCCCCCCCCCCCCCGGCGCGGCCCAGGGGGGGCGCGCCCACAGGGCGCCTAGAGCCCCTGTGGGTCCCCCCGGCTGTACTTTGGCCGCACGGTAGCTCCTGGAACGCTGATTTTTTATATATTTTTTCTGGATTTTCCCTGGCAGTTCTCGTAATGTGAAAACCTGAAATACAAAAACAGCCGAAAACAGAAACTGGCACTGGGGTGCACTGGATTAGTAAGTTAGTCCAAATATGATCAAAAGTGTATGGAAGTGTATGAATATCATAGCAATATCACCCAAAAGTGGCATGGAGCAAGCAAAAATTATAGATACGTTTTGGACGTATCAACACTCAACTCATATTTTTTGAAGAAACTGTTTTCGCGAGACACAGAGAAAGATAGGTGTTTAATTTTCCACGGGGATAATTTTTAAAATATATGTGCCTGGATCTTTCCCCGCCACATGTTGTTTCCCAAGTGGAGAATATTTGAGGTTGGAATAAGAAGGATTTCACTCAACAAGAAACTAAATTTGCAGGTAAAGTAAAATATAGGCTCTTCATAGTGGGAAGGAGAGGTTGTCTTGCACTTTTTAAATTTGGTTGTTTGAGTTTTTAATGAAAAGGAAGATTGCTTTAATATTTCCCCTTATGATAGTTGCCTTTATTAACAGTCTATCGCTTTTATAGCTCGACAACCAAAAGTTCATACAAAGCTTATTTACCTTCTAATAACATGTCATACATATTTAAAGGCATCTTTTATTGCTTTTAGCATTGACAACTTACTTGAAGGATCTTCCTCATTCCACTGGTAGTTATAGTGGACTCTCACGAAAGCAACTGGCTTTAGGTTTTTTGGATGCACAAGTAGTATCTCTACTTAGTGCTGAAGTTTTGGCTTGCAAAGATTGTAAACAAACAGCACATGTTGGAGGATCCATGACAATATAACTTCTATGCAAATATACGCAAACATAAATCATTATGTTATCTTGCTTCTCCAACATCAACCATTTGATCAAGTGTGAATACACTTCATGAGGGTTCACAATCACAAAAGATGTCCAAGATAGTATATTTTCCTGTGAAATCTCTCTCCTTTTTTGCCAACTTTCCTTGAAATTTTCAAATTGCCAATGCTATGTTTGTTAAACTCAAATCGATTTTACTTTCTACACCCAATGTGAAGCCACTACTCCCCATGAGATAATCATATGAAATAGAATTGCAATGCTAAGATAAACCATAATGAAAAACTAAGGACAATACTAAAATTATTCTTTATTATAGGTACTGTAACCAACAAATACAACGATAACGCGAAGGAACGATAGCACACATTGCAAACTATTTCATACTATAATTTTTTTCTAATTCACGACATAACTAAGGATCGAACTAAGATAAATTGTATTGATAAAAGTGATGGTTATAAGATATCGGGCACCTCCCCAAGCTTGGAATAAGCTAAGGGTGGTGCCCATACCAGAGTAATCAAGTTTCCTTTTGTGGTGATGAGGTGGAATCCTCTTTGCATGATCCTGATAACCCACAAGTGTAGGGGATGGCAACAGTTTTTGAGGGTAAAGTATTCAACCCAAATTTGTTGATTCGACACAAGGGGAGCCAAAGAATACTCTTAAGTATTAGCAGCTGAGTTGTCAATTCAACCACACCTGGAAACTTAGTATCTGCAGCAAGATAGTTTAGTAGCAAAGTAATATGATAGTGGTGGTAGCAGCAATAAAAGTAACGGTAGTGTTTTTGTAGCTTTTGTAATAGTAGCAATGGAAAAGTAAATAAGCGACAAGCAATATAGGTAAAGCTCATAGGCATTGGATCGGTGATGGGAAATTACATCGGATGCAATTCATCATGTAGAAGTTATAACCTAGGGTGACACAGAACTAGCTTCGGTTTATCATTGCAATGTAGGCATGTATTCCAAATATAGTCATGCATGCTTATGGAAAAGAACTTGCATGACATCTTTTGTCCTACCCTCCCGTGGCAGCGGGGTCCTATTGGAAACTAAGGGATATTAAGGCCTCCTTTTAATAGAGTACCAGACCCAAGCATTAACACATAGTGAATACATGAACTCCTCAAACTATGGTCATCACCGAGAGTGGTCCCGATTATTGTCACTTCGGGGTTGCCGGATCATAACGCATAGTAGGTGACTGTAGACTTGCAAGATAGGATCAAGAACACACATATATTCATGGAAACATAATAGGTTCAGATCTGAAATCATGGCACTCGGGCCCTAGTGACAAGCATTAAGCATAGCAAAGTCATAGCAACATCAATCTCAGAACATAGTGGATACTAGGGATCAAACCCTAACAAAACTAACTCAATTACATGATAGATCCCATCCAACCCATCACCGTCCACCAAGCCTACGATAGAATTACTCACACACGGCGGTGAGCATCATGGAATTGGTGATGGAGGAAGGTTGATGATGACGATGGCGACGATCTCCACTCTCCGGAGCCCCGAACGGACTCCAGATCAGCCCTCTCGAGAGAGATTAGGGCTTGGCGGCGGCTCCGTCTCGTAAAACGTGATAATTCCTTCACTCTTATTTTTTTCTCCCTAAAACGGAAGATATAGGATCTGGGGGTACGTCGGTGGAGCATTCGGGGGCCCTCGAGGCAGGGGGCGCGCCCTGGGAAGGGGGGCGCGCCCCCCACCCTCGAGGACAGGGTGTGGGCCCCCCGGTGAGTATCTTCTTGCAGATATTTTTTATATTTTATGAAATAATTCTCCGTTGATTTTCAGGCTATTCTGAGAACTTTTTATTCTGCACAAAAACAACACCATGGCAGTTCTGCTGAAAACAGCGTCAGTCCGGGTTAGTTCCATTCAAATCATGCAAGTAAGAGTCCAAAACAAGGGCAAAAGGGTTTGGAAAAGTAGATACGTCGGAGACGTATCAGATCCCGCGAAGGATATGATTCTCCTCTTCAAGTGTAACAACTTCCTGTGTGAGTTTATTGTTCTGAGTGCACATATCGTCCGTTGCTATTAATGCACTGATAGCAGACGGAGGAAGATCATGGTATGGAGTTGGAAGTATATTTTCATGCACACGATGAGAAGGATTATCCTTAACATTAATAGCTCCAACCGAGATGAGAAGGCTTGACTTCTTAAACTCTATCTCCTCCATGTCTTCTGGTAAAGGTAAGGGAATATCTTCTTCGTCTTCCTGGTCCTCGCCGAAAACTGTCTAGCTCTTTAAATTAGTGTCCTCCTCCACATATGTTGGCCACTCATAGTCATCAACTTCGCCGTGGGGCCTAGAAGATGTGCCTAAGTAGGCAACATAGTTCTTGCCATAGAACTCTTGAGATGACATGATGAACTAGAGCTTAAAACCCTGACTAGAAACAACTCAAAACGAAAACAGGAGGCAATCTTGCGATATGGAAGTCGGAACGTCTCGGGGATTTATAGGAATATTTTATCTTGCAAAACAAGCATACAAGAGGAAAACAGAGCCGAGAAGGTGCACGAACCCACAAGGCCAGGTGGCGCGGCCAAGGGAGCCCCCAACTGTTGTGGGGCCCTCGGGCACTGCCTCGCATGTTTCTTACTTTCTAAAATTCTTATTTATTCCAAAACTAGCGAAGGAAATTTTATTAATTTTTTTATGACGGTTTACTTATCGTATCACATATCTCCTTTTTTTACAATTATGCGGCCCTCTAGAACGTTTCTTGTATGTATTCTTCCGGTGTAATTACTTGAATAACATCCAACTCAATGTTAATGGGATTACGTGCAATATAATGAATAGGTCTTTGCCCATTAAGAAACTTTGGTTTGTATCCTTCGGCATTATTTATCTTGATGGCTCCAGAACAATAAACTTCCTCGATGACAAATGGGCCTTCCCATTTGGAGAGAAGTTTGCCTGCAAAATGTCTGAAATGAGATATGTATGAAAGAACTTTATCACCAATGTTAAATTCTCATTTCTGAATTCTTTTATCATGCCATCTTTTAACATTTTCTTTAAATAAAGTAGCATTTTCATAAGCTTCAATTCTCCATTCATCCAGAGAACTCATATCAAACAGCCTATTTTCACCCGCAAATTTGAAATCATAGTTGAGCTCTTTAATTGCTCAATAGGCTTTATGTTCTTACTATAGAGGTAAATGACATGCCTTTTCATAAACCATTTTATAAGGGACATGCCCATAGGATTTTTATAAGCAGTTATGTATGCACAGAGTGCATCACTCTGTTTCTTAGACCAATTCTTTTTAGATCTATTAACAGTCTTTTGCAGGATTAACTTTATTTCTCTATTATTCAATTCAACTTTCCCACTAGATTGAGGATGATACGGTGATGCCACTCCATGGTTTATATCATATTGAGCTATAACTTTCTTGAAAGCACCATGAATGAAATGTGAACCACCATCAGTCATTAAATATCTAGGGACTCCAAACCATGGAAAGATAACATATTTAAGCATTTTAATAGAAGACTTATGATCATCACTATTGGTTGGAATAGCTTCTACCCACTTAGTGACATAATCAGCAACAACTAGAATATGAGTAGAACCATGCGAGGAAGGAAAATGTCTCATATAATCAAAACCCCAAACATCAAATGGTCCAATAACAAGAGTAATTCATAGGTATTTCCTGACGTCTACTAATATTTCTAACTCTTTGGCATTCATCACAAGAAATCCTAAACGTATGTGCATCCTTGAAGAGAGTGTGGGCCAATAAAAACATGATTGTAATACCTTATGTGCAGTACAGTCTCCAGCATGGTGTCCTCCATATTCACCAGAGTGGCACTTCCTCAATATGTGTTTATGTTCATTCTTAGGTACACAATGTCTAATCATACCATCTAATCCCTCTTAATATAGATGTAGGTCGTCCCAAAAGTAATGCCTCAAATCAAAGAAGATTTTCTTCTTTCGCTGATATGTAAAATTAGGAGGTATATATTTAGCAACAATGTAATTTGCATAATCAACATACCAAGGATTATGAGTGGAAGAAATATTAATAACTATCAATTGATTATAAGGAAAACTATCATTAACCAGTATTGACTCATCAAGAATATTTTCCATCCTAACAAATTATTAGCTACAAGATTCTCAGCTCCCTTCCTATCCACAATATGCAAATCAGACTCTTATAATAAAAGAACCCACCTAATCAACCTAGGTTTAGCATATTTCTTATCCATGAGATATTTAATAGCAGCATGATCGTTGTGGATAGTTACTTTAGATTCAACAATATAACATCTAAACTTATCACAAGCAAACACAACTGCTAAAAGCTCTTTCTGAATAGCATAATTTCTCTGGGCGTTGTCCAGAGTCTTACCATCATAATGAATAACCTTATCAACTCTTTGACCAAGGGCAACCCTTACAACATAATCACTAGCATTACACATTATTTCAAAGGGTAAATTCCAATCAGGTGGCTGAACAACAAGAGATTAATCAAAGCATTCTTAAGTATCTCAAAGGCTTCTACACAATCATCATCAAAAACAAAAAGGAAATCCTTTGAAATAAATTAGTAAGAGGCATGCAGATCTTAGAGAATTCCTTACTAAACCTTCTATAGAAACCGGCATGATCAAGAAAACTTCTTATAACTTTGATATCTTTAGGACACGACATCTTTTCAATGGCAACTACCTCAGCATTATCTACCTAAATGCCTCTTTCAGAAATTTTATGATGGAGGACTATAGCTTTGTTTACCATAAAGTGGCACTTCTCCCAGTTCGAAACAAGACTAATTTCTTCACATCTCTACAAAACTTTATCAAGATTGTGCAAGCAGTCATCAAAGGATGTCCATACGGAGAAATCGTCCATGAACATGCAACTTTGAAAGGTGGCAGGTGCATTGCATAAACATGGCGGCTCAATTGTGAGGCCCTACCGACGACGCTTCAAACATGTTATATAGCATCTCATCGACTAGATCAAAGTTTGGTGGTGCGTGGTGGGATGAGTTCCAAGGCACTAACATATTGTAAGATGCTGACCTAAGCCTCGGGCTGAACTCGATATCCTCTTGCATATGGGCTCGTGGATTCTCCCACACCCCAGGCCATTGTCTAGGTTGCCTCGAGCCCAACTGCGGCTTTGCATGTGATTAAATGCAAATGGCTATTGTTCTATGACATTGGTGGATGCAATTCAAGAGTTCAAAGTTAAATTTGTGCACTTTTCCGTTGTAGTTTGCAACTGGTACTAGATGTTGACACTTCCATAGCGGTATTGAGGTCACGGGCATTGACGGCATTGCTTCTTTATGGAAATTAGAGTGTTGAAATGGAAGGAGACGAAAGATGTGGATAAGGACAGGGCTCCGATAAAGAAGAAACACTCAAGAGCGCCCATTTACAAAGTAGAGGAGAATGAGGTATTACTTCACATATATGTGTGTCTCTTATAATGCATCTTTTACTATCATTACAATGTCAAGATTCCCTCCAACAAAACACATGGTTCGCTCTCGGGCCGTTGAGGTGCAATTCAAAATTGTTCCAACCAGTGGTTGGGACACGTTGATCAAGTGGAGAACAATGTCTTTTGGGAGTTCATTTGTGGTGAGATTTTGGCGACCAAAATGAAAAAAGTATCTACGTTCTATGGCGGTTGGAGTAGCGGGGGGGGGGG